>CM022874.1:14459438-14489618 GCA_012654025.1 Pachypsylla venusta | reverse complement strand
TATTAAAAAATCCTTTCTTATTGCACATCTAGAACATAAAGCAAACCTACATACCAAATTTCAGCCACCGGAAATGTACCAGTACGGAGAAACAGTGATGAAAAGGTGACTTTCATATGTAAACGCGCCCCTTTTTCCCCCGCGGCGAGCGCCCCAATTCGAATATTTAAAAATCCTTTCTTAGTGCGCATCGTATACCTAAGAGCGACCTACATGCCAAATTTCAGCCTCCTAGGACGTACCAGTGCGGAGATATCGCGATGAGTGTTAAGTGAGTGCGTTTCTCTTTTATATATATAGATAGAAGATAGATAGATAGATAGATAGATGAAATGGATTTCTTCATTACACAAATTTATAACGTCGCGTCGTTTGGATTTCTTCATTACACAGATTTATAACGTCGCGTCGTTATCTACTTGTTGTTTGTTACTTGATCCTGGGCTAAGACATTCTCATTTGACCCCAATTTTCCCCATTTGTACGGCTGCCAGAAGGATAGTGCGAACTTCAAGGGATGGCGGCTATTTTAAAGTTGCTTATGGAGAAACTTCTAACTCGTTTGTCAGAAGGTCCAGAGTAATTCCCAGGGGGGGGGGTCCTTTACTCCGGCGGACTAAGTTCAAAACTTGTATTTTATTTGACTCATTACTTTTTTTATAGCCAGTAATTTTGCATAGAATATCAATATACCACTCTCAGGTCAGGGGGTTGGTTTAACTCCGATATCTAATATAATGCGAGCGTTTCACAAATTTAATATCGGTCGCAGCCAACGTCTATACACCAGTTTCCGTTCGATCACTGAAGTTAAGCAACTTCCAGCGAGGTTGTACCATGTGGGCGTTCATGTGGGTTCGCGCCCTCGTGATGCTGGCCATTTTTTCGGCCCAACCCAAGCTGGGTGAGGTCAATGTGGGCAGCTGTGTCCTATTCCACTAAGCAACTTTGCACTCCAACTTCTCAATTTCTGTTCCATGAACGTTTTTGAGAAGTGCAAATTTGGAGTGAAAAGTGGAGTTATGTAATGCAAAGTAAGTTTCATTAATTTGTTTACTATCTGTTCCATGAAACTTTTATGATTGCAAAGTGAGGAGTAAAATGTGTCTTTTTCTGCAAAGAACTTTTTCACTCATCAGTTTACTTTTGATAATAATATATTAATATTAAACTTTTGAATATTAATTAATATAGAATATTTTGAATATTGGAACTAAACTCAACTTAACTGAACACACTAAAAATAAATCAAATTAGAAGAAAAATAAAATCGGTACTTAGATAATTCAGTAAATTTTGAGAATGAAATCGAGATGAAAAAAATGTAAACAACTTCTCATTAGGCCAGTGTAAGCATTGTAACGCGGAAGATTTTGAAAAGCTTCGTGGAACACAATTATTCCTCACTCCATTTTTTTTTAAAAAGTGCGAAGTGAGAAGTGCGAACTGAGAAGTTGCTTCGTGGAACGCAATTTCCTCAATCCATTTTTTTTTGAAAAGTGCGAAATGAGGAGTGCGAAGTGAGAAGTTACTTCGTGGAGCAGGCCACTGGTTTGCAAGTTTCCAGCGCATGGAGGTAAAACCCCCGTCTCGAATGACCAATGGATGTTAAAGAGGCGTTAAACCAAATTAAAAAAAAAAAACACATTCGCACATTTTGAAGATCGCATGATTTTGCCAACAGGCATTCACTACTAATATGCATTTTATGTTTTATCCTCATTATTTTTATTATTCCTATAAAATGGGATATTTCCTCACACATTAAACAACCCCGCACCAAAAATTTGGAAATCACCAGTCTTTTTCATTGGTTCACGTTAGTGGGTACCTTACCTATTACCTATACGAAGGAAAAAATTGTGTCAAATGACTGAATGTTTGATAGCCCTAATCCATCCTAATATTTCTTTGGATTTTCCACTTATTATATGTAATTATTATTATCTTTTTGATACCTCTATGTATGTGTATCAATATCTCATGTATGTATGAATACCATCGGATGGGTTAGTTAATGATTTTCACTCCATCTAAAATTAATAATCAGGGAACAGAACTAACTATTTTTGTATCATCCCTGTTTTCTGACCTAATAAAGTCAGGATGTTGTAAAGCAACAACATTACGTACCCTCGTCCGCCCCGTCCCGAGCCCCACAACTTGTGTATACGATTGATGGGTTTTTAATTTGTTAGGGTTACACTATCCATTTTCTTTTTCCTTTGCCATTTGCCAATCTTAATTTTCCTTTTCCCCTCTTAGTTGCTAGCTACTCTATTCTTTAGGTCAGTGTTTCTCATACTTTTTGGTGCTTGGGATCTACTTGGACTATTTTAACAATGTGCGACCCCCTAGATAATCCTTGGTCTATAAAGAAAGTGAAATATCGCATGGAGAGAGGTTTTCCATTTATTTTAATCTGCACTATCTTTTATTTTTATTTTACCCTACTTATCCGTGAGTTGACATATTTCAGCATGGCTAACATCAAAAGAAAATTCCAAATTAGGCTAAAATTCAGAATTTGGCTAATTGTGACTAATGAAGAATATGGGCTTGTTTTTCTAGGCATTGTTTTTCAGATAAATGGAAAACATCTTTTCATGCGATATTTCGTTTTCTTTATAAATCAAGGTACGGATATATCCTGCACTGGCGATCTCTTTCACTCTCTTTCGTCCTTGTTGGATGACTCTCTAGATTTCGACTCGCTTATGATCTACCTTTTTTTAAACTAATGAAATCGGAACGAACTCTGTAAAAATGTCTAAAAAAACGTTTCCGAGTGCTTCACTCTTTCTTCGAGGGGGAAACACGTTTTATAGCACTTGAAAATTACACACACTATGAAGGAGATGGCTGGAAGTCTTTGAAAGATTTTTTTCGTATTTCCCTCTACATTTTTATGAAAAGTAATTTTTTAAAGTTTTTCTTCTTTACATTTCAGACCGCTCTGAATAGGTGTCGCTATACACAATATGGGAAGCACTACTGTGGGTAACTAAATAATAGAAAATGGATTTACAGAAATATAAGTTTATTAGGAAAATGAATCATTCTGTTGACTTTCTGATCGAGTCTTCCCCCGGATATGATATTGTGCAAGTTGTCTTTTAGAAATCTAACAATTTTTTTATTGGTACGTCTTTCTCAAAATCTGGTCTTAGGTGTCAAAGAGAAGGTGAAATAAACCGTGAGCTATTCCTCCCAAAAACCAGGACTGAAATATTCTATCGACAGGTTTTGTCCCAAAGTTTCAAGATAACCGAGGATATAATTTTGTGGGAGGGATAATGACCACATCTACCAATATCAAGGGACAAAATTTGAAAATAGGGGAAAGATTATAGGGAATATTGTCAGGTGACACTTGTTTAAATTTTTCAGGATACGAAAAGGGTAAATTTAAGTTGAACTATTTAAAGGAATCTACAATCTCTATAGCTCCACTGGTTCTGTAGGTGAGCATACTGTGTCGTAATCTGGGCTATTTTTCTTACTGATAAATATTTTGGGGTATTTGACGAAATGTATTATTTTCCTCCCAAAATGGAAATAATTCAAAGATCTTGAATATGTGTAAAATATGGAAAAACTCAATAAATCGTCAAAATATGCAAAATAATATTCCAATAATCTTTTGCATATTATTCGGTGGACTTCACTTAGTTATTGGGACTCCAGGGGTCTCATGATGGTCATTTTAACTCTGTGAGATGTACATTTCAAAGAACTCATAGTTATGAATCACACAAGGCCACGTTTCTAATATACTCAACGAAGCAGGATGTGTCTGTTGGTCGCATCTAAAATACAATAAAAAAATAATGTCCAATATTATTGAAATTCTGCTCGTAAACTTTAAAAATGATTTATACACGTAGGTAACAGGAATTTATGTGTTTCCATAGCAAACCAAACACTAGTAGGTTAATTTAATAAAAACTACCTTGCTCGTATTATGATAGAAAGAGAGGGGATGCAGGCTGTGACTGTACGAGGAAACCCTGCAAATGAATTTATGGAACGATGTTCTTACCAAAAATGCATACAGAGTGGTCCTTGGAAAAAAAGAGGAGCTTTCTGAGGAGGAGCTAAGATCAATTTATCAATCTTCTCAAAACGGGATACTAACTATGTCAAGTAGCATAATAAACAATTAAATAAAACTGACTATGTTTTCACTTTTTGTATTTGCAAATTTTACAAATTAGTTACATAGGTATTGTACATTCGTATAGAAGATAAAGCTATTTAAATAGGTTACATTATGAAATTTACAAATTGACATGTTTCGTCTCCTCCTGGAGACATTTAATTCACAATTTGAAAGAAAAGAGAACTACGAAATAAGTATGTAACATAGTACGGGTTTTCTGGAATGGGGTTCATGTCAACGCGGGTTCTGATGTAATCGCGATTTAATCTGTATGCGCGGCTTAATCTCCTCGCGCATAGTTATTCCCCTTCCTTCTGTTTATTTTTTAATATTTTAATTAGTTGTTCTGAGGATGTCTCCAGGAGGAGACGAAACATGTCAACTCAATTTGTAAATTATATAATGTAAACTATTTAAATATCTTTATCTTCTGAAATGTACAATATGTAATTAATTTGTAAAATTTGCAAATACATGCAAATACAAAAATTTAGTCAATAAAAACATAGTTAGTTTTATTTATTTGTTTAGATCAATTTATATTAAGTAGTTACTAGCTACAGGATATATCATTGATCATATTAAGTAGTTACTAGCTATAAGATATATCATTGATCAATTAGTGATTTTATCCATAGATGTTGCAGGAAACTGCCTATTCAGAGGTCGGAATATTGTAAAAAATAGATTCTTGGCCAAAAAGCGGGTTTTCAAAATAGTATAAACATTGTCTACTCTACTTCAGTAGCATGTATTTGTAGGATAAGATATAATGTAAGACGGCACAGTTTGTTGTATCAATATAGGTAATTAAATAAGTCATTACAAATAATTTGTGTTGAGTCACACTAAGTCACTGTAGTTAAAGGAATTTTAATGTAGAAAGTAAATTTAAATTTATATTTTTAGTACATACTAGGTAGATTTAATTAAAAGTTGCAGTGATGAAATTGCAATCAGTCCCAATGGAGACATGCAACCAGTTTTTTGTTTAGCAAAAGATATGGGTCTGGTGTCGAATCATTGACACGTTCAACATCATGAAAACCAAACAAAGTCATTGGGCCCTTTAAATTCTAAATAGTTGTTGCCAACGTAAAAAGGCAAAGACTGAGGATTAAAAAAAAAAAAAAAAAAAAAAAAAAAAAAAAAAAAAAAAAAAAAANAAAAAAAAAAAAAAAAAAAAAAATGATACCTTTTTACGTACAATTCATTGATTCGATACTTCATACAAAAATATGTAACGTATTTTTCTTTCACACACTGTATAGGTACACCATTTTTTATATTGAGTGAAAATAAAACCTTTTTCGACATTCTCAGTTTTTTGTTTTAGTTTCGACGTTTCCTCGATTCAATTGGCACTTTTGAAGCATGCAATTATACAAACATATTATAATTTGATAATTTTACTTCTGTGTTTTTTATTACAATATACTTCTGTGTTTTTATTACAATTTTCTCCTGTCATTTGTCGATATCATCAGAATATCTATATTTTGATTAATGTACTCGTATGAGCTTGACGAAATTATTGTTTAGTAAAAGGATTTCAAAATGAGTAAGTAAAGATACTGATAAATTTCCCTTTTTCGGCTTAATGTCCCTACCATCTATTGGTCATTCGAGACGGATTTCAGCATTTAGGTAGAAATAAGTTTTTTTTTTTTTTACAAAAACTGCGATCGCGTAGTGATGCAGACAAGTGTGGTTTAGCTCTATGGGGGACACTCAGAATCAATTATACTTTTGAGATTTTGGACAGTTATTTATTAGAGTGATTATCTCTCATGGCTATTGATCCCATTTCAAACATCGCGTTAGTGTTAGAGGTTGAAGCGTGGTTTTAGCTTTGGCGCATACTTTCTCGAAATGAGATTCAAGTAAAGATAATTGTCTTAAATTGAGGAGGTCGACTTAGCACCGTCGGTCGGGGAGATACTGAAAACTGAATTGGAACTTTCTCTTTTTTTATCAAATATGATGACAGTTAAAAATATTAGCAGAAAGGAAATCATATTTAGAGTTGTCGCCTCATACAGCCATCCATCATCGAATGCGGTAATACCACCTGATGACTATGATTTTAATTTTATTTATTTTACAGAGCCCACAAAAAGAATAGCTCCACAACCTCCAACTAAAATAAATTCATTGAAACCATCCCCAAAGAAGTCATCATTATTTAGACATGAATGTGGTTGTAAAAAATCTGATGTGACCACATTACTAACTGAACTTAGTAATCCTGATGATGAACTGTGGACACTTATGAGTAAATCTATTGAATCACAAATTACTTTAAGTAATGATCAAAATAGTTTACAATCTGTTGATAAATGTTTAACAAGTACAGTGCAAAAATCTTTAAATCCAGATTTAACCATCGCATTGAGGGAAATGAAAATTGATAGAAAATATGATGATGAGGATGTAGATATTGGAGAGCCAATAACAGCATTGTTTGAAAATGAGAAAACACAAAATCAATCGAATGATATTCCAAATGTGAAATTTATTACAAGGCTCACGAATGAAAATCATGTATGCAATGAATTTAACACTAGAGAAATTAAACTAACATGTAAATTACTTCCAGAAAAGTTAAACAACATATCTGTTTCAAATGATATTTTTGATATGAGCAAAGTTGTAAATAAAGTAAATGAAACTTATAGAAGAAATATGAATTATATGAATAAAACAAGAATGTGTAAGCAAATTGAAAACGAGGAAGACAAATTAAATGTGTGTGAAAGAGAGCCCGATGTTAAAGTGGATAAAATATTAGAACATAAAGTTGAAGTAGAATCATCGGAGTACACAAAGAGGACGATTAAAGAAATTAATATTTTGGAACAAAGCAGTCCCAATTCCAAACGATCTAACATGTCAAAAAATAATGGCGTATTAGAAATTACTAATGATCCCAGTGAAGAAGTTTTTCTAAATGAAGAAATCAAATTTAAAATAGGAAATATTTGTTCAAATTTTGCCCTAAATCTTAAAAGTACAGATTCTTTTGAAAACGATTGTGAGAAAATTTGTTTTAAAAATGAATCTAGTATTGTAATTCCTCCACCTAACAAATTTCCAAATATAGAAGAACAAATTACCACTGAGTTGGAGAAAATAGAGGGGACTGAAAAAGTGAAGAAAGTGGACAACTTTACGATGCAACACTTGTTAGATGATTTAGAAGCTCAAGCTGTGAATAATTTACATGAAAATGTATTGCAAACTTTTCATAATCCGTTGGTTCAAGTGATACATTTAAATGAATTCAACGAAACTATAACTGATGCGATGATAGATACAAATATTTTGCAAACTAATATAGAGCTACATCATGTTGTAACGAACAATACATCTGAACCTGACATCAGGGTAACCAATAAATCTGTTATAAAATCAAATGGAAGTGAGGAGGTACAAGAAAAAGATATTGGATTGATTTTTACAAAAAAGTATATTGAGTCCGAAATAGAAATCACAAAGAATGCCCAATTTGATCAGAATGAAGGATCGTGTGGAACCCATTGGAAAATTATGAAACCAGTTCTAGGAAGTTCCTTGGAGGTTCATTTAAGCGATGATGAAACAAATAGTGGGTATGATAGCAGTGAAGAAGAGTCCACTGGAAATTCAGAGGAAACTGAAAATGTATTTTCAATAGAAGTACAAGCTGACTTGAGTAATGACGATGAAACGAGCAACTTTCTGTTCAAATTAAATAATGATATTGATACATTTCTGAAAGATGAAAGAAAACGTAAGATTTTATGTATTATAAATTTGTTTGTACCTACACAACGTGTTAATCAAGCATGTCGGTAGATACGCGTACGTCAAGGTTATACCTAATACCGAATTTGTATGAATTTTCGGTATTTAGAGCCACTTCCAGATGATTTCTTGAATTTTTCATTTTTTATTCTCAATGGGGCATGTCAATAGATGGTGTTCCTCCAAATACGATGATTCTACGTTTTGTTAAACGTGTTTTCCAGACAGGACCAAATGCATGAAAAATAATACTTTTTACTTTCTCTTCCATAGAAGATAAAGTATTGTATTCGTGCAGAAATTTTAGACATATTTTGGCTCAAAAAATTGTTTGACGGGAAGCCAAAAGCCAAAATAAAGATCAAATATATTCGGCCATATTGCTTTTGGGCCATATTTTCAAAATTTTGGGTCATTTTTGAATTTTGAAAATATTTGGAGCCACGGGGCAAAAAAAAAAAAAAATTCCGACGTGGGACGTGGAACGTATAACGTGGGACGTGGGACGTGGGACGTGTAACGTGGGACGTGGGACGTACGTACCAAATCGTGTGCAGAGCTCTGGAAGCCAAACCACTGCTCCGATTTTGATGAAATTTGGGACAGGTCATCTTTGGGCAAAAAGCCCGACCCATATTTTTCTTTTTCTCAATATCACCCTGACTTCCCCACCCAAATGTTTTTCTCACCCAAACCTGCAGTCAAGCCTACAGCCAACTCTACTTAACGTAGAAAGACACTTAAGTGTCATAGGAAATGTCAGGAAGTAAAGGCCATATCTTGAACACTGCACACTCAGTTTTTTAGATTTTGAAATAGGAATTCAAATACTGAAACTCAGAAAAACTGAGTATGCAGTGATCAAGAAATCTTGAACACTGCACACTCAGTTTTTCAGATTTTGAAATAGGAATTCAAATACTTAAACTCACAGAACAACTGAGTATGCAGTGATCAAAAAATGACCACTACATAAGAAATCACCACTGTTGGTTGTTAATAGTTTTTGATTAGCTTAAGTTTCGAGAAATTTCACTCTTGATTTCTGTTCAACGTTCAACATCTAACCGTCATCTGTTAATTCTAACGCTAAGTTTTCACAACAATCTAACCATTCTCGTTCATTGTATTTAGTTTTGGTTGAACCTAGATCATATAAAAATTCATATCTATTGATATGACTTTTCAACTGTACCTATAATTAATAATTAGAAGTACATGCGGGGCTTAGTGTTTAATGTTCCAGCACGTCTAACCCTCAAAATGATGATCAAATAATCAAAATATCGGTCATATCAACCGATCAATATTTTGTTTGTTTTATCATTTGAAAATGTTGAGTGTATCGATGCGGACAATCGAACATATCGATGTATACGGTGCGCGATAAATTCAATTAGCAGTTATGAAGAAATAAAATATATTTATTTTATAATAATGATGATTCTTTGAGTACACTGTATTCAAAGAAAACGTGAAAATAAACTCATATGTATAATTGTGTCAAATACCGCCCTGGACGGATGTCTCATTTGCCCATAGCTAAAATCGGCCCTGGGAATCAATATCCCTCAATAAAATAATACTAAGGAAACAAAATCAAAAGTTAATGCGGAAGCGAGATATCGGATCTTAAGAACGATTCTTATAACGTTATAACTACACAGCCCAAAAGGTGGGAAATGGTCCCCCAAAAACCATATTTAAAATTATTTTGATGGAAAGGAATTCTACAGTCAAGAGCTCTTAGAACCGTACGAAGTTGTCGGCGTCGCTTATTCAACTTGAACATCTGATTATGTTTTTATATTTTTAATAAATTACCTGTGAATTACAGAATCTCGTGAAGTGAAACGGAGTCAAATGTGTTTTGGAATCATTAAAAGTAATTCAAATTCAGTATCTCCACATGACGTTAGAATACTCAATTTCAGGAAAGAAAGATATATTCTCCCTCTAGTATTACAGAAAAGTTTAACTTCATCGACCAACTCCTTGAAAAATAAAATGGGATGTCTGATTTCAGGTTAGTTTTGCAATTTTTTTTCCACATTAGGTATCTCAACTATTGCATTGTATATACATACCCTGAATTCAGTACAACTATTACATACATTAATTATAGGTAACTGGATAAAACACATGTTTGTCATTTTTAGAATAAAACTAGCAGATGTACCCCGAGCTTCGCTACGGTTAAGTTTAAATATTTTATGATTAAAATCATGCCTATGTCAGTCTCAGCTCTCAGGAACATGTAGTGGTTCTAGTTTTATTCTAAAAATGTGTACAAAATTTCACGACTTTACATCAAGCAGTTTAAGCGTGATGTGACTGATGTGTGCGGACTGGACAGATTTTCATTTTTATGGTATAGATAGATTAAAATAATTATGCGTTAATTGATAATAATTTGAGAAGAAATCTAAATTAACAATACAATTCTAATATTGTTTAATGACATTAACTTATCCATCAAAGTAAGAAAAAATACGAGACAAGAGACAAAACAGACTCATACAGACAATTAATATACCTGAGATAATAAGTGCAGTATGTCTTTGATGATAATCCATTTTTTGCAAATTGAAGCCTCATAAACTAAAATATTTTATAGTGTTTTTCTCCTCTTTTTATTAAAAAATATACAAATATAGATGGGAACCTTGTCGCAAAGAAATTCTTTAAAAAAGGTTCAATTTGATGTATTGAATAGCTATTACAAATAGAGAAGCAAAAGACGGTTTGCAATAGAATTAGATACACATACAAATATACATAGGAACATCTAAAGAAGAACACAGAAAATATGATGATTTGTCCTGTGTATTTGTATTTGCATTTAATATATACACTTATACACATCTAAAGATGAGCAAAAACTCAGAAAAAAGATCGAATATGAGGAGTTGCCCTGTGTACTTATATTTGTATTTGCATCAACATGCAATCCAATGATGATATATTTCTAATGGGAAATCAGTATAGCTTTTGCATTTTAACCAAAAAACAAATATTCTGTTCAAATATTAATTTTGATGAAATAGCATAATTGTTTTTATAACAACAAACTAGAATCTCATCAGCTTGAAATCTGTTTTTGAAAATCATAACACTGGAAACCTGTGTGAAAACAAACTTTTTTTATGTTGCTATTTTTATTAAATTTATGTTTGCTCCTAAAGTTTACTTAATTTACATATTCATATTATGTAACCGAAAGGGCAACGGGGATGTAACTTTTATAAAATAAAGTCTTTTTTTCTGTCGTTTTAAATTAATAAATGAAAAAAAAGTACAATACGTAGTTACATAATCTTGTTTAACTTATTATGTATACTTTCAACTTATTTTTACTAAATAACTAATAGTGGTTATGTGAACAAAACTATTTGGGAGACTGACTTTTAAGTAAATGTCAAACCGTCCATTCATTTATGCTAATGGGTGTATGTAAAATGTAGATTTTTATTTGTGGAAAGGCCCAGCGGCCTCTTCAGAATTTTTGTGGGTATCACAGTATTACTGAGAGCCCTATGTACTAATAATCTCTTATAACTTCAACCAAACTATTTCTTCTTTTCCTGGTAATGCCGCCACTGGCCGCTAATACTCATCTTAAAGAAGCTTGGCTACTCAATCGTACCACTAGCACCGAGCAGAAAATGTTATGCAATGTGATACCCACTATAGACATTAGTTTATGCTTCGAAGCGCCTTCGCCCAATTTGTAATTTTAGCCTTGGTCATAGGAAAAGTGAGATGGGGACATAATTATTAGGTCAGTGGATGTTCGATGACAGTTGAATTTTTTGTGCATCAAGGTTCTTTCACAATAATGCTTTGTATATTATTCACAATAATGCTTTGAATATGGTCTCCACTCAATGATAACATTCCTCAAAACGTCCGTTTTCGATGAATATTCTCTATTCACGTTTTGTTCCTTTGCAAAAAATTCGTAAAAATACATAGCATTTTTGTCAATGAGTTACAAAAACGGTCAATAAGTTGCAAAAACATAAACAGATTGTGTGACAGATAGCAGTGCTCGTTAACTCAGTATTTTGTCATAAAAGAAATACCTAATATAACAAATAAAGAAAGGTCTCTCAATTTTTTAAAAAATCAACTTTACATTTTTTAAAATATACGTCCTTATTTGGTTGGCCTCGAACTGCTGAACACGGATACCAGACTCTTGTATTTAACATAATGAATGTAAATTTATTATTTACCTACACCAGTAGTCGGCAGATAATTATAAATTTATATAACATTCAGTTCTTTAATTAATTAGATATACCTACCTACCTACTCCACAGAACAATGTAAAGTATTTCTGTTTGGCGGAATTTTTTAATTATATTTATGTACTCAGTTAGAGTAGATTATTTTTAGCAAAATATAAAGGTCTTTGCCAAAAATAACACACAAACAAATATTTTAAATTTCAACAGTATTTGTTTTTATTTCCATCCGGTGATTTTCGGTCTTTTTGTATTAAAATTCTTTCTTTATATTCTTCATTATTTTTTTTTTTTTAAATAAACAACTTTGCCTACATAATTTTTAGTAATGAACATTTTCGAACAATTCTTTATTTATTATTTATTTTTAGATTTTATGACTTCATTTTAAAAGTTGTCTCTGGAACGCTGCCGCAGTCACTGGAGACTGCTGTCATAATAAAAAATTAGTAGAAAAATATCAGGATATCACTTCAATTGACTAATTTTTTTTACATTTTTATTGGAATTTATATATGTGCCTAATGTTCAACCCTTCCTAAGTCGAACTCTTTATGGCAATATACCTAGATGTCTTCTCAAAATATCTATAAGATTGAAAAAAGTTTCTTAGATTTTTGATTTGGGTATTTTGGAACAAGGTATAAATCGAATGAAAGAAATCTTCAACAGTTCCGCAATGAATTTTAGTAAGGATTATAAATGTAATAAAATATATTATTATGGGGAAATGAGGCCTAATATAGGACATTTAATTAATGATCGAATATTAGAAATACCAAAAAATGATAATCCAAAAAATGAACAAACTTATTCTATATTACAAAATACACACAAGAATTGCGATAAAATAAAAAGAAAAAATAACTTTAGTAAAAAAAATAAAATAATCAATAATAACTTACCAACCATTAATAACTCTAATAAAAAATACGCAAATATCTGTTCAAATAAAGAGAGAAACCATAAAAAGAAATGTGAAAGAAAACATGGAGTGAAGAAAAACGAAGCTGGAGTTACCATTAGTCAACATAAATGTGAAAAGCATATTATAAAAGTATCAAATATTTGCAAACATAATGTGGACGAACAAAGTCATTTCAACTTTTTCTCATTTGGATATTCTAATATTCAACAAAAATATAAAATGAATAATAATAATATCAAAAAGTTCAACAATGAGGTCTTATCAAAAAATGAAAAAACAAGGGTAAATTACACCTCGCAAGAATTAATATGTTTAGAAAAAGAAGCACAAAATAGAGCAGAACTCATGCAAATAGTTGCAGAGAAGAGTAATCATGATACAGAGGATCAAGTAAGACAAAACAATTTCATTGGAAACAATAAAAATTATAGAAATTCTCTATTTGGATGTAATGAAAAGAATTTATTCAAAATTAATTTTGTAAGCTCAACCTGCCATCTGATTAAATGTTTGTCAGAATTTACAAATAATCATATTGAAAACAATATCAAAGACATTGTTCCACATATGAAATCTACCAACAAAAATAAAGCCAATTACGAGGTGAAAAAGAACAATTATTTAGCTTTAAAAAGTGGTTCTCAAGAGTCGGTACCGGACGAAGTACAAGGAATGTTTTCGAATTGTGAATTCCAACGATCGAATGATTTGCGAAAGAAAATGAATTCGTTTACCCGAGAAATAAAATCAATAGAAAAACTATTTCAGATCAACTCTAGAGGCAGAATTCCTTTCTTAATTATAACAGGTATGTGATTCTAGTTTATTCTATAGGGTTGAAAAATCCTATACGCATTTTGCAGGGAATTATGTGTATTGGGAGAGGCTGCAATTGGTATAAAGGTATCATAATATTAATGTAATGTGTCAGCTGTCAGAGTTTATAGAAACCTCTGATAGAATATAACTTAAGATCGTGGTTTGTTCTCCGTTATATACGAGATACGAGAATTTTTTAAACTGTTTATACAAAAATGTAATTAAACATTACATTAATTTATTAATAATGTAAAACTAAATAAATCTTCAATAATAATAGACACTTACAGGAGTAGTAACGGGGAAGTAGGAAACACGGGTTATTGAAGTTGGTGCATGATGGTGATAGTAAACAATCATTAACTTCACCATTCACCAGAGCGAAACATAAATTATTGTAGCAATGCATTGTATATTGTAGTAGGTAGGATGATAGACAATAAATTGCCAGAGAAATATGTTTCATAACAACATGTTTTGATAAAGATGAATGAAAAATAGGTGAATATTATTGTGTACGCATTGCACCTTTCCTTGCACCTGGCCTATTAAGTAAAAAAAAAAAAAAAAAAAAAAAAAGAGAAATATTATTTAGGTAGTCATTTATATTTAAAGTTATAAAGTATGTAACATCGCACCTTCTTTGAAAGGCGGTGCTTTGTTGTAGAGCAGAGGTTCGAGGTTCCCACTTCCCAAACTTTTTGGTTGGCGCCCCCTTTCAAATCATGAAGAATATAGCACCCCCCCCCCATTCTAGGTGAAGTAATTGTAATAGCAATTTAACTGGATATTTAGCAACACTAGGATAAGAGTTCAAATACTTCTGCCAAAAACCATCCAATCAGCTTCTGCCAAAAACCATCCAATCCTTGAATCCCGCCCGGCACAGGATTAACATCTATAGTGGCGATCTACAGAGCTTTGATTGTCAGGTGGCATATGAGAAACATCAGGAATTGCTACTGAATAGTTGACTAAGTTGCTCAATGAATACAATTGATATTTTTCCACTGACAAAGTATTTCGGTGTCCCATACTGTTAATCAGATCATTTAGACGACAATTTAAATTTTAAAAATTGTCCATCATCAGAATTTTTCCCTTAGCCAGACTATGTTCTGTTCGCGCCCCCTCCAGTTTGGGAACTTGTGTTGGGAGAATCGAGTTTATCCAGTGGCGCACCCAAGGATTTTCGTACTTTCCTAAAGTGGCAAGGTATACAAGTTGAAATGCTTACCATCTTGCAATACATGTTTGCATTATACAGCGTGTCCCAGAATTAACTTTTGAACGGCTTGGAATTTTAGAATTTTGAAGAGCTCTGGGGTGGAGCCACAAGGGTCTAAACTTTAATTTTGTTACACCTGTATAACGGTGTTTATTTTGAAGTTTGATGTAAAGTTCCTTATTGCGATCCAAAAGGTTTCTCACACCTTACACGGAAACATTTATCGGACCGGAACAGGCAGGCTTCAGAGGAAATAGGTCGGCAGTAGACCAAATACACAACTTAAAGCAAATACTCGTATAAGGATATGAGATTAACAAAGAATTACATTGCCTTTTCATTGATTTCCGGAAGGTCTACAACAGTATCATAAATTCATAAAAGATGAAGTTTGGAAGGAAATAAACAACCAGAAAATACCCAAAAAACTGATAAAAGCTGTCATGCAATACAGCCTAATGTTTTGTTTGATGGACGGCATCTATTTCAGACTCAGTAGAAGGACTGAAAATATTAGTGAAAGCAGTCGTTGAAGAAACAATGCCGGTAGGACTCATTATAAATACAGAAAAGACCAAATACATGCACTTTACAGGATAAACCTTGAACTGGAAATAGATATAAAAAGTACATATAGTTTTAAATACTTGGGGGCAAACATTTATACAATAAACAGAATGGAAGAACAAGGTCTAGCCCTAAAAAAGATGCTTAACATCTAAGCTGCTATCCCTATATAAGTTATAAGCGATTTTTTGGGATGAAGTCGGAATTTACTAAATGGCTATAAAAGGAAGCGAAAGCGTCATAACATATCCATAAGTGTACAAAAAGTGTGTTCTACTACCATAGGCTTCTGATTATGATATTCTAGTTCATCCTGTAGAAATGTATAAGCTATATTAGAACAGTAATCTTATTCTGTAGTGCACTTGAGTTTTTAGAAAATATACAAGTATATTAATACATACAAGGGTCCGTAATTTTATCCGCGCACGGTTTTTCTGTCTACAACAAAAACAACAACAAAATGTCACTGAAAATAAAATCTGTATTATAGCAATGTCTAGAATAGATATCGTATTTAGGTTTGGATAAAGTAAACTAGCTTAACATAACAATCACAAAATTCAAACAAAACAAAAAAAATATTATAGTGTTTTGAGTTTTCCAGTTTCAAACTTGAAACGTTACACTTACTGCACCTACTCGTTTCGTTTCAGTCGATTCATTTTATCATTTGTCTTCAGTTTTCAGTTTTAGTCTAACTTTACTTTAATTCGGACGTCAGTTCCTCGAAAATTAATTCGAAAAATCCGTTAAAGATTTTTGAAATAAAATCATGCATTTCGTATTAATTTAATTAAATATTTTTATTTAATTTACTGTTTTTTTCGTGCTTTAGTGTTTTTTTTTGTTCATTCAATTATTTAAATATTTTAAAATTGTGCTTTCTTATTTTGTTTCTGCTTTTAAAAGAACCTATTTAACTTTGGTTTTTGATTTGGTCATTAATGATACCTCTTTACACAATATTAAATTCTGTGTTAATTTAATCGAGGTGAGGACTACCGAGGTGACAAACTACCAGTAAAATGCCACAATATCAAATTGGTCTATTCCCCTTGTAAGGTTGATGGGATAATCTAAATACATATTTTTCAAATTGTTGATTTTATCTCATCATCTACCTGTCCGATTATCAAATATGCAAAAAAGTCACTCTACATATTTTTCTCGCGGCTGTGGAGAGACCTGAAAAGTGCATTTTGTGACGTGAAGTAATATATCACTTTTGCAACGCTCATTGTATTTGACTTGGCGGACGGATCGCTGCCGCGCTCTTCAATACTTATGAACGGACTCCATTGGTACCTTATAGAATTAAAAAAAAAAATCTCGTCATTCACGCAATTCAATGATTGTCTTGCGAAAATCGATGATAATATGAAACTTGGATTTCAAATTTCATAGTTTTCCGAAGGAAGTCTTAGGATCCAAGGTGCTTTGGGGGCATCGAACAATCTTTATATCACTTGCCGTTTTGTCCATTCTTTCAAAAACAATTCGTCCATATACTTTTTCTATCTTATACAGGGTGGTCTATCTTGTTAATGTGTAAAGGTAAAATCGATTAAAAGTCCTGTCTTCGAAATTTATTTTCGATTATTTTGCACTATGAAAATTAGTTCTTTCACTTGAAGGATATGATATCTCGCAGATGGTCTCTACGAGAACAAAAGGTGCAATGCGTGCTCGTTTTTTGTCATTTTCCATCCATTTTCGTACTGAATAGTCCATCAATTTGGGCGATCGTGGAGGACAGTAAAAATTGAAGTTTTCCTAGCTAGCCCAGTCAAATTAGATAAAAAAAACGAGCCTAGAATAAATTAGTAAAAAGCGGGAGTTGATTTTATTTCACGTTGGGCATCCTGAATATTAGTAATCTAAGTTTGCGACGGTTTCTGAGGTGAGCTAAATTTTTTAGCGGCCAAAAACCGCTTAATTTTGCCGCTAATTTTAGTTTTTGGCGTATAACATTCGAACGATGCATTTTAAGAAAAAAATTGCTCTATTCAAACTTAATGAGAATTGAATTTGACGTCGAATAACATATTTAAACGTTAAATTCGGTTTAGCGGTTTGGTCAGAATGGGAAGTCGAAAATAGGCTATTTTTTACACTTTTTCAGAAAATTGTATTATACTCCAATTTAAACGCCTGTAACTCAAAATCGGTTATTCCAAATAAAAAATGATATTATATAAAATTTGTGGGAAATCAAATTTCACGTTCGGAACATACACACGCTCAATATTTGCTCCTTCCTACGCATAGGTAGACGGAAAAATCGTAAAGTGGTCGTAGCCACCGATTGGCCGCTATATGATCTATATAATTTCCACCAGTGTACAACTAATTATTTTCCAACGTGTTTACTAAATTTGTATTTTTATTCAGGTATGTACCCATCTACTTTTATTTTCCTGTATACAAAAGAAGAATTTCTTGAAAGAAATTCATTTCATAGGTTTAATACCTAAGTATATTTTTAGAACAGTAATACTATGAAGTGTGCACCTTACTTACTTAAAATGGCCTCCACATGGCCCCGGTTGTCCCAACAGGGTGAAATCAGATAATTCTATAAATAAAATGAATGTCCATACCAAGTTTCATCAAAAACTAATCAGCTAATTCTATGAATATATTGAATGTCCCTACTAAGTTTCATCAAAAACTAATCAGCTAATTCTATGAATGTAATGAATATCCCTATCAAGTTTCATCAAAAACTAATCAGCTAATTCTATAAATATAATGAATGCCCCTACCAAGTTTCATTAAAAACTAATCAGCTAATGCTATGAATGTGATGAATGTCCATACCAAGTTTCATCAAAAACTAGTCTTACTTATAGTGGGGGAACTGATCGAATCGGTATATAGGTACTATATAACGTTCCCCAACACATTAAATACACAGATCAGTTTTTGGTCTCAAAAGAATCATATGCGAAATTTGATTAAACAAATTGAAGTGTCTGTTTCAAAGCTTTTAAGAGAAATAAAGGTATCGTAATGTTTACTGTTACCATATTTTCCTTTACTTCTTATATGGAACATAACGTATGAAAAAAAAAAAAAAAAAAAAAAAAAAAAAAAAAAAAAAAAAAAAAANACTTCACGCCTTTTTAACATCTTTTAGTCATTCCAGACGGAATCCCTTATCTTTAAAAAGAAAAATATTGTTTTAATTAATGGGCTGAAATTTTTGATGTCGAGTTTTTAATATAACAATCTCGTTTTGAGGTGTCAGAGTTTCAATCATTTGATATCTCCAGAACGGTAATTGCTGGAGACTTGAAATTTGTATACATGTCATTTTTATGCCAAGGACGAACAACGAAACTTTTGGTTGAAATCGAAACCAAAATTCGAGTTCAAGACTAGTTTCCCGTCTTAAGAACGATTTCTAATTTCGAAAAGCGCTGAAATACGTATTTCTTTATTCCAAACTTAGTTTTTCTTTTCAAATTGGGACACTTTCTATAGAGACCTTAAGGGGGTCATTTTTCGTAATACATTTTTGAAAAATAAAATAGAATGAACGTATTTTAGGATTTATTTGAGATCTGTTCTCCAATCAATCCGGAGTCATTCCAAGTTGAGTTGAGATTTTATATACTTATACTTAGATCTTGTCGTAACTGAAGTAAAACAGTAAAGCCCTTTATCTGTGGAAGTAAAAAAAAACGTGTTCTCCATTTTTTCGAATTTTGAAATCATAAATCAGATATGACCTTCACTCTGGGTTGGACATCGTTGGAAAGACAGTGCAATTGGAGTCCCTAACCTCAGACTTTAATCTCACACAGAACTCACCATAACGACTGCAAAAGAGTTTAAAAAGCTGAACTTCAACTTTTAATAACTCCGGTATTATTTTCAGTACAAATCTCAAAAAAATCTTCAAATACATACTTTCATTTTATTTTATTTTTCAAAAATGTATTACAAACAGGTAATAATTCAAAGTTGATCCCTTAGGGGCGTCGTGTTTCACCGTTTTTCGAAATTCGAATCCGTTCTCATTATATTGAGCTTCAAATCTTTTTTTCCTGTAGGTTCATACATACTCACATTACTCACACAAGTATGTAAAAATGGAGGATTAGACATTGTTTCATGCATAGTTGAAGCAACATTTGTAGGCCTAACACTACCTACGCAATGGGAAAGAGGAAAAGAGGACACAGCTGCTTGGTTAAAACTTAAAAATGAAAGCAATTTAAAAGTTTCAAAGTCAAATTTTGAAAGCACATTAATGCGCATATATTAAAATTAACGAACGGTATAATGACTGTAGTAAATGTAAATTGCGACCCCTCCGCCTCTATAATTTCTTTTTACAAAGCAAATGATTAATTTAAACCTCAGGCGTAAGCGCCTACATTTTATATTAGGAACACCATGTATGAATTTATAAGACTTCGAATCACATATACTTATCTGAGATTGTGGGAAACCTTTGAGGGTGAAGTTTTCAATGGCAAGATCAACCTTTAGAATAGCACATCGGAGAAAAACACTGCCCACATATTAGAATTATTTTTCCGTTTCAACCCCTCGTGGATATAACTCACAAACTAACATTAACACGGACCCAATAAGAGCTATACATATTTACCTAAATTCAATAAACAGTGCCAGTGAAGGCGATACGATGAAAGAATTACTATATCTAGATAATACGAAATCAAAAAGAACCTTAAACTGTTAAAAATATTGAAACGCTCATGAGAGTGCTTAGCGTCTTACTAGGGGCAGCCGTTCCCGTAAAGCTATACTATGTCCTTCTCCGTTATGTCCACAATCATGTAACAAAGGTTTGGTACCGATTGATAAGGTAGATTTTTTCAGTTCAAGCAAAAACAAGCTTTGTCTCAGATCTAGTATCTCAGAAATCAGATCTAGTTTTAACTTCACGATTTTTCTTTAAACATCTGTTCGTTCTATAGGATGACTCTCGAACGCAATGTTCGATTTTGACTTGGTATAAAGATGGACAATTATTATATTAATAGAATGTTCTGATAATGATTTGGTCCCATTTGGCCACTCAGGGCCTCATGGTGGCCATTTTAACAGAGTGATATCTACATTGCAACTACTCACTAGTCATACCAATTTTAAACTAGTAGTTCTCATGCCTCGGGAGGCCCAATAGAACAGAAATCTAATTCTATGAACATGATAAAAATGTCTATAAAATGTTTCATCAAAATCGCACAAGGCGTTCGAGAGTTTTCGTGGAACGAACAGACAAACAGGCATTCAAAATATATTAATTATGTAGATAAAAATAGAGATCACTTTCGAAATTTTATCGAAAACTAGACCTCATTTTGATAAATATATTTTATCCTTAGTGCAAGTTCCTGGCTGTACTTGGAACTGTTTTAATTTTAAGCACTGCTCAAAAATAGAATTTAACTCAACTCCAAAGACCTACTGATTTTGCCGTTTTTGGACACGTCTTGATGTCCCTTGTCAATTATTAGCATCTTAGAAATGATTTATGATAGCAAAGAAAATTAATAAAAGCTCTTTGATGAAATGTTTGTTCGTTTAAAGCTATATTGTCATACATCCGGTAACCGGTAACTACATCGAGCACGTTGATGATGGATGAGAACTAAAAGGAAATATTTGGATTGGGATTTCCTTCATTTGACAATGGTAACAGGAACCTACCAAAGTTATTGTTGCCAATAAAAAATGAGGAAAATATTCATGAGTTGCAATCCTTCATCTGTAAACAGTAGCTTATACAGAGGGGCGATAAGGGTTATTGCCCCTTCAGATTTAAGGGACAAAAAGAATGCTTCATTGCCTTTTGATAGAATTATCTGGGATAAGAGTATTAGAGCTATTTAAGGAGCTCGCAGATATTTCATAAATCATTTATCGCAAGCCTAAGTTTCATGATTTTCTTTAATTATTCATTCATTTAGAAGATTGTCAATTGTCATCTAGTAGAACCATTTTGATAAATGGCCCATGGAAAATTTTTCATGGGCAATTTTCAGAATTAGTCAAGCTCGAATCACCTATTGAAAATAGTGGTCGATTCCAACGATAGTTGCAATCTTTTTTTTTTTTTTTTTTTTTTTTTTTTTTTNTTTTTTTTTTTTTTTTTTTTTTGGAATAGTCGAGCCCATTGGCCTCTTCTTTTTGGGGTGTGGAATTGAAAGAAACAGTAGACGAGTTGCGTAAAAGATAACTTGAAATATCAAAATCTAAAGAAGTCATAAACTCTTTTGTTCAAAAAATGTATCGCTTTATTCATAAATCCATTTGGTCAGATTAATTCGGTCAGTTGATATGGTTTACCAACATTAACCAACATAAAGGCCATGTCTTGTAAACGGGGGAGCCTGGTAGTATATAATAGACGCATGGAGTCAAAAAGAACCTTTATCTGTTTTTGGGTGATGAACCATATTATTCATGGAACTTAGAATTGACTTTATGTAATTTAGAATTAAATTCAGAATGTAACTTAGAAATTTTATATTGAATTCTTCGCGCCAATCAGTCAGTGTTCTATACAATATGTATAATGCACATATAGCTACTTAATTGACTTAACTTAGCCAATTTGGCGATTAATCCGCAAAATCGGGTAAGCTCTTTAAACTAATTTGACACCGAGGGATACGACCGTAGTTTTGTTTGTTACTTTAGTCATTATATATATTTTTTTTTTAACTTTATTTTACTTTCCTCCAAATTTAAAGACAAAGTTTTGTATTGAAATATGAAGATATATTTATTTAGTTTTAAGACATATTCTTCTAATGATAGTGATTGTAATTATGTGATGATTTTATGCCGTACTATAAATAAAATAAATTCATGGAACGCAGAGATATCTATTTTTAACTTCACGATTGCTCCTTATAAAAAACCTTTATCTGTTTTTGGGTGAAGTGATGAACCATATTATTCATGGAACCAGAGAAATCTAGTTTTAACTCCACGATTACTCCTTAAAGAACCTTTATCTGTTTTTGGGTGAAGTGATGAACCATATTATTCATGGAACGCAGAGAAATCTAGTTTTAACTTCACGATTACTCCTTAAAGAACCTTTATCTGTTTTTGGGTGATGAACCATATTATTCATGGAACGCAGAGAAATTTAGTTTTAACTCCACGATTACTCCTTAAAGAACCTTTATCTGGTTTTGGGTGATGAACCATATTATTCATGGAACGCAGAGAAATCAAGTTTTAACTTCACGATTACTCCTTAAAGAACCTTTATCTGTTTTTGGGTGAAGTGATGAACCATATTATTCATGGAACGCAGAGAAATCTAGTTTTAACTTCACGATTACTCCTTAAAGAAACTTTATTTGTGTTTGGGTAATGAACCATTTTATTCATGGAACCCAGAGAAATCTAGTTTTAACTCCACGATTACTCCTTAAAGAACCTTTATCTGTTCTTGTGTGATGAACCATATTATTCATGGAACGCAGAGAAATCTAGTTTTAACTCCACGATTACTCCTTAAAGAACCTTTATCTGTTCTTGGGTGATGAACCATATTATTCTTGGAACGCAGAGAAATCTAGTTTTAACTTCACCATTACTGCTTAAAGAACCTTTATCTGTTTTTGGGTGAAGTGATGAACCATATTATTCATGGAACGCAGAGAAATCTAGTTTTAACTCCACGATTACTCCTTAAAGAACCTTTATCTGGTTTTGGGTGATGAACCATATTATTCATGGAACCCAAAGAAATCTAGTTTTAACTCAACGATTACTTCTTAAAGAACCTTTATCTGTTTTTGGGTGAAGTGATGAACCATATTATTCATGGAACGCAGAGAAATCTAGTTTTAACTTCACGATTACTCCTTAAAGAAACTTTATTTGTTTTTGGGTGATGAACCATATTATTCATGGAACGCAGAGAAATCTAGTTTTAACTCCACGATTACTCCTTAAAGAACCTTTATCTGTTCTTGGGTGATGAACCATATTATTCATGGAACGCAGAGAAATCTAGTTTTAACTCCACAATTACCCTTTTCACGTCTCTTTGTCTGTTTGTGCTACGATAACTTTGGAACATCTTGTCCGATTTTGATGAAACTTGTTAAGGACATATTTTATTATTTCAATAGAATGAGCTCATAAGTTTAAACGTTCAGACTTCAGTGAGGCATGTCGATCCTGTCATTCACAAGGAGAAAAATAGTTCTGCAGAGAGGAAGAACGCTTTTTTGTATATCCATTTTCCAAGTTATTTCCACACGAAAATCGAAATGTGAATAACTCATTGTGAAAATAAGAAGAAGAGAAAATGATGCAAATTTTATAAAGTGAAATGTGCCCTTCAAAAACATGTGTACGAATATAAGATCTTATTTTGTGTTCTTTTTTTATGCCTTCCTACAGTAAGTCCCTCAGGCTTTCATTTCTTTTTTTCCTAACTCTTTCATTTCATTTTATTGCTAACCTATTATTGAATTTGGCATATTATTTTACACAGTCATATCATTTTCTGGTTTTGAGTTGATGATTTTGAGAATTGAAGTATTTTTAAATTTGGATTACATTTTTTTTCATCAATTAAAAAAAAAAAAAGAATACGCGAATTGTCAATGTCTTAAATCTGAATGAAATAAACGTTGAACTCTACTAATTTGTAATATTCAAATTAATTTATCATTTCCATTCTTTCGTGAATTTTCGTTAAATGTTTTGTGAATTCTCGCCCCCCCCCACCCCTCCAAAAATAATGGTGTGATTACAATAAAATTGCAGAAATAAGTCTCAATTAACCAAGCGTTACTTTAAAGAAGAAAAAAATGTGATATGTCATCTAGGTACCAAGGGCGTAGCCAGCATCTGGCCTAGGGGGGTGGGGGAGATAAAGTAAATCGGTACTTATTTAATAATAAACCCCCAGGGGTAACTGATGATTCAGTTATTGGGGAGGGGCGACCCCAGGGCCTGTGATAAATATCGATAAAGGAAAGTGCCAAACCGGCGAAATTCAACTAGCAGGAGGAGTTTTACAATGGAAAAATATACGGAAAGCCCAAAAAAAAACAGATGGAACCTATACGTTTGTAACGTTTGTTAATTTTTTTGAATTTTCCCACCAAATTTACCAAATGCGATTCAACGATGCGACAAGTTTGCCACAGTTACATTTGATTGTTCACAGTGGGGCTGTTGGATTAGGGACAAAATGTGGCATTTATCGTATTTCGGTACTTGATGACTTTTTTGCTTCCAAAAATCATTTTATCTAGTGTAAATTTAAGTTGCCCCTTCCGTGCTGCATACTCTCGAAAATTTCTAGGGGGGGGGGCAGCTGCCCCCACCTGGCCCCCCTTCCTACGCCCATGCTAGGTACATACATGTCATGTACATTCTAACAAAAATGTAAATCCGCGCTTATATTTTATAAAACTTTTTCTAAGGATACTGCGACTATACTTATCAGCGTAATGATATGTATACACATTTTCATCAATACAAGAAGGGATGGGATTTTCGACTCACTCGACATGCGTAGAGTGACAATTTTAAAAACACCCTATTTGATCAGAAAGACATAAAACCATCAATTGACAAAAGTGTGGCATCTACCAAATAAACATCCCCGTCTTCAGTGAATACCTACAATAAGGTTTATCTGCTTTATAATAAGGTTATAAAACTTATATGGACCACTCATCTATAGTTATAAAATACAAATTATAGTTCTCCCTTTATTATCCTTAATCAGTCAAAAAAGAAGATATCATAAGTCGACTCTTTGAAGAGTCGACTCAATTCAAATAGATGTTCGACTCGTGAGTGAGTCGAGTCGTGAATACATTCATGAGTGGACTCGTGGATGACTAGCCCAACCCTAAATACAAGGAAGATGAAACTGTCCACAGTCACCTTCTACTTCTCTCATCCCGCGTCTGAATTATGTTTCGTCTGGTTCACTATGGAAATACCCATTTGATCTCACCTATATATACACACCATTTTGTATTTTGCATGAGTCCTACCGAACACCCTGTTTGTCACATAAATAATGAAAGTATTGAAATATAGAGTAAGCTTCTTAGGAGGGGAAAATGTAAAGTAGGTAAAAAAATAGAAAAATAATAATGATGTTTACATTTTTGCAAAGAAAACTTTTAAAGAATAATAATTATTATTACCTACTCGTAACATGGGAGACAAAACTTGGATCTCTTAAAAGTTTAACTTTTGACAAACTTTATTCTATGATATTGTTTGTTCGAATAAGAGGCTCTCCAAACTTTTTAGTAAAAATTTTTAATGAGATTTTTAAAACAAACTTATAATAAGTCTTAAGGTGGTGTGGTCAAATACGCCCGCCCCGATGATCCCGCCTAATCTTATTTTTCCCTTAGCTCCACCTAAACTACCTAAAGGAACAATAATTTTGATTTTTTTTTCTATTTGTTGTTAAAAAATATGAGTTGTATTGAAAGAAAGACACTTTTGTTGAGATTCATATAAATTTTATTCAAGTTGCTATTCCAGGGGGAAAGTTTTGTATGACGACCTTTACAGAAGGTCTACAATGGGGCGTATTTTGATCTCGACCGAAAATATACCCCATTATGTGAAAAATATGCCCCATGTGGTGGAAGTGATTTTGATAGTAAAACTGTATTTGATTATGAGAATTCCCACCAAACTATTGAAGCACTCAAGTTCCTGGGGTAATTAAGGCGATATACAAAAGAAATAAAGTTTGAAATTGCAAACTAGAACAAGAAAACTTTTATTCGCCTTTGCATCAAGTTGAATAAAAAATGCAACATTTGGACGAAAACATTGTAATTGTAAAACGTTGTAATTCTTTATTTCTGTTACAAAAAAGTTGTTCTTCTTATTTAGATTCCAGTCAAATTGGGAATAATATGAGATGCTACTTTCAGCGTCAGCAATATAAGTTAAAGCATTGGGAATAATATGAGATGCTACTTTCAGCTTCAGCAATATAAGTTAAAGCATTGGGAATAATATGAGATGCTACTTTCAGCTTCAGCAGTATAAGTTAAAGCATTGGGAATAATATGAGATGCTACTTTCAGCTTCAGCAATATAAGTTAAAGCATTGGGAATAATATGAGATGCTACTTTCAGCTTCAGCAACATAAGTTAAAGCATTGGGAATAATATGAGATGCTACTTTCAGCTTCGGCAATATAAGTTAAAGCATTGGGAATAATATGAGATGCTACTTTCAGCTTCAGCAATATAAGTTAAAGCATTGGGAATAATATGAGATGCTACTTTCAGTTTCAGCAATATAAGTTAAAGCAAATAACAATTATATTAAGTAAATAAAAAGTCACCCTAATGCCATCACCGAAATTTTGTCAAAATTCAATTCGGGAAAAATAGCCAGTATCAAGAGGGCGCGAAACCACGTGGACACCCACATGGTACAACCTGACTCGATGTTGCTTAACTTCAACGATCCATCGGGAACTGGTGTATTAAACATGCCATAGACACTGGCTAGCAGAATTTTATAAAATGATTAATAATAATTATAAAAAAACTCGCGAAAAAAAATATATTGCGAGCCCTCTTACTTAAACGTTATATTCTTCCCCTTCATCCGTATTATTTTTTGTGATGTTTCTTCACATCATTTGTCAAGGCAAGTTTTTCACCGCGACCAAAAACGCTTTTCAGGGACAAAATGTTTTTTTTGCTAAACGTCTCTTTAAGATCTATTGTTTATTTGAGATGGGGTGGTTTACCCTTCACTGCCTGTATTCCTATAAATGGCTCAATTTTTTGCGCTACCCGAGCCTCATGATGCCATTTTCACTGAGTAAGACATACAGTCACCAATTTACAACTGTCTTTTATTCCCCAGTGGTCTTTGCATTTTGAAGAAGAGTCATTTTAAATTTATTCCGACAGTTCTCAGTGTTAATTCATTATGTATTTATGAGTTTCGTACAACACTGTCTTTTTATTGTTCTTCAAGCTTCTTACACGACATTGTTTTACGCTCTTCTAGTTTTCTATAATTTAAATAATTGATTTTCTGTTATAACATTGTGTTTCTTGAAAATAGTTCCACCAAGAACAAAAAATGGAAAAGGTCAAGTTACATTGTCGTGAAACGTCAGACCTTCACTTTAAATTAGACCACCTTTGTATGACTTTTGTATCTACTTCACGGGGTCTATTATTATTATTTTTTTTAAAAAAAAAATAGTTTCCTTTGAGTGAAAATATTGAAGCATGTTTTGCTTCAATTCTGATTGGTGTCTTTTCGTATCAATTTATTATAGGGATCACATTATACGTGTTAATTAGGTACCTATCAATTTTCCAAATTTTTGTTTTTTACCCCTCAACAATTTTAGAAAAAAAAACCTCCCCGCAGGGCCGGATTAACCTTCCGCAGGGCCCGTAGCACTTTCACAGGGGGTCCTCTTTACCCCCCGCCGGCGCCGTCTAAGTAGTATACTTTTTGGAGCCAGTACAAAAATGGATTATCTTTTGGTCTAGTACCTACAGCTAGTGAAATTAAATTTTGAGTATATCAACATCTATTAAACATGTTCAAATATCCGAATCCCGAAAATTTCACCTTACACTACGCAGAACTGAACTAAAGTCTCTTTCCCCTCACTCCTATCCCTAGTTCCTAGACAAAAATCTACTTTTCTTGTCTTGATTCTGGACTTAACGAAATAATAATATGGAGCCATCAGGACGGTACCTACCGACATTTGTAGATTTACCGCCGCGCCGCCAACACACAATTCTCAAACTGATCACAAAAAAAAAAAGCAAAACAAGCTAAAATTAATGTCAAGATAAAATTTATATCTTAATTAAACTTCAAAGGGATAGTAAGAGGGTACCTAGTGTACGAGGGTCGTTCAATAAGTCCTTAGAAAACGTTCACAAAACAGTGTTTTTTTGAATTTTTTTATTTTATTTTTCAACATAATCTCCTCTCAGCTCTATACATTTTTCCAAATTATTTATGCCGTCCAAAAAATAGGATTTCGAAACGTCTGCAAAATAAGCATTTGTTTGCTCAATAACCTCGTTCGAAGTGAATCGTCGTCCGCCAAGCTATTTTTCTCAAATTCGGAAACAGGAAAAAGTCACTGGGTGCCAAATCTGGCGAATACGGTGGATGTTGCAACACTTTTCAATTCTGTAATTTTGGGCATCGCAACTGCAAAGGTGTGCACACGGATTGTCATGATATAAGAGGATTTTTTTCTTCTTCTCAAATGTGGACGTTTTTCTTCGATTTCCTCGCTCAACCTCTGCAGTAACAAAGCATAATGCGCCCCTGTTATGGTCTTTCCTTTTTCCAAGTAATCAATGAAAATGATGCCGCAATATTTTCGGGAGTAGACACTTCAACTGGACGTCCTGAACGTTGTTAATCATTTGCGGATGAACGACCACGTTTAAACTCATTTACCCAATTGTAAACAGTTGCAAATACCGGAACAGATGTGCCATGAACTAAATCCAACTCAGCTTTAATTTCTTTTGGTGTAAGGCCTTTCAAATGAAAATGTTTAATCACCGCTTGAAACTCACTTTTCTCCATTATTAGAAACAAAAAATAGTTGTTAAAATATATTGACAATAGAAATTGCACTAAGTAACGGATGAAGCTGAAACTTTGAAAACTTGTTAGTGAATAGTGCTGCTAACGTAGAAATTTTTTTGGCGACGCTACCAGCGCCATCTCTTGGATTTTCTAAGGACTTATTGAACGACCCTGGTACCTACCAGGGGCGTACACAGGATTTTTTAAATGTAAATATAGGGCTTTACACCCCCCCTCCCGATAATCGAATGTTGTTTCTCCCTCCATATGTAGTAAACATTTGGGCGTTTTTTTAAGCTACCTAGGTTAAATTTTTTTGCCTAAAACCGCGGCGCACCCCCAATCAGGCGGCCTTGTTTCAAAGCAAAAATCCCATTGACCGATCGAAGGGGAAAATATTTATTTGAGACCTCAGATCAGTTCAATGAAAATCTGCCTGTTAGCATTTAAGTCTCTTGGTAATTATTAAAAACTCTACTCAACTAGCTAACACAAACCATAAATAATAATAGGTAATAATAAAAAGCAAGGTAGGTACAACTTCTTAAAATTTGAAAATATGTAGAAATAAATGGTACGGAAAACCGTACTAGACTTTCTCTTCCTTAATCATTCCATCAGACTACTACCGAATGTAGTAGATGTTGCTCTTCTAAAGTTTAAAGTCTTTTAGTGATATTATTGTTATATTTCTATTTTGTGTTGATGTTGACCATTATTTTAAAAAGATTTTTAAGCCTTCGGCTGCGGACTTTGCTCCTTAGAGATAGTATTATAATTTAAAAAGATTTAGCAGCCTTCGGCTGCGGACTCTGCTCTTTAGTAATAGTATTATTT
>CM022874.1:14419199-14432316 GCA_012654025.1 Pachypsylla venusta | reverse complement strand
CATACGTAGGAAATAATCATTTTTATCCTGAGGTGTGTAGTTTTTCCTCTGGAAGTAGCTGAAATCGGCAATGTAAGCTGTGGCGTATAATATACTCTTGGTAGCTACCGCATTCTTTTGACTTGGCGGGGCGGAGCGCTACCGCGCTCCTTAATGAGCCAGCGTGAATGCCATTTTTGAGATTGAATTTTTCTTAACATCAAAGTTTTTTACTCAATTGCAATTTTGTCAAAGATAACGTGAAAAATTAGCTGACTGCTCACTGATTATTTTTTGGGCCCTATTGGGCCACCTGGTGCCCATTTTAAATATTTGAGGTTCTCAGAACAAATGTTATGATTAAGCTTGCGATTATTTTGTCTTTTTTCCAAACAGAGGTTTCTTTACATGTAGGTGAAATTGCTGCAGAATATCTGTCTATTGATAGATAGTAGCCTTGGTTAGTTTTATAGAATATAGGTATCACGAGCTTCGAGTTTTTATAGAATATATCAATAGCTTCAAGGGTTTTGAATAGGTCAATTAATAATAAAATTCATCCATTCTCACAAGAAGTATGAATTTACCTTTAAAATAAAGATAGCTTCACCATCAATAATATTTACAGAAAAATCATTTGAAAAATGATGTACCTATACCGTTTTCCAAATTGGTCCGTCAATCATTTTCAAGTGCTATAATAATATTTTTTCAAAAAAGTTCATTTTTTCCCTTCTTGGAAAACGTTTCTCAAAAATTTAATGACCGAAAAGAACACACACACACACACACACACACACATATATATATATATATATAAAAAAAAAAAAATCCAATTATACTTATTTCACCTACTTTTATTTAGCCTTTTCTCATTTTGAAGTATTTTGTACATAAAAAAGGCAACACGAAAGAAAGGAAACTTAAATATTAAACTACAAAGATGTCTGCCAAGTAGTACAATATAGCTTCCTCACCATATCTCTTACAGGTACCATTTATTCTTCTTTGATTGTTTAACCGAGCAAAGTGAATGTCTTACTTCGTTTGGTATAACTCCACTTTATTGGTTGGGCTTTATTGGTCTGTTTGTATTACGATAATATCTACCGAACGCCTTGTTCGATCTTGATGAAACATCATGTTCTTTTATTATTAGTTCATAGAATTTGCTAATTCTTGCGGCCCAATTGGTCCAACGGGGATTTTATGGTAGCCAGTGGGATCTACAGTTCACAGAACTACTAGTTTGCTAAGACTGCTAGATGCTTCATTATCAATTTTATTGAATTATATTCAGTACTTCCTTCGGCGCATCAGCAAATGTGTTTTTATTGACACCTCTGCACCTTTGAAACGGGTGATCACATTTGGCCCAAATTTAGAGGATAGGTATGTTGAATGTTGATAAGGATGGTAGGATAAAAAGATAAACGGCTGCTCAGCTTACATTAGATCTTTATAAATGACTTTTTTGATTGGTACAAATATATTATTAGTTTGTGTAAGCTCAGTTTAGTTTCGTCACCATTTCTATTTAACGCGTACAATTCCGCTCCTTCATGGAAATTTTCATTTTTAAGGGCAGAAGCATGGGTTTGATATACCTAATGGTTTAATTTTGGTGGTGGAATTTTTTAATATGCTTGTGTATTTACCTATATATTTATGTACTTTTGGTTTTCTTCTCAATTCAAATGCTAGTCTTGCAAAGCTGCAATGAAATATCTGACCTTCAAAAAAATTCACAGCTTAATTGGAGTTTTTAATTATTTGTGTAAGTCTCTCAGTATTGTACTACACGAGTCGCCACAAATTTTATCACGTCAGGAATTTTAAAACGTTTTTGCATACATTTGAATTTAATTTTTAGTACCTTTAATAATATTAGGTTTCATATTTCCCCTGAGAGGGAAGTATTTCGATTTAGAGCTTAGTTTTTTTTCCAAATGACCTAATTTTTTAATGAGTTTTTTTAAGAGCCACCTCCAAAGTATCCCAGTTTGTTGGTACTTGTATAATGTTGTTTATAATTATTTTAGTTGACGTTTCTCTTACCACTTATCTATACTATTTCTATTACATATAAAATCCTAGAAGTAAAAATACGATTGAACTCAGGCCTATTTTCCATTTGACCTAACAAAGTAAGATTTTGCTTTAATTTGGTCTAAGGTATGTCTGTTTGTAAACTTCTGGACCAATTTTAAAAATTCTATTAAAACCTACATTATTAGCGACATGTGCCAAATTATGAGATTTTCACAAAAATACTAATAATGTAACCTAATCAACCTTTATAAGTGTAACTATTATAGTTAGGGTTGTACCAGCTTTTTGTTTAAAATTAAAGACGGGTAGAATCGGAAGATACATTCGTATCATAAAAAATATGATCGTTCGGTATTTTCGCTCAGAACTGAACTAATGGTCTTTTCGAAATATAATAAAAAACACCTTAATTTGCAATTCTTATTATATTTTTCAGTATTGAAAACGCTCGACAGGTTGCCCAGAAATTTGTAACCCTTCTTTAAATTTTAGAAGTGATTATGATGTCCTTCTGAAGGAGACTCTAAATCGAATTAGAAAAATTATTAGATGCAGTAAACCCAGATTTTTAGGATTTATTTGGAACTGGTCAAAACAGTGGAAGACCTGCAATAAGTTTCCTTTGGCATCAGGGGGGTTATGTTTTGAAAAATGCAGACTAATATTTCAAATGAATTGATATAAAAATGACTTTTATTATTTTACCATCTGCAGCGGGCATTAATTCATGTTATCTACAAATACAAGCATGTACATGATTTAATTTACTTTCAAAAGATATTTTGCTTTATTGTTTTCTATCGCGAATCTTTGACGTTTGAGTGGAAGGGTATTCATCACGCTCGATTTCACCAGCAGGGTACTTCATGTTTATATTATTTTTATTTATTTCTTATTTTAAACATGAGACTATTGAGTGACCGAATAAAATTAACGTTTATTCCCTCTACAACTACATTTTTCATCTCGGAATGACAACACATATTTCATTATTATGGGGAAACTTTTATTGTAGATAAAGGTTTTTAAGATCTTATCCCTTTCGTGTTTAGCATTGAATCTTGACGTGTTTTTTTTAAATGTCTCGCTTGATGCCGAAAAGTTCTGACAACTTTTATACATCCGACAATCTATATCTTTAGATTGAAAATAGGTGCAGCAATACAATTGATCGTAAACCAAAACAAGCCAAAGCTTTCTAACTTAGCAAGATCGCATATGAGAAGGAAACCGGATTATATTTGGGTAACTTCAAATGTTACTAGCTCGCAGGGGAAACATTTCCGGATCTATGTTCAACAAGGATTTTCTTCTTATTTTAGTGTTCAGATTATATTTTTAAAGGGGTTTTTCATTAGTTCGGACTTCTCTGTATTATATGAAAATTATACTTAATACCAACATTCAGGGCCGTACCCAAGATTTTTTCCGGGGGGGTCCAAAACATTGCAGTCAAGTTAGGACTAACATCTGAAAATGGTTATCATGGAAGGTGATGGTGTTTTTGTTGTTCCTGCTATTGTTGTTGTTGAAGTTGTTTTTCTTGTTGTTAATGTTGATCTTGTTGTTGCTGTTGTTTTTGTTGTTGTTGTTGTTGTTGGTTCTTTCTGCTTTTTTAATATTATAGGTCACGTGCAAAGTATATAGCGTATTTTCATTAAAAGAAAAAACGATTGAAATTTCCGGGGGTCTGGACCCCCCGAACACCCCCGGCTACGACCTTGCCAAAATTCAAGATTTTACCACTATTTTAGTAGTTATAACAGTGTGTCCCAAAGTACCACCTTAATTCAAACTTTATACCCGAAAATTGCCGTTTTCCAAACAGCCAATTTTTAAATTCCCGTAGAAAAATGAGATTTGACTTTGTCCCCTTATGACACTGGTAAAAATGTAAACTTTTAATTTTTAATTTAGACCTTCCCCCTTGCTCTTATAGTGGCTCTCATTCTGTTCCCCATTTATTGGTCTATTAACCTGATTTTAGCAACCAAAGAATATATAAATATTTTTTTTTGCCTAGCAACAATATTGGAAGACTCCTCTGAAGAAATCAATAAAGTACTCAAATTATTTTTAATCATAATGCCTCCCAGTGTTTGTTGCACTATGTTTTGTTATGTATTATTTTTAAATGAATAAAAAAAATTTTGGAAAGAAAATCCTGTATAATCTGTATATACGTAAATTCTTACAATACATAAAAAAAAGTTAGTAAGGGGTTTAACAGGTTTTATTGCTTTCTGTTTCAGGTAAGTCTAACTTAAGCTATTCAAGCCACTCAAACAAGAGAGAATCAACAACTTCATTCGGTAAGCTTTTCCTTTTTATGTAATAGCTACTCGTATATTGCAACTATGATTTTAACGCCTCTGCTAAGCGTGGGCGGGAAACAATACATTATCAAGCGTTCGGTATAGATGCGTGCACGTCAAGAGCATGCAACTTCTTCTATGCCTGCTGTCTTTAAATTCGAAAAAGGGGAAAGTTTTTCTAGTGCGGTTATTAAAATTTGGGTACTTCCATGGGAAGCCCAGAGGGATGAATTTAGATATCTTAACCAGAGCTACCTATTTCGTATGAGAAAAAAGAAAATGAAAATACAGCGTGTCCCAGAATGACCGGTCACCACGCCCTTAACATTTGAATGGCTTGGAGTTATGAATTTTGAGAATCTCTATGGATAGGAAAAGGGCCAATCGAATGGTTATAGTGAGATTTAGGTTCTACCCTCCCCCCCAAATAATTTTTTTAAAAAGAATCCTCTTATTTTTTTCAAAAAAATAATCAATAGCGAAGCTCGAGAGGTCTGAAATTTAATTTTGTTACACCCTGTATAAAGGTGTTAATTTTAAGTTTTGATGTAAAAGTTTCATTATTGTGTCCCATCAAAGGTTCTTTCATCAGTATCGTAAGAGAACAATGTCAAATCTCATTTTTCTCCTGGAATTTAAAAATAGGGCGTTTAGAAAACCGCATTTTTCGGGTATAAAGTCTGAAGTAAGTTGGTTATTTGTGAAAAACAGTGATAAATAATCTAATTAAAGAAACCTTTTATTGGAAAAAGATAAACCTTCTCAATTCTTTCACAGCGGGGTCAGAAGAATAAGAAAATTTAATTGCAATTAAATAGGAAATCACTTTTCTCATTACTCTGGCGTTGCTGTGAAAGAATTGGGAAGGTGAATGTTTTCCTTTTATTGTTAAAAGGTTTCCTCATTTAGGTTAGTTATCACAGTGTGTCCTAAAGTACTACCTTAATTCAAACTTTATACCCGAAAATTGCCGTTTTCCAAACAGCCTATTTTTAAATTCCCGTAGAAAAATGAGATTTGACTTTGTCCCCTTATGACACTGATAAAAATGTAAACTTTTGATTGGTTGGGTAGTGAGAAAATTTTTCGGAACACAATAAGGAAACTTTTTCATCAAAACTTAAAATTAACAGCGTTATACCGGGTGTAACAAAATTTAACTTTACACCCCTACAAAATTTAACTTTACACAAAAAAAAAAATGTAAAGGTAAGTTTTTCTTTATTTTGTTTTGTATTTTTATTTGCACATAAAATATTTGTTTCATTCCATTTAAATTTCTTGAGAAATTGACACCTTTTCCGGGGGTCGAACCTGGATCTTACCATAACCATTCGATTGGCCTTTCCCTATCCTTAGAGCTTTTCAAAATTCAAATATTACAAGCCGTTCAAAAGTTAAGGGGGGGGGGGCGATCATTCTGGTACACGCTGTATATGTATTTGATGGGATATATAAATTGAAAACAGAGCTTCAGTTATTCCAAGCTGTGAGTTTTGAGCACCTTTGCTTTAATGTAGCTTCACAGTTTTGCCAAAAAAGAAGAGAAAATCTTTCTTTCTAGAAGTAGAACAACAAGTATTTTTCAAACTGTGAAGCCCTAATATTATGTAATCCAGATATGAGCTCCAAACAGGGTGGGATTAATGACCTTGAATGAATGGCCACGTAGGTTCTACCTCTCGTGATGCTGGCTATTCTCGAACTAATCCAGGCTGGATGAGGTGAATTAGCTTAGATGATAAAAACGTTAAGCAAAATAAAACAAAAAAAACATGCTAGGGTGGAGTGAAAAACACAAATTTCTGAAACGCGTAATAGTGCTCAAATTTTGCAAAAAGTCCATACAAGAAAAATGTTCTCTGAGAAAAAAATTGTCCGACTTCATTTTCCGTTCCGCATCCCGACCAAAGTTGTCAATGTTCTGTCAAAATTATTTTTAAAAAAAAAAAAAATATTTTAAAAATCGACATTGAATCGAATCACGTTTGGGTATTTGCCAATAGTTTTAAAAGTACTTAACCCTAGGATTACCAAGCTCTATTCAATTACGTGCATTGCCAAGGGGGGGGGAGGGGTACAAAGTACCCGTCAACAAAATAAAGGATAAAATGATTTTTTTATTACAATAAGTCGCTATTACTGTATTATAAACTAAAAAAATATAAACTAAATCAATTATTATCTTACATAAAAATAAAAATAAATCCCAGGAATAAAATAATGTAAATGAAAATAAAAAAAAAATCGCTAGACCCTAGGAAATCTATTCTGAACCAGAACNATACTAGCTGTTTCGCCCGTGCTTCGCTACGATTCTTATATTGCTATCTTTGTTTTTCAAGGACAATGAAAATTGGGGGGGAGGGGGTATTGGTTTGTGTCTACCCTGTATATTGCAACCTTTAAAAATCAAGATTTAAACGTTTCACCAGGCGCCTTAGAGGCACGGCCATTCTTACTTTTTAGGATTTTCTAAATTTTATTTTACCCGTTCCCGGTTTCGAACTTGTAACTCCGGCTGGCCATACCTTTGCAGAAAATGTCCTAAATAAAGGACTACATGGCCACCTAAAACTTTCTCGCTTTCAGTTGATATGTTGTCGCGACAAAATTTAAGATATCGGACCGTGACTGTCCGATTTTGGTGAAGAATAAATTCGGCCGTAACTCGAGAACGGTTTGACATTTTTTAGTTCTGATAATTTTCCTGGGGTCATAGATCATGATTTTGGGGGGATTCATTCCCTTCAATTTTTCGGTATCTGCTACCGTTTGGGCTGTGGTATTGTAACAGACAACCCCTCATAGGTACACACAAATTTTTGATTTGTATATTAAGAAGATAATGGAAAATATTGTTTGTGACTATTATTAAAGGTCTCTTAAAATAAGTAGCATAAATTGATTACTATAAGCTTTTTGCTAAAATGCGGCTACTTTGTACCCCCCCGTTGGCAATGCTAGGGTTAAGGATATCATATACAAAATTTCAGTTGCCTGGTCAAAGGCCTTCTAATACATTCATATAAAATTGAGTTTTATTATTACTTCTTATAATAAATTATTGATCTAACATAAATTTTAGGGATGGATTAGTCATACACGAGTCGACTCACTCACGATTCGAATCATCTTTTTGAAATGAGTCGACTCTTCAAAGAGTCGACTTACGGGTAGCTTTTTTTGTTGATTGATAAAGATAATTAAGGGAGAAATATGTTTCCGGGTGTTTGTTGTTTACTGAAGGAGTTCTTTTATTCTTATGACGATTGATTGTGACGCCTTTTTAATGTATTTGCCGAAGTTGTTTGGTAGATGCCCCTTTTGTTAATTGGTTTTATTATGTCATTCTGATCAAATAGGTGTTTTTGAGAATTATCACTCGATGTGAGTCGAGATCGAGAGTCGACTCATATTTGTGAGTTGAGTGGAGTCATGTCGACTCACCTAAATGAGTCGAAAATCCCATCCCTAATAAATTTAAACTATACCTATACCGCGTCACTGGGTGGTAACTTTCTGCTCGGACAAGTATTTATTTGGCTGACAAACAAATATCGACATTTTTCCCATCACTCCTATCAGAATCAGGTAGTAACATCTTTAGGAGCAGATACATCAGAGTCTTATTTAGAGTTTTATACAGCCCAGTGTCCTATACTTGGCTACAATGTTGCTGCTCCAAATTAAAAAAAAGTTCTATATAACTATGTATAGTTGTATAGAATGAAATAATTTCATTAATTTGGAGTAGCAACACTGGAATGTACAAAGCTCTAAAATACATGCACTGTTTGCTAAAACTAGACTATAGGGAATCAGGAAATTTGTTGCTTACCTATCATCACAAGGGAAACAATGTCACTGGAATACCTAGACTTGCTATAATTTTCCCTATTTAAAAAAAATATGCCATAACCCTCCAGCTAGTCTCCCTAGAGGGTCAAAAAAGATATTTTTGAGTATAATCTAATTTCAAGTCCATTTTCCTCAATTTCTTTTTTTTTACATGAATTCATACATATAAATAGATTTTTTTTTTTGTATTCAAATCCCAAGGCAATATCGTGTAAACATGTACTGGGTACGAAAATATAAAATTGAATAACTTGAGTTTTCAATAATTCATCTTCTTCAACTAGAGCAACTAGGCATTGATTAATTTAACGGAAAACCGAGAAAGACTGTGTTTCGGGATTTAAAGGGTTTGTTAAAAAAATTATTTGGCTTCTCTTAGAAATGAAATTTTCGAGGGGAATATTCAGGGTTAAAACGTTTTAAACCAAAGAATGACCATCAATGATTCTGTGTTTTAACATAAAAATTACTCCCTAAAATATAATTTCACTTCTGCAATATGCAATATTTTTTGGAAATTCACTAGTTCCCGTCAGATCACTGGCGTGGTCAGTACTTGGATGGGTGACCGCTTGGAAACACCACGTAGCACGTATCGTTGGCTCTTTTTTCCGGCCCAACCCAGGCTGGGTGAGGTCAATGTGGGTAGCTGGTTTGCAGGTTTCCAGCGAATGGAGGGTAAAACCCCCGTCTTGAATTACCAATGGATGTTAAAGAGACGTTAAGCCAAATTAAAAAAAAAAAATCTGAGTTTTATTTTATTTTTTAATTTATTTTCCTCTTGAAGGAATTCATTAGGTTACCATATTTAATTAGTAAGGCTGGTGCTACATAAGACAATTTCCTCTCACCATACTTTGTATAGGGACGCGACTGAATGAACCGCTGGTGAAGCAGCTCGTAAGTCGTAAGGTGTATTATTTATTTGTCTGTACCTATCGCCTTAGAAGTTGTAGTAAAAGTAAATAGTGCGCAATGTCGATAGTTTATCAGGAGGCAGAAGACATAAATTCTGTATTTTTTGGAAGAGTAATTTTATTATTTTTTATGGATATTTTTTAAGGGATTTATCCGATTTATATGTAACTCAATGGTGCATAGCGATACATTTAAATGCCGTACCTCATGATGGAATCCACCAATGAAAAGCATAGCAATTTTCTACTGTTGAGGGGAAGTCTGTTGGCATTTATCTGTTTAAATTTGAAATTTAGTACTCTTAATTTTTTGTTTAGTTGAATAATTAAAAAATAGTAATAAATAAAAGTAAAACTTGTTATTTTCTTTGAACTTTGAAAGTTGCCTTTTTTCTCCTCAAAATATTTGTTGTAGGTAAAGAGAAAATTTTGTTTGGTTCCTATATCAACGAATGCAAGTTTATAACAGCAGAATACACCATATTATTCTTTATTATGTTTATAACAGCAAAGCTAAATTCAACAGATTACTCGAAAAAGTTGAAACGTGTATATATTTCCTTAAAAACTCAAGAAATGAAGAAAAAAAGGAAAAAAAACGTAGTGTTTAAAACAGCTAAAAAATACGTGATGTTTTAAACAGGTGTTTAAAACAAAATGTTTAAAACATGTTTAAAACAACCGCTATGTTTAAAACAGTGTTTTAAACACTTGTTTAAAACAGTTTTTTTAAACATGCCAACCCTGGGAATATTTAAAAATCAATAGCTTTTGAGCTTTTCATATACTTGCTGAATTTTTTCGAACTAGATTTACTGTGCGGCATTTGCTTGCATTTTTAGATGGAAGGTTACCCCAAGAATGTATAAAAAAATCATTTTATTTGGAAATCATCACATTTTGGGGCTCAAAAGATTAAATTTCGAGAAATAGGTATGTTTTGTGATTTATTTTTAAGTGATGCTAGATATACAATGTACCCAGTAGGTATGCACTAGATATCTAACGAATCCCCATTAAGTTTTCCATTATAATGTATTTCGCTTTGTTTCAAGAACGAGTAAAGAAAAATTCACATATTGGTTTTTCCGAAAGTAGATAACCTGTCCTGCCCCTCTTACTTACCTTTTTTGAAGCACTAAACTTTAATCTTTTCTTTAAGGTGCAGATATTTTCTGAAACAACAAAACAATATGTTCGTTTTAGCCTTTCATTTTACATTGTAATATCGACAAATTTAGAAAGATGTATTGACATACAATAGATCGAAATAATTAAGAGGACTTGAACGAACCTTCCAATGAATAATCATGTCATTAAATAATGAAAAAATGTGTGATATCCTCCAAAAAACACCTCATGTAAAAAAGACGTCAAGACTAGCAATATTCCCCCAGCCCTTAAATTATCTACGTCTCACAATAATTAAAAAAACAACTGATATAAAAATGACGTCAACATTATAGATGTGTACCATGAAATTTTCGGACTCCTCATCGGGAATTTAACCAATCTACGGCTAGATTATTTTAAAATTAAAACAACTGAGGGCGCAGTGCTCATGAACGTAATTTTGCAAATTAAGCTCATTTTTTTTTTTTTTTTTTTTTTTTTTTTTTTTTTTTTTTTTTTTTTTNCCATCCCTGGGGTGTGGGATTTTTACCCACTAAAAACCTATCCTCGTAGACGTATGAGACCCCGGAACCGATGAGCTCATTGGTTGAATTTCTAATGAAGGGTCTGAACTTAGTAGAAAATTTCATGGTACACATCTATAATGCTGACGTTTTTTTCTATCAGTTGTTTGTTTTTTAATTATTGTGAGACTTATACCTATTTTATGGGTTGGAAAAATATTTCTACTTTTGACGTCTTTTTGAACACGAAGTGTATTTTATTTGGGGGGGGGGATTAGCATAAAATAACAGGACTTGTAAGTTTGTCTTAAGATTTAGATTTGGAAAGATTTAAGAGGTTACCATGTTGACATGCAACGCATAGGTATATGGAAACATTTGAACCATGTAACTACCGTTTATTATACGTTTTGTCCTGTCAATCCATTTATTGAATGTTCTGACCTGCCATATTAAAAAAATTTGGAAAAACTTGAAATATTATTTTAAAATATTATTTTAAATTGTGCCAAGCAATATGAAAGTAGGTACATACAAATTTAGATTTCTGAAAGCTTTGACCTCATATTTGAGACAATTATTCTATAAAAACACGTAATTTCTAAAATATTTTGAAAAACTGAAATTACAAGTTTTTCCATGTCAGACATGCAATATCAAATATTTTGAAAAAAAAAAAAAAAAAAAAAAAAAAACTTGGAACTATTATTTTAAAAGGAATTTTTTATTGCGTCATATAATATGAAGTATAAGTTTTAAGAATTTCAAAAGTGTTGACCCTTGTCCCTTTATTTTAGAAGATATTCAGGCATGGAGACACTCAATATGAAAATAATTAAGACGAATTCAAAGGTGGTTTTGTGCCATACCCATCCCTAGATGTTAATTAACCCATAGAATCAGTCTATGGGTTAATTAACATCTAGGGATGGGTATGGCACAAAAATATCTATTATATGATAGCGATTTTTCATCAATTATTCGAATAACCGATTAATCGAGTCTCAATATTTCAATTAATCGCACAGCTCGAGAGCATGATAAAAGAGCAATCAATAGTCATAGTCAATAAATCTGAAAAAAATTGCCTATTTTCAGAGATAAACCGCTCTGAAGGTACCGAGGTTGCCTGGATAAGGACATAATAATTTAATTATATATAAGGCAACCCTAGAAAGTTCTGTGGTGCTTTCAAGTGATGCTGAATTCTTCATTTATGGATAAAGGAACTTCTCTGGGTGTCAGGTGACCCTGACTTCTGGATCAGTACTGTTAAATGTTTTTGCTTTGCTTTTTGCACAAGGATGAAGATGTTGTACCTAAGATTGTCACCTGAGATTGTGAGTAATCGAGTCCGGTACCCAGTATCATCTTGGCACAAGCCGAGTGTGATGATTCACACTCTGATGCAAAGGAGACGTTGTTGAAATCGATTATTTTCAAGAAATAAAAATCTAACAGCCTAGTCTCATAAAATTTACAAAGCAAATTTAGGCATCAAGGAAATCTGACCAATTTTTCGTTTCATTTACAATTTGCATGCTACATTGGAGGCCAGGGTTTGTTCCGGTTCCAAATTTTATATTTCTAAAAAAAAGAATGGGTCAGGGGAAATCAAATGGCATTATAATTTATAACTTATGACCTTCGTAAAGAGAAAATCCGAAAGTTTAGTATAAAAAACCTTTTGTTTAAAATTTGATTTATTGTCTTGGTGATATTTTTCTTTCTTCTCTGTACGTATGCTGTTGCTCTTAAATAGGACAGAGCCCTGTAGAGCAACGGTTCTCAACATGGATGATATTTCATTCCCTGAAAGAGTATTATAAAGAGACGGACATTTCAGAGCAGAGTCTTTAGAATGCAATGTCCTTTGGAAATGCAGCGTTTTCATTGATATCTCCCATTTAATACTTACAATTCTGCCTTTACATAATATAAAGATGAGATCTTATAGCCAAAAAAAAGTTATGCTTTAAAAGGAAACTGAGCACTTTTAGTTAATTTTTCACTTTAACGCCAAAGTTACAGATAATTTGGTATACAGTTTGTCCAGAAGGAAAATACGAGCAATGTATTTGGCATGATTTTAAAAATACGTATTATGAAATATGAAAAAAAAACTTCAAGTTAGATATTAATTTATATCAAGTACAAGTAAATTGAATGAGTTACAAGCACCTTCGCCTGTAAGAACAGTTTCAAGTGATTTCCAAACATGATAGTATTTCTGAAAATGAGCAACCATGAAGTGGCTCAAAAATCAGCTAATTATATATAAAGAATGTCCATACCAAGTTTGATCAAGATCAGACAAGGAGTTTGGTCATCAGGCCCGACGAGAGGGGGGGGGGGA
>CM022874.1:14399095-14418754 GCA_012654025.1 Pachypsylla venusta | reverse complement strand
TAGGTACACACAAATTTCAGATTTATATATTACTATCTGCTACCGTTTGGGCTGTGGTATTGTAACAGACAACCCCTCATAGGTACACACAAATTTCAGATTTATATATTACTATCTGCTACCGTTTGGGCTGTGGTATTGTAACAGACAACCCCTCATAGGTACACACAAATTTCTGATTTATATATTAAGATATCATCAGATTGTTCCACTGATTACTAGGCTGTTTCAATTGATTTCAACACATTTTACAGGGTTGGGCAAAATTCTAGAAACCCCTGAATATCTTTGGAAGGGCTTTATGTATGAAAATGAAATTTTTCATGGTAATCTAAGGTTACAAAACCTTTTTCCAGAGTGGGGCCAATTTTCAGGGCCGGTCGCCATATCGGGACCAGGGTGGCCAGTTAATTTTTTTCAAATACGAACCCCCCTCGTGCGATAAAAAGGTCTATTAATTACAAGTACTTTGGTACAAATTTCAGCTTTCTATTGTTTGGCATTACAGAATGGCGGCCAATTTTGTACAAAGAATTGCCTAAATTTTCAATTCCTTGAGTTATTGTAAAACTTCACAAAGGGTCTCAATTAGGTAAATTTAATGGCCAGTATTTTTTTCTTTCCTTTGGAAAAGTGAATTTTCTCTTGTTTGGCGTTAGAGATGGCCATTTTTTTCTAATGCTGTTCATATCAAAAGTATCTTTAAAATTAATACCTTGAAATTGAAGTTTCGTTTGTTCGTTCTTTTTATTTGATCGCAGATGATAAAGACATTGTTCAAAGACTTACCTGCTCCTGCATTCCTTCCTTTAAAGCTTTACCGTAGATGTTCAAACCGATGACCTTGCACGATTTCACAATGACCGATCCTATGTTCATCAACATGTCCTCATAGTTCCTGACATCTACTACACGTTTTTCATTTCGTTTCTTCATCCTAATTAGCAAAATTTCGTAATTTCAAAATTCTCAAAAACTGCATTTTTGTTTCATGTGAAAGACAAGTACATCCTACACAACGTGTAAAAACATCAATGATGTAACGTTGATAATTAAGGCAAGACAGGGGAAAAACGAAACCTTGTCGAAATGCATCAGAGTTTGTGATGTGGAAAACATCGTGAATCCCTGTTTGTTCCCTTCTCTTTTATATGAAGTGAACAATGAACTCACAAAATTTTCAGTACAGCTTATTATTTCAGTGACACCCACCATGAGAGTTCGTTTTTCAGTTTATTGGTCATACACAGATACACTCAGTAGTACATTTTTCTCTCCTGTAAACAGGCATTCAGAAGAAAACCGTTTTGGGGGAATAAGTCGGTTATTAAGTTTGTGATTTACAGTATAAAATGGTAGATACCTATACAGGGTGTTTGGCTATAAATGGGACCCCTGAATATGGTGGGTAGCTGAGATCAAATGGAACATTTTTTACGAAATTCGTTAGTGAGCCAGACGATGCATAGCCGAGTTACAGGGTGGAGAAGGTCATTTTTGGACAACTTTCAACGTCGCTTCGTGAGTTCTGTGTGACCGAACAAAAAGTGGATGGACACTAAATCCTAGTTTTTGATTGCGGTAATTTCAAATATGCCATCAAAATTTTAAAAAACAAAAGCAAAATGGGGGAAAACCTGAAAAATGATCAAATTTTTTTTGTCTGTTCTCAAATGTGGTTCGACTTATGAAAAGAGCATCTCTTTCTAAGACATTTTACGTAAAGAAAAATTGAAAAATCGAGCAAAAAATTAAATTCCCATGTTAAGAGAGAACCACGAAAATGGTTCGATTACGATAAAAGTTTTGAAATAAGCTCCAATTAATGTCCTGGACACAACTGTCAAATTAGGATTTCGAGAAGAGAGCTTGAACCAAAATGGCAGCCTTCCAAAGTACAAAAAAAATGTTCGATTCAATACATTTCTCTTTTGTTTTTCCTCTTAAATTGAAGTTTAACAGTACTTGAGCATGGCAAATGTAATCTGAACTCAGATTAGGAAAGAAAAAAAAATCGGAAAAAAGTCTTCTACACTAGCACAATATCATGTTAACATTCATCAGAAAATATTCTAGGAAATATGAAAATTCACAAATTGTTTTTTTCCTTTTTTTTATAATATCCTTTGAAAAAATCTGAACTCATAATTCCATTTGCTATACTCAGTTACTGTCATAACGAAAAAAAGGCTAAAAAATTTTTTTTTTTATTTTTTTCTGGTTTATTTTTTTTATTTTTTTCTGGTTTGACCAGAAAAAAATAAAAAAAATACCTTTAATCGAACATTTTTTGGACTTTGGAAGGCTGCCATTTTCTTTAACGCTCTTTTTTCGAAATTCTAATTTGATAGTTTTGTCCAGGACTTTAATTGGAGCTCACTTTCAAAATTTTATCGTAATCGAACCATTTTCGTGGTTCTCTCTTAACATGGGAATTGAATTTTTTGTTCAATTTTTCATTTTTTTTTTTTTTTTACACAAAATGTCTTAGAAAGAGATGCTCTTTTCATAAGTTGAATCACATTTGAGAACAGACAAAAAAATTTGATCACTTTTCTGGTTTTCCCCCATTTTGCTTTTGTTTTTAAATTTTTGATGGCATATTTGAAATCACCGCCATCAAAAACTAGTATTTAGGGTACATCTTCTTTTTGTTCGGTCACACAAAACCCACCAAGCGACGTTGAAAGTTGTCCAAAAATGACCTTCTCCACCCTGTAACTCGGCTATGCATCGTCTGGCTCACTAACGAATTTCGTAAAAAATGTTCCATTTGATCTCAGCTACCCACCATATTCAGGGGTCCCTTTTATAGCCAAACACCCTGTATAAACTAAAAAAGGAAGCAAAAAAAAAAAAAAAAAAATNAAAAAAAAAAAAAAAAATCTTTAAAATTTTGTGAGAACCAGTGTTCAGTCAACCCGAAACAAAGGTACTATTTCCCAAAACTCTTCGACCGCATACATAAACTAAAGAAGAAAATAATTTAGGAGTTTCTTTTTCACAGCAATGAAAAAAATTCAATAATATAATATTGTACACAATTCCTACATAAAAAATACTGATAATCTACCCTCCTCCAAATCGTACCTGAAACTCCCAGAACGTAAGTATATGTCTATCATTTAATGAATTCTCTCTCTCTCTCNCTCCCCCCCCCCCCGCCAATCAAAGACCCCAAAGTGTCTATGGTAATTGATGAGATTTGATTTATTATTTTCAATAATGAAGCTTTGGAATCGTCACGAAAAAAATTACCCCCCCTAAAAATTTGATATACGTTTCAAGGTACGTAGAATCCAAAAATTGAATAAAAAAAAAATCAGTTTGTCCGCCGCGCCGTACGCCGTGATGGGCACTTTTGCCACTTAGCGTTGACCGATTTGGATGAAACTTGGTATATAGGTCCCATCTAGGCTCTAATTGTGCCCCGAAACTTTTGGGTGCAATCCAACATGTTCAACTTTTTAGCCGTATTCATTCATCCTGTCTAAAAAGAGAATGTTAAGTGTAAGTGTTTGGGTGCAATCGAATATGCTGCTTTTTAGCGGTTTTCAGTATGGTTGTCTAAAAGGAGAATGGTAAGAGCTAGAGATTTGTCATATTTGGAGTCTCAGTTAGCTCCGAAACTTTTGGGTTCAATTAAATATACCGCTAGCGGTTTTTATCACTTTAAAGCGGTTTTTATTAATCCTGGCTAAAAAGAGAATGGTAAGAGCCAGAGACTTCAAATTTTGTAGGTATGTAAAATTTAGGGTCTAATTACGCCCCAGATTTGGAATCATCACGAGAACCCCCACCCCTCAATTTTTTTGGGGGGAGTGGTATTTTTTGCCAGAAGAATAGTAAATCCATGTGTCACATTGGCGGAGTTTTTCCTCCGCGACTATCGTCCCAGTTAAAAAATCAAAAATCCTTCTATTGCACATCTAGAACTTACAACAAACGTATCATCGATATTTGAGCTTACCAATATTATAGCCCGTAGCGAAGCACGGGTAAAATAGCTAGTAATAAATAAATCACCTTAAAAGTTTTGAAAAATTTTGAAACACACAAACATATAGTCCCAGTTAAAAAATCAAAAATCCTTCTATTGCACATCTAGAACTTACAACAAACGTATCATCGATATTTGAGCTTACCAATATTATAGCCCGTAGCGAAGCACGGGTAAAATAGCTAGTAATAAATAAATCAACTTAAAAGTTTTGAAAAATTTTGAAACACACAAACATGGGACTATGGTTATTGCAGGACACAGATTTTAAAATATAGTGCGACCTTTCAGCTTGTACAGCAATCATAAATATTGGTATATTCTGATAATCGAATTATTTATTGCCAAGAAGAAGCGTACACGCCTTTTCACATCAACTAAGTGAATTGCCTACTTTTACTTTTATTACTGCCCATACGATGATTTTAGAGGAAAGAATAATGGAGGGGCCCGTAAATTTTTCCCCCGGCTTTTCGGATTTTCTGTTTACGGCCCTGAGTTTGGGAGTTATCTTTGTGTGGAAGTCTTAATGAAGAAGGCGATTCCTCCATAGTGAGGCCTGGACAATACACTTCGATTGGGTTGACATCTGCATGTATTTCAAAGGAAATTACCAGGGGTGAGAAATTATAGATGCATACTCGTATACCTACATAATTCAAGACGGCAAAAAGATAATTGAAACAAGCAGGGCTATTAGCACCATATATATATATATATATCACTCCACATATTTTTCTCGTGGCTGTGGAGAGACCTGAAAAGTGCACTTTGTGACGTGAAGTAATATATCACTTGTGCAACGCTCATTGTATTTGACTTGGCGGGCGGAGCGCTGCCGCGCTTTTAACCTTTAATGGAGAATAATTCGACTGGAAGGCAAACTAATAGAAAAAGTTTTAAACAAAAGTTGTTGTATAAGTAGGGGGACACATGGCCATGACCTTCAATGTGACCTTCATGTTGACCTTGGAGGTTATTTAGAGGTCAAGTATGAATTTTTAAATAGAAACACCCATTTTTGGCCCACGATTCGTAATTGGCAAGAGATTTTACATATGACCATGACCTTCACATTGACCTTGGAGGTCAATTAGAGGTCAAATATGAATTTTTAAATAGAAATACCCTTTTTTGACCCCGATTCGTGATTAGCAAAAGATTTTACACATCACCATAACCTTCAATGTGATCTTCACATTGACCTTGGATGTTATTTAGAGGTCAAATATGATTTTTTAACTAGAAACACTCATTTTTGACCCCAGATTCGTGATGAGCAGAAAATTTTGTAGCTATCATTCTTAAACTATTTAAGAGGGGAAGTCTGTTAAATAGTTTAATTCTTAAACTATTTAACAGACTTCCCCTCAAATATGTACCTATCATTCTTAAAGGCTAATCTGTGTAACATATTCCGACAAATTTTGGGTCGTAGGGGCTATCTTCACCTGGGAGCCCTTTAGGGGCACCAAAAGTGAAATTCGGGTCACATCTTTAAAACTGGAAATATAACTCCAATTTTGATGAAATTTAATATAGACACTCTTTGTAACATATTATAGACAAATTTTGGGTCTCAGGGGGTTATATCCATCTGGGGGGCTTTTAGTACACCAAACTTCAAATTCGGGTCACCCCTCTAAAAGTAGCAATAGAGCTCAAATTTTGATGAAATTTTAGATAAGTGACCTGAATATGAGGTTTTGGTGCCCTAAAGTGCCCCCAGATGAAAAGATCCCCATGAGGTCCAGAATTTTTCGATGATATGTTACAAAGGGTAACTGTTTTAAATTTCATTAAATTTGGAGCTCTATTGCTACTTTTAGAAGAGTGACCCAAATTCCAGGTTTGGTGCCCCCAAAGAACCCCCACATGGAGATAGCCCCATGAGACCAAAAATTTGTCGATAATATGTTACAAAGAGTGTCCGTTTAAAATTTCATCAAGATTAGAGCTTTATTGCTACTTTTAGAGGGGTGACCAAATTTGAAGTTCGGTGTCCTCAAAGTCCCCCAGATGAAGATACCCCCATGGGATCCAAAATTTGTCTAAATATGTCACAAAGAGTGTCTGCATTAAATTTCATCAAAATTAGAGTGATATTTCCAGTTTTAAAGATGTGACCTGAATTTCAAATTTGGTGCCCTAAAGGGCTCCCAGGTAAAGATAGCCCCCTACGATCCAAAATTTGTCGGAATATGTTACACAGATTAGCGTTTAAGAATGATAGGTACATATTTTTTGAGTAAAATTTTCTGCTAATCACGAATCCGGGGTCAAAAATGGAGAAACACTTAAAAATTCATATTTGACCTCTAAATATCCTCCAAGGTCACATTGAAGGTCATGGTCATGTGTAAAATCTTGTGCTAATCACGAATCGGGCCAAACATGGGTGTTTCTATTTAAATATTCATATTTGACCTCTAAATGACCTCCAAGGTCAATGTGAAGGTCACATTGAAGGTCATGGTCATATGTAAAATCTCTTGCTAATCACGAATCGGGGGTCAAAAATGGGTGTTTCTATTTAAAAATTCATACTTGACCTCTAAATAACCTCCAAGGTCAATGTGAAGGTCACGGTCATGTGTCCCCCTACTTATACAACAACCTTTGTTTATAATTTTTTCTATTATTTTGCCTTCCAGTCAAATTATTCTCCATTAAAGGTTAAAATGGTCCACCCTGTATATATATATATATAACCTACTCTTGAACTGCAATCCGCCTCTCAGGATGCACTTAGCCTTGAGAAGACAACTGGCTAGTTCTTCATGACTGCACTCGAAAGGCAATGGGATATCTAAGTTAACTTAATAGTTGTAATAATAAGATGCTTCTCACAACTGCTCCTAAAAATCAAATCAATCTAAGTAATACATAAATCCCTTAATTTACTAGAATCAAAAATGAACCATGACGTGCGTTAGTTTCACCGGGCTCCTTCAATCTCAAATACTCATAGAGTAACTATAAGTAATCACATTTTATTATGTATACCTTTGCCACGTCGTATGTTACGTATTTTTTATTTCCTTTAAATACCATGGTATTTAAAGGAAATAGAAAAATACGCCAGAATGTGTAGTACCTATTGTCTAAACACAATAATATAAAATGCAGGTTTTTATTCTGTTGATATCCTTATGTCGGTGTTCTGCCAGCAGGATTTTTATATTTTTTTAAAATGTCTTTTGTTATGTGCTTTAGGTGATTTATTTCTCAAAGTCATGATGTTATCTCTCCACACTGATAAAACGCAAAGCTCTTTGATAATGTTGATATACATGCTTACAATTAACGTAGATTTATAATGGTTCAACTTAGAACTTTGAGACACATAATATTTCCCTTACCATTTATACATAAAATAAGAGAGAAAGTACACAAAGGCAACCGAAAAGTTACAAATATTTTGATAGAAACATTATTTATGTCCGCCTAAAAAACATCACCATAGAATCAACATGAGACCCCGGTTGACCCAGTAGGAACCAAATATTAATCAGTTAAACTTTATGAATGCAATGCATGTCCCGACCATCAGAATTGGATCAGGTTTTCGAGAGTTGTCGTGGCACAAATAAACACGTGAAAGATAAATCGAGGAAATAAATAGTTGTATTCAAGTACTCACCAACGTCCAGGACCTAAACCAAAATTTTGGGGGTTATAGCTCGACTAACGGTAGGGTAGCAGTAAATTATCAATTGTCATATACCCGCTTAGATTTTTTTTTGACCTGCAACACTTCTACTAGTTTCCAAAAATCAGCAGACTTGAACTGAAAAACTCAATTAATAATTTTTTACCCTGGCCCCATTGACATTTTTGATCTACATCCCGAAAGCAAGCTCTCTGCAAAATTACAGCGAAATTGACGAAAGCCCATTTCCTATCTTTTTGTGCGGGGTTCTTTCTTCTTTACGTTGCGTTGGGAGATACACTCATTTTTTTCTTGTGGTCAATTGCGAAGGTTCATTGTTGAAAATAATGGGGAAAATATATATATGTGTGAAAAGTGTGGATACAGGTTCCCAGTTGTGGGGGGTTGATTGAGGCGCCAACTTATAATCGACATAGAATTCAGTAGTAATCTGCTTGTGAACAGAGTACCTATGGTGTATGTATAGAGGACCAGGAGATCCATTATGATTTTTGTCAGTACGTCACCATTTCCTAATTCTTTAGTATTGTTCAGGGTACATATTTTACGCCAACAAGAACCCCGTATAGACTCGTAAAAATATTTCCCCAAGAAAATTGAAAGTCAATTTCAAGTCATTATTATTACGATTTACTCATCAAATAAAATGGGGGAAAGCTGGTATCAAAAAATTATAGCAGACACAACATTCAATTTAGGGTGAACCAGAATTTACTTTTCAGAATTTTCATTTTTGGAATACATGAAATACCTGTCTGCTAGTAATAATATTATGAAGAAGGATTTCCTGACGGAAAATTTGAATTGAACCCGGACGAAAATACTTTCGATTCGGTTAGTAAAACAACATTCGGGAGGATTAGAATCTTCTTTGTGAGTTGCGTTTTGTTTAACATTTTATTATGCTTCTCCATTTGAGAAGCAAAAGCGTCACAAAAATTGAAACAGATTAAGGCTATAATTTGTCAGGTAAGTCTGACAGAGAATCATTAAAAGCTTCCCTCTGTACATGTACCTATGCAGGTATTCTCAATTTCTGGCTTTGGTTTAAGTCCAGCGACTGCACAGTGTACATTAATCCTTTTGACCAAATATAATCAGAATAGAAACGTCTTTAGTTTTATTTTATTCGCATCTTGCGATCGCCCTTGAAATCGATTGCGAAAATACTCCGTTGAATCCAAAAATCCAATAATGAAATTGAAAATAAGTTCGTCCGTAGAAAGTGCCACTTTGCCATATTACGTTCACTGATTTTAATCAGTTTAGTTATCTAGGTTGGGAAGGTCCCATTTTAGGTCCAGTTGGTCCTCAAAATTTGATGTTGCTGATGTTGGTCGTTTACAAGGGGTTCTGTATACTAGTTAAACAGAAGTTTTGGTTTATTATTTTCACATTAATGAAACAACCCGGTAGCATAGTAGTCAAACGCTTGTCTGAACAGGAGGACGTGGGTTCAAGCTTTACTTTTATAGTTAAAAACTACTAATTTAAAACTCTTTCCATTTTCTCAACTAAGAAATAATTCTGGTTATTCTACTTGCTTTTCATTCACCAATTTGTTTGTTTTCAATCTCCCAAGGAAATAATTCTGGTTATTCTACTTGCTTTCCATTCACCAATTTGTTTGTTTTCAATCTCCCAAGGAAATAATTCTGGTTATTCTACTTGCTTTTCATTAACCAATTTGTTTGTTTTCAATCTCCCAAGGAAATAATTCTGGTTATTTTACTTGCTTTTCATTCACCAATTTGTTTGTTTTCAATCTCCCAAGGAAATAATTCTGGTTATTCTACTTGCTTTTTATGCACCAATTTGTTTTTTCATCTCAAACCAATATCATCCACACTTTATAAAGAAAAAACTAATATTTACAGAGCAGGAGATATAATTTGCTACTCTCTAAATATAAATATAAAAATATTAATCTATATTTGACCCAGGGCGCCAAGAAGTTCTAATAAAAACTCCGCCAGACGTAGGTATTAGGTACTTTATTTAAAAGAGAAACTTTTCATTTTATCATTTCAGCATTTTACTATCATTTTTTTTTTTTCGTTCTAAAAAGTCAAAGCAATGAGCACTGAAAATAAAATGTTGTGTCGCATGAGGGAGTTTAATGATCCAACAGAGAGAAAGATATGGGGACAAAAATTATCATTCATTTCAATTTAAGATTTTATTTCGATCTTTCATTGAAGAGATATTTTTTGAGTTTAAAAACATGTTCGATAAAGAAATTATATTATGTTCACTCAAATGAGGGGTTCCTAAACTTTTTGGTACTTTGCCCTCTATTCTTGAAATGAAAGCCTCCCACGCCCCCTTCCCATTACATTATAAATTATGAATGTGGGTATGGGTGTCGCTTAATGCTATCTCATTCAAAACGCTAATGTGTTGCTGAATGCTATGTCAATCAAAACGCTAATGTGTTGCTGAATGCTATCTCATTCAAAACGCTAATGTGTTGCTGATTGCTATGTCAATCAAAACGCTAATGTGTTGCTGATTGCTATGTCAATCAAAACGCTAATGTGTTACTGAATGCTATCTCATTCAAAACGCTAATGTGTTGCTGATTGCTATGTCAATCATAACGCTAATGTGTTGCTGAATGCTATCTCATTCAAGAGGCTAAGGTGTTGCTGAATGATATCCCAATCAAAACGATAATGTGTTGCTGAATGCTATCTCATTCAAATTTTCTAAACATCATGTTGCATAAAATTTGTAAAAAAAAAAAATTACCTTTGTAAAAAAAAAAAAATGTGTAAAATATTTCTAAATATATTTACACTAAATGACAATAGTTCAACTGTTCTCGCTCTTGGCTTGCCTTGAAATTGTTCTCTAAGGTCGCGTTCATTATTGAAAATAATAAAGGTTTATTCCAAATATAAGACCGGGGAAAAATTATAAAGGGGGTGTTGAATAGGAGGGACCGACCTTCTAACAGTCATATTTTCGAAAGTATGAAGTTGGCAAATCAAAATTTGGTTCCCATCTTGAGACATACAAGCTCTTTTGAATTTTGACTAGAATACTTTATTGTCATTGGTAACCGATAGGCAAAATAATAGAAAAAGTTCGAAATAATTTTAGACACTTTAGAGAGAAAACTTAACAGACGTAAAGAAATATTTTAAACACTTATAGTACAAAATGTTTTTGTCATCATTGGAGTCGAGGATATCTATATTGCACTTAGTTTAGATTCCCCCTGTTTTTAAATATCATCAGTTTAGGTGAGAAAACTTAACAGACTTTTAGTTTCCCATTTACGCTTTGTAATTTTTCATCAATTTTCTAGATCACGAATTGTACAATTTTAAATTGAAAATTGTGAACGGTCTGAGATGGTCGGCTACCTTCTAGGTACTGATATATTACACTTTCCTTTTAAAACTTTTTTTTTTATCTTTAAGTTAGTTACCCTAGAAGAATAAAGATAAGAAATGAAAACGTCTGATAGATAACTAAGATTAATGCGAAACAAAAGTCAAAAGTTTGTTGGAGAGTTTTGCAGACAAAACTTTCATCACTATAATTTACCTTGTGTTAGAAAAAAAAGAGAATTGCATGAAATAATAATTTTCCACAGAAGACAAATTTACTAATAAACTAGATGCACGCAATTGCTAAATGATCAACTTTTATTTGGGTCAGAAAAGTAGGAAAAAACATCCCTAGGATGAACATTAATTTATGTATGTTATGATTAGAGTAGAGTACGGACCGTTCTTCGATTATTTAAATTCCAATCTCAATGGAAGAACCCTTTTTGGAGGGATATTTCCACTAAAATTTTTTTTAAAAGAAACTAAAATTCCTCCATATTAATACTTTGTTGAGATTACGTTTTCTTTGTTTTGGCAATCCGAAATAATTCACCAGAACCCCGTCCTTGATATTATGCGGAACTCTATTAGACAAATAAATTTCCCTTTCCATGAGAATAGAAAACATCTTAAAAGAAAATATCGGAAGAAGGACATTTCGAACGAACTCTTGCCACAATGCGTTTAACGAACGATCAAGGTTTTGAAGTTTCACTCGGATTTCATTATAACGTCGTTCAGGAATCGGTAGAAGGTAAAACGTTACCAATCACAAATTTTACGAAAAGGAATTGATTCTCTGAGTGTATAAACGATTCTATGGAAAGATCACACCATTAGGCGGCTTCTTTCCTGTAGTAACACATGTCTCACGACTGAACTCACGACGTTTAGGGATTTATTTTTTCAATTTTAAACTCACTACAACATTATTTTGTCAAAAGCAATATTAAAAGACTTTTTAAACGTCATTTTTCAAATTATTCTGTGTTCTTTTTTGATTTTACCAAAGTTTATCCAAATGGATTGATGTTGTTATTGCATGTATTGATTCTACTATATTTAATAGTTTAGGGACTGGATACAACGGTATTGTAAGTCCAGCTCACAACTTGAGAGATTACCTTATTCATCAAATAGCGAAGAAAAACTTTATCGCTTGAGAAAGTGTGTTTACCTTATTTCCTTTCATCAAATAGCAAATAACAATACCTCCATTACTTGAGGAAGTGTTTACCTTATTCTCTTTCATCAAATAACAAAGATTAAAATCTCCATTGCTTGAGGAAGTTTTTACCTTATTCTCTTTCATCAAATAACAAATATTATTATCTCCATTGCTTGAGGAAGTGTTTACCTTATTTCTTTTCATCAAATAGCAACTAACAGTATCTCCATTGCTTGAGTAAGTGTTTACCTTATTCTCTTTCATCAAATAACAAAAGAACATTATCTTCATTGCTTGAGGAAGAGTTGACCTTATTCATCAAATATAGCAAAGAAAATCTTTATCGCTTGAGAAAGTGTGTTTACCTTATTCCCTTTCATCAAATAGGAACTAACAACATCTCCATTGCTTGAGGAAGTGCTTACAGTATTCCCTTTCATCAAATAACAAAGAACAACATCTCCATTTTTGAGGAAGTGTTTACCTTTTTTTTTCATCAAATACCAAAGGACAACATCTCCATTGATGCTTGAGGAAGTGTTTATCTCATTCTCTTTCTCAAATAACAAAGAACATCATTTCCATTGCTTGAGGAAGTGTTTACCTTATTCTCTTCCATCAAATAGCAAGAACATCTTCATCGCTTGAGGAAGTTTCTTACAGAAAAAAGCCTATTATTAGATTTGTTTTAAGAAGTTCAGGATGGTAAAATAAATGACGTACTCTCAGGAAGAAGTACAAAATTTAGAAAACTTAAGAAGAAGACGATGAAGAAAAAAAATTGTACGTTTTTCATTAAATTAGAATATTTTATCTTGTCGTAAACTTTCGCATGAAAGTTGAAAGCAGGTTGATAGGGAAGATACACAATAATAAGATACAGGCTGATTCCGAAAAAACTGAATATACTGAATTTTGTTTTGTATAACTTGAACAAAAGTTTTTGCAAAACCCACTGAAAGAGACTCCTTTAGTCTCTTTCAGTGGGAAAGAGACTAAAGGAGAAAACCCACTGAAAGAGAATAATGAGCCATTGCATTGTATCCTAAGTCAGATCGCCTTTAGAAGAACTCATTAGCAGAGTTAAAGGAGCTGTACTATTTAGTTCAGATTGCTTATGAAGATATCAACAAAGGAGTGTGTATTCAAATTAATATATGCTTTCAGATTTAAGGAGTATTTTCAATGTAAATAAGTAGGGTTCTTGAAGCCACATTTTTTAGTGCACCTCTTACGAAAGTCGTTTGGAAGTTTCAACTAACAAAATTATATATAAATTTAATGGATTCTATTAGATAACCCTGGACCTCATGTTGGCCATTTTAATGAGTGAAGTCTACAGTTCTCGTAACCGCTATAGTATACGAGAAAATTGGAAATGTAACTCCGATAGTAAAAAATTTAGTTGGGAATGTTACAGAATGGGTCAAATTCACATTGAAATGGATCTTATTTCTCGTATGTACCGATTTATATGAAAGTAGGTATAGTAATTGACATCTTATTTCTCGTATGTACCGATTTATATGAAAGTAGGTATAGTAATTGACATCTTATTTCTCGTATGTACCGATTTATATGAAAATAGGTATAGTAATTGACATCTTATTTCTCGTATGTACCGATTTATATGAAAGTAGGTATAGTAATTGACATCTTATTTCTCGTATGTACTGATTTATATGTAAGTAGGTATAGTAATTGACACCTTATTTCTCGTTTGTACTGATTTATATGAAAGTAGGTATAGTAATTGACATCTTATTTCTCGTATGTACTGATTTATATGTAAGTAGGTATAGTAATTGACATCTTGTTTCTCGTATGTACTGATTTATATGTAAGTAGGTATAGTAATTGACATCTTATTTCTCGTATGTATCGATTTATATGTAAGTAGGTATAGTAATTGACATCTTATTTCTCGTATGTACCGATTTATATGTAAGTAGGTATAGTAATTGACATAGCTTTTGTCAATTCTAAAAATTGTGCTTCCAGAGAAAATGTACAGAATGATGATTGTTTAGAAGTTAGTGATACCAATGATTTTGTCCTCTTAAACTTACCACTGAGCATAGGGCTAAACTTATGGATTGATCTGAAACTCAGGCCTCAGAGTTAGCGAATGAGATACAATGGGACTGATGATGCAAGTTGGACTTGACAGTAAAAACTTTCGTACTGTGGACATGACAATTTTTTTTAAAAAAACACTCCCAGCACAAAGGAGCAGGGCCTCCATTCCAATTTTTTAAAAATCACTAGATTCGAGTAAAAAAATCACTAAATTTCTAATTTCTCTATGATTGGCTCTAGCGTAGATATAATAATATTTTCAAAAGACAATGCTAGTTTCTTGGTAGGTTATAGCATCGGTACCAAACTATTTCAAATGATTTTGGACCTGACAGCAGCACGGTAACGAACATACCATATCTCTAAAGCGCCAAGATAAAGAAACAAAAATATACTAGAATGTTAATGAGGAAATTATGTTGAAGATTTTATGTTGAAGGAAATTATGTTGAAGATATTCACAATGACTTCATTTGCTTCTTGTATACAACAAAATCTACAGAATTTTTATTCGGGGTGTCCTAATTTTGAATCGTGTACAAATGTGTACAATATGCTGAGATTTTAAACTTCACAAAATAACAGCTTTTTCGAAAATTACTATAATAATTATGAAACGCAAAAGATTGGGGAATACAATAATTTTTTGTCCAAACTATGCAGATCGTTTTTACCAATTTTTCAATAATGTTTTAGATCATATCGTTTACTTGAATCTCTATAATGATATCAAAATTTATTCTGATATTATCTGTGATTTAATGTTTTGCCATTATAATTATTTTAAACACCCTCTATTATAATGTCTGAAAATTCCAAGCACATTTATTAAATCTGCACATTTCATCCTGGAGGTACTTTATATTCATGAGCTATCCAAACCGACCTCTTTCTTCTCAAATTTCCTTTAAATTTAACAGATTTTTTTGGGTGTATGAATATTTATTTAAATCTTGAAATTTAATTTATATTTATCGAAATGTATTTCAAATAAATTTATTTTCCATTTCTAAATTATATTGAGGTGGTTCCGAGTATTATCACAGTAGGTTCTAAATTAAAAACGCAGGCCTTTATTGAAAACTTTGCCAATGTGACACCTTTTTCTGCAAAAAAATTGAGGGGGTTTATCGTGATGATTCCAAATCTGGGGCGTAATTAGACCCCAAATTTGACATACCTACCAAATTTGAAGTCTCTGGCTCTTACCATTCTCTTTTTAGACAGGATTAATGAAAACCGATTTATAGCGGTAAAAATCGCCAACGGTATATTTGATTAAACCCAAAAGTTTCGGAGCTAACTGAGACCCCAAATATGACATACATACAAAATTTCAAATCTCTTTTACCATTCTCCTTTTAGAGAGCAATTCCGAAAACCGCTAATAAGCGGCAAAAATTGGCAAGGGTGTATTCGATTGCACCCAAAAGTTTCGGGTCACAATTAGAGTTCAGATGGGACCTATATACCAAATTTCATCCAAATCGGTCAACGCTAAATGGCAAAAGTGCCCATCACGGCGTACGGCGGACAAACGGATTTTTTTTTATTCGATTTTTGGATTCTACGTACCTTGAAACGTATAATATCAAATTTTGAGGGGAGTAACTTTTCTTTTCCGTGACGATTCCAAAGGTTCATTATTGAAAATAATAAACCAAAAGAAAGGCGATGTTCTACACAAATCCCATACTCGCGGACGGAATATTTTAGTAAGTACTTTTTCGAAAAGATATTTTTGTGCGCAATTAAATAAATCATTATACTGTCTGGTTCTAGCAGGCCTCAAAGGCCTAACACTTCTCACAAGTATTCTCCTCCATGTTGTTCTGCCACGTGCGGTTTCCATCCAAGATCCGTTTTCATTCTTGGTGATCTACTTCCTTTGTACCATCTCTGCCCTGGCATTTTCCTCTGGGTCTCCCCGATCTCCACCTTATTCATATTTCAGGTTTGGAGTTTTCTGTATGACGGAACACATGTCTGCTCTTGCAGCATGATGCCTATTTCATTATGTTGTCCCTAGTATGTTTGTTATTAAGTGTTTATTGTAGGGGTCGCGGTAGGAGCTCAAAAATTAAAAAGGATAAAATTTGTCTGAGTTTGATAAAATTTAGTATGCACAGTCATCCAAATATTATATTTGACAATTTTTGTAGAAATTTTTGGCCCCTGAAATTTGGCGCCTCTGAAATCTGTCATTCTAGGTTCCAGCCTTCTTAGCCACTGCCTTGTATAATTTTATGAATAAAAAAACTCTGCCAATTCGACACATGGGATTATTTTTTGAAATAAACTATCACTGCTAAATCTTTTTGAAATAATACTATCACTAAAAAGCAAGCCATCGGCTTTGGATGGCCGATGGCTATTCTTTCAATTCTTTCAAATTAATACTACCACCAAAGAGCAAGGTCCACAGCTGAAGGCTGTAAAATCTTTTTAAAATAATTCTATCACTAAAGAGCAATGTCCACAGCCGGAAGCTGCCCAATCTTTTTAAACCAATACTATTATTAAACACACATTTTGATTTTTAATTTGAATCTCACAATTATTTTGGACGTTGTCCTTTTGTTATGTTCCATTGCTTTGAAAAATACGATTCTACCTAGATTTGTAATTAAAATTATACCTGTTTTTCTTCCATTTAGAATCTTAAAACTACTCTTCATAAGAACTAATCTTGAGTCATGTGTCATTCTAATAAATATAGGTACTTGAATGTTAATAGGTAATGCCGATATCTGTGGTGAAGTTATTAAGACATGTGTCTCTTTGTCCGAAGATGTGCCGTCCGGAGCGATTATTTTTATACTCGATTTTTCCCTTCTCCGGAATGTCAGTGTTGTAAAAGGGGGTACCCCGAACGATGCTAAAGCGGTTAATTATTTGTTGTAAGTGTAAGTGAAAATAATTATGTAAGATTTGTAAGCAACAATGAACCAATCAGAACAATCAGCGATTCGGGGTTTGTACTCCTAAAGTGTGTTCGTTTCAGTTTTTTAAAATTACTGTCCACGACATTTTTACCGAGGGGAAAAAGGAAGCAACCTTATTAATACAAATTTCGAGAGAAAAAAGTTCTATTTTCAAGTTATTTCACGGCTGGCTTCATTTTATATCGTTGTCTTTTGTTGTTCTTTAGAAAGATAAAAAAAAAAAAAAAAAATGTTTTCAGACTTTCTTAGGATTTAAAGCCGAGTGCGGACGAGTAAAATTTTTAAATCTCCCTACAGCACTCAAAGGATAAAGAAAGGTAAATATATTTATTTTAGATATCGAAAGTTAAGTCCCCTTTAGACGGTACTATGGAAATGATTAAAACTCTATAGAGTCTATATTTTGGTTTACTAGTTAGTAGTTCTGTAGATATAATTAAGTTTAAAGGGAGACCATGCCAGCCTTCTGTGGGACAGCCGGAACAATAGGGCTCACTAATCCATGAATGTATAATGAGTGTCCATAACGAGTTAAATCCAAATCGGAGAACGGCAACAGCAGCAAGATTCAAATGAAACGTCACGCAAAAAAATCAAGTCAAAGGGTCATACTTCATTAAGTAATGCGAAAGCGTTTCCGGGGCATAACTTAAAAAAAAAAGGTAGAAAAAAAATCCAAAACAGCATGAATCACGGATGCAATGATTGCAAGCGGAGACAGACGCAGACTTAGTTATCCCATTGCACAGTATATATACAGGGTGTCCATAAAGTCTCACCCCACCCCCCGTATCTCGAGAATGGCTGAAAATATAAGAAAACGCGAAAACAGGTATCCCTTAGATTTTAGGGGGATTAATTGTAGACTAAAAAAAATTTGGTCTCGACCAGCCGTTTAGGCTAGGCACCGACTGGCTTCAAAATCTTAAATGAGAAGGTATATCAAGTGACACCTTATTTTACAGGTCTCGTTAAGACGAGTTCATTACAGAAAACCAGAGATCTCTACGAATTTTACCGTTTACGAACTACAGGGTTAAACTTGTGATCCATTCCCTTTGGGGCCGCACCGAAATGGTAGGTAAAAATGCCTAGAAATAAGTTTTTATGATCCTAAATAAGTTATTTAGTAAAAAAGATGGTTGTCCCGCCCACTTTGACCGCGGAAATCGAGCCTTCTCTATCCTAACCCAGCTGTTTTAATAATTTTGGTCTAAGAAAGCTCGAAATCTGCGGTCGAAGTGGGCGGGACAACCATCTTGTTGGAACACTATTTTTTTACTGAATTACTTATTTGGGATCATGAAAAATTATTTCTAGGCATTTTTAAGTACCATTTCGGTGCGGCCGCAAAGGGAATGGGTCACATGTTCCACCCCGTATTTTGTGAATGGTAGATCCTAGAGAGCTCTTTTCTGTAATGAACTCGTATTAACGAGACCTTTAAAACAAGGTGTCACTTGATATACCTTCTCATTTAAGATTTTGAAGCCAGTCGCTGCCCAGCCTAAACGGCTGGCCGAGGCTAAAAAAATTTTAGTCTACAATTAATCCCCCTAAAATCTAAGAGATACGTGTTTTTGCGTTTTCTTATATTTTCAGCCATTCTCGAGATACGGGGGGTGGGGTGAGACTTTATGGACACCCTGTATATATTTTGCATGGAGAAACGATTGCATTATATTATATTTATATATAAATGAACTCCTTCAAAGTATTCTCAGAATATTATGCCTGTATCAATTGATGGATCTGTGAAATCCCATGATAACATATTTTTTTCCTTGCATATATGCCAAGATGTGTTGTATTGTGTACAATAAAATGAGATAAGTATAAGTATGAATGAGATAAATATAAGTGTAAGTATGACATAAGATACATATAAGTAAGATAAATATAAAATAATATAAATATAAGTATGAAATAAGAAAATATAAGTATGAAATGAGCTAAATATAAGTACAAAATGAGATAAATATAAGTATGCGGCGCGAAGGTCTGCGAGCACCCCTATAGATAGGGCACCATGTATACCTATACGAATGTTGCATGTGGTCACCAAGGGCGTAGCCAGCATCTGGCCTAGGGGGTGGGGGCAGGTGAGATCTTCATGTCGGGAGGGAGGGGGGAGGTCGATAAAGTAAATCGATACTTATTTAATAATAAACCCCCCGGGGGAAACTGATGATTAATTTATTGGGGGGGGCGCCTTCAGGGCCCGAGCAAGTGTTTGATGATCCCTGGATAGTTAGAAGTATCAGTAACGTCCCAGGAAGTAGTGTGGTAACATTTTGATACCACATGAACATCAACTGCGATCTCCCAATGGAGAAAAAACGATTTTTATTCAGACCTCTGAAAAACGCTACCTCCTGGGGACACTAGGGCACCTCTGGAGCCACCGCTAGAAGTGACAGCATGCGAGCCGGTAGTGATCGCAGGGAGACAAG
>CM022874.1:14376952-14395535 GCA_012654025.1 Pachypsylla venusta | reverse complement strand
ACCCCCGTGGCTCCAAATATTTTCAAAATTCAAAAATGACCCAAAATTTTGAAAATATGGCCCAAAAGCAATATGGCCGAATATATTTGATCTTTATTTTGGCCTTTGGCTTCCCGTCAAACGATTTTTTGAGACACAATATGTCTAAAATTTCTGCACGAATACAATACTTTATCTTCTATGGAAGAGAAAGTAAAAAATTCTACGCTTAATAGTAGTAGCTACCCGGGGGGTAGCCCATCGATTATGCTACTTTTGTATAGCATCTATGTAACCATTTAACAATTTTGAAATAATTGAGTTATGACCGTTTACATCTATATGGTTTTTTTTTTTTTTTTTTTAAATTAATTGGCCTTGGTAGCCTTACGGCCACCCCTAGCCAGCCCCAACACGATTGATCACCATCTATATGGTACAGACTGGAAACTGAGGAGAAAAAATTGACGACTAAGTTTGACTTTTTGATTAAAAATAAAATGATACTATAAACTCTGCCAATGTGACATATGGTTTATTATTTTACTGGCTAACCCTCCTCCACCCCAAATAGATTTTTTACGTTTCGTAATTGTAATCCAACAATCGGGTGGATATATAATCCATTCTTCCTCCACCCCCGTATCCTGCACACTACGCAGTACACACCATACTCCGTAGCCCCTTTTGCCAATGAACGTTGACCGATTTTTAAGAAATTTGAATGAAAATAATAAAACGAATTTGGTCGACGCCATGTGGTAAAAGCGGTCGAATGGAGTTTTTTCATTAAATTTTTTTTATTCTGTTTCGTGAATAAATCCAAAGGTTCATTATTGATATATATGGTTTACCAATATACTCGTAAGCAGCACAATTGAGAGATTATAATATTTTTCTTTTGATAAATTTGAAAAGGAAAAAGTATATCAAACATTGTTTAGTTAAGAAGCATAAAACTTGTAAATAAGTTAAGGCTTCGACAAAGTGTTTCATGATACAAAAGCTACTGAAAGTTTTTGTCTCGACTATTATTTCTACATGAGCAAGTTTCTTGCTATCTGGAATCTTTTATATTTTCAAATAGTTTACAATCTGTAATCTAGAGCTAGACAATTTTGGAATCTAGAGAGTGTATCTTGAAAATTTTAATACAAAAGTAATTACGGTATATGTATTCTTTGTGGTAGACAGTTCTCAAAAAAACTATGCCAATGTAACAGATGAATTTAATATTTTTTAAAAAAAATTAATTATTTTCAATAAGTGAATCGTTACGAAAAAATAATAATAGCCCCCTCAAGTTTGGCTATTTTTACACTTCAAGGAACGTAGAGCCAGCGTCTATGGCACGTTGAATACACCAGTTCCCGATAGATCACTGAAGTTAAGCAACGTCCAGCGGGGTTGTGCCATGTGGGCGTCCACGAAGGTTTGCGCCATCATAATCCTTGCTATTTTTCCGGCCCAATTCAAGGCTGGGTGAGGTCAATGTGGGTAGCTGGTTTGCAAGTTTCCAGCGAATGGAGGGTGAAACCTCCTTCTTGAATGACCAATAGATATTAAAGAGACATTAAGCCAAATTAAAAAAAAAAAAAGACCGCAGAATACAAAATCGAAGAGCAAGATCTGTATGTCAGCCGTTCCCTTACGCAACACAACGTCCGCCGTTGCATTCGAACCAAATTTCATCAAAACCCGTTAACCCGTTAAGTGGCTAAAGGGCAGGCAGCTCACGGGGACGGCACGGCAGGCGGACAAACGGATTTTTTCATTATACATAGGTAATAGGAACCTAGGAACGTAAAAATATAAAATTTTGAACGGAGCATTTTTTTTGGGGGGGGGGGCTTAACGTCTCTTTAACTACTATTGGTCATTCGAGACGGGGGTTTTACCCTCCATTCGCTGGAAACTTGCAAACCAGCTACCCTCATTAACCTCACCCAGCCTGAGTTGGGCCGGAAAAATAGCCATCAGCATTACGAGGGCGCGAACTCCACGTGGACACCCACATGGAACAACCTCGCTGGATGTTGCTTAACTTCAGTGATCGAACGGGGACTGGCTTATTCAACGTGCATAGACGCTGGCTGGATTTTTTTTTTCTGGTCAATTCCAAAGGTTCATTTTGAGAATGAAGAAGTCCCAAAAAATATATTCATCACCGAGCTGTGTGCGCAATATATTGGAATAGCTATACAGCTACATAGGTACTTCATAATTGTGTTCATCGAGCTGTGTGCGCAATATATTGGAATAGCTATACAGCTACATAGGTACTTCATAATTGTGTTCATCGAGCTGTGTGCGCAATATATTGGAATGGCTATACAGCTACATAGGTACTTCATAATTGTGTTTATCGAGCTGTGTGCGCAATATATTGGAATGGCTATACAGCTAGATAGGTACTTCATAATTGTGTTTATCGAGCTGTGTGCACAATATATTCGAATGGCTACAGCTACATAGGTACTACATAATTGTGTTTAGCGAGCTGTGTGCGCAATATATTGGAATGGCTACAGATACATAGGTACACCTACTACATAATTGTATTCACCGAGCTGTGTGCGCCCCGTAATAGATACCAACATCCAAACACGAATTGGAATAATTATGAAGTCGGATTATTCAATAATCCGACCCCGGCGAGAATCGAACGCCAATCCAGTGTGATGAGATGATGACCTTAAGACTACTGATTGATGGTGGTGAGACTAGTCAGAAAGAATTTTTCATAACGGTTCTCTAGGTTCATCATTGAAAATAACAACCCAAAATCGTCAAAAACAACTCTGTCTTAGTTCATATCCCAGCGATGGAAATCGATATTTGCAAAGCAAGAAAATAGAGAGATTTTTTTGTTCAAAGGAATTTGACAGCCACGGGAAAGAACGCATACGGGCACCAGCAAATAAACAGATAAAATTGTTGCATTTGAGATGAGAATGCAGCTTCATATAAGTTGTTGTATACTGCTAATGATTGGAAATGGTCCTCAGAACCATATCAATCAATGCAATATAATTACGTCAGTAACACAAAAAAATGAGTTATAAAACATAATATCACAGAGTTGCTTTTTTGTCGACAAGAATTTGATAGCCACGGGAAAGAACGCATACGGTCACCAGCAAATACACAGATAAAATTGTTTCATTTCATGTATGAGAATGCAGCTTCATATAAGTTGTTGTATACTGCTAATGATTGGAAAAATTTCTCAGAACCATATCAATCAATGCAATATAATTACGCCAGTAACACAAGAAAAATTAGTTACAAAACATAATATCACAGAGTTGCTTTTTTGTCGAAAGGAATCCTTCAGACACGGGAAAGAACCCATACGGGCACCAACAAGTAAATAATACAGTTTTATTAATTCATTAGTGGCATCATTGTGTCCTAGATGTATGAGAATTGAGAATGCTTTATAGTTTCAAACAAGTGGTTGTATAGTGGTGAGTATCACAAGAAATGAATTACGAGTTCTGATGTGTTATCTTAATACACCATCAGGATGAAGTTCGTAAGCAGTGGCGTGTCAACGTTAAATTTTTTAGGGTTGCAAAAAAATAAAAGTCACAGTAGGTACAGTACAGAAACAATTTTTAATATACATACCACCTACCTTTTTAGAAAGGCACCTAAATCTAAACAAGGAACACCACAGAAACAGTAATTTATTGATTGATTGATAAAATTAACATTCTCTGTAAGCTGTAAGTAATTTATTTAATTAAATTTATCAATTAAATTTAAAACTGTAGAATTAAGAAAAGAACTTGAAAAATTTCACACTTTGAAAAATCAAAACATCAACACATACAACGTTGCCGGATGCTATCATAAAAGTAGTTATCTGTTTAGGGTAAAATAAAATCCCTCGTGAGGGTTAATTTTTAAACTTAACTTTCTCGCATATTTTTCTAACGTTTTCAATTTCCTTTGAAGTACTTTTTTTTGTAATGTTAATGAAGTTAGTTCATTTTATCAAACCTCCTTAGGTCTAAAAATAAACGAGGAATCAAGTTTGATTTGGGGATCTCTTCAGATTTGTCCCATTACCCAGTTTTTTTATTTTTATAAAGTTTGACAACACTGTGTTCAGTTCGCGGCAATGAATTTTGAAATTTATGGTTAAGGGGCATGAGACAGTACTTTCTATGTCGGTTGCAGTTTCGTTGTGCACCAAAAGTACCATAATACTTGCAATGTAATGTTTTCATGACAACAGGATTTTTTTGTTGCGTGCATTTTTTAGCCCACATAATTATGGCACAAAAAAAGGTGCATGTACCTAAACAAATTGTTTACAAAATAGTAGGTAGTTAGATCGCAGTCCATTCATTAGGTTCCTAATACTTATTGGATAATTTAATTCTCCCTTTTTAGTTAGATCGCAGTCCATTCATTAGGTTCCTAATACTTATTGGATAATTTTATTTCTCCCTTTTTAGTTAGATCGCAGTCCATTCATTAGTTTCCTAATACTTATTGGATAATTTTATTTCTCCCTTTTTAGTTAGATCGCAGTCCATTCATTAGGTTCCTAATACTTATTGGATAATTTTATTTCTCCCTTTTTAGTTAAATCGCAGTCCATTCATTAGGTTCCTAATACTTATTGGATAATTTTATTTCTCCCTTTTTCTTTTTAATCTCAACAATAAGCGCCACTGACGAAGCATAATTGGATTGCTAGAAATTGTGCCTTTCCAGCATTATCCGCAAGAAAGTAAATGACCTTAGGCTAGAGATGATCCTTTAGGTTATTAATGAATAAAAATTTCCATTTGAATGTTTCCAGCATAGTCCACAAGAAAGTAAATGACCTTAGGCTAGAGATGATCCTTTACGGTTATTAATGAATAAAAGTTTCCATTTGAATGTTTCCAGCATAATTCACAAGAAAGTAAATGACCTTACGCTAGAGATGATCCTTTACGGTTACTAATGAATAAAAATTTCCATTTGAATGTTTCCAGCATCATCCACAAGAAAGTAAATGACCTTAGGCTAGAGATGATGCTTTACGGTTATTAATGAATAAAAATTTCCATTTGAATGTTTCCAGCATAATTCACAAGAAAGTAAATGACCTTAGGCTAGAGATGATCCTTTAGGTTATTAATGAATAAAAATTTCCATGTGAATGTTTCCAGCATAGTCCACAAGAAAGTAAATGACCTTAGGCTAGAGATGATCCTTTACGGTTATTAATGAATAAAAATTTCCATTTGAATGTTTCCAGCATAATTCACAAGAAAGTAAATGACCTTACGCTAGAGATGATCCTTTACGGTGTTTAATGAATAAAAATTTCCATGTGAATGTTTCCAGCATAATCCACAAGAAAGTAAATGACCTTAGGCTAGAATTGATGCTTCACGGTTATTAATGAATAAAAATTTCCATTTGAATGTTTCATCAATTACGGGTTGTTGTTTGTTTAACTAGAATCCTTTTGTATTTTTACTATACGTGACATATTGCAATGAGAAACAATGAACACGCATTAGTCTGCATGCCGTACCTACATAATGATTATACAAGTTGAATGCCAAACAGGTGACCTTAGTCTCATCCGAATATCCGGACAATAAAAATTACCCTACAAACTAAACAAGGGTGATCATTAGAGCATAAGTTAAATTTTACAATAACTAGTAGGTCTTATCTACTTTGGTAGCACAGTGGTTAAACGCCTGATTAAAAGGAGAATGTGCTAGATTCAATCCCCAGCTGAGGCAGTATTTTTTCCTCATTAATTTGAGCACTTGGGCACCATAAAAATATAATTCCACAGCTTAGGTGGTAGAAAATGTTTTTGGTAATAGTTAACCTCGCCTAGTTTTAAACTTCCACACTCCAGGAGTCTATTTTTTACTTGCCGTGGAACTAAGAGACAGGCAAACAGACGTTTAAAGAAAATCGTGGAGTTTTAACTTTTTACCAGACCTCACTTTATTCGGTCAATTATTTATATTAAATATTTCTGACCGAGGTCTAGGGTATCACACTGCATTTCACAGAGAGGACCCGTGTAAGCTTCTCGGCAGTTCTGAAATTTTTCGACTTATTGTGATTTCAAGGTGCACTCAACCTCGCGAGGACGATTGAGTAGCTACTTTAATGTGAGTAGCGATCAGTGGCGGCATTACCAGGGTAAAAAGATTTAAGTGGGTATTAGAAGTTCGAAGCTATTATTTGTACATAAGGCTCTTAGTAATGCTGTGATACCGTCGAAAATTGTAAAGAGGTCATTGAGCCTTACCACAAAGAAACTACATTTACATAGGTGTAAATTTTAACGAATAAAAAATGTAAAACGTTCTAAAGAATACTACACAAAGAAATTATACATACTTACTAGCTGAGTACCCGAACTTCGTTTCGAGTTGATGAGAGAGCATGGGGAGTAGTAACAGGTTGTTAAGCTGTGTAAAAAAAATGCGTGTTGAGAGTTTAGGCTGGGTCGCAGACCTGCGTTAGGCTGGGTCTACGACTCAGCCTAACCTTGTGCCACACTACACCACGCATTTTTTTAATTTTCGTTTTAATCTAACCCAATACTACTCCCAACACGTCTTATCCAATAAACTTGGTGTTCATTTATATTAAACTATACATAAAAACCTATTCGCAGACCTACCGTACATACAAAATTTCATTAAAATCGGTTAAGCCGTTTTGGAGGAGTATGGTAACAAACACTGTGACATAAGAATTTTATATATTAGATATGCTATACTACTAATGAATTGGGTGCTAAAACAAACAGTTACGTTATCTCAAAAGCGACATGGCTAACCATTACACAAGTTTCCTTCTTTTTCCGTGTTATCATGAACATATTATATCCGGTGTCCTGCATTCGAATCCGTCAGAGGAAGTTGTTTCAGAACGCTCACCCCCACACAGATGGTTTTATTACTTTTACACAAACCTCATTTTCATAAAGCTTATCTTTTTCATTAAATAATATGTACCTACGTCAGTAACTTTTGCTGAAAAATATCAACATTTATTCTTTTTTTTTTTTGCTTAACGTCTTTTTAACATCTATAGGTCATTCGAGACGGGGGTTTTACCCTCCATTCGCTGGAAACTTGCAAACCAGCTACTCACATTGACCTCACCCAGTCTGGGTTGTGCCGGAAAAATAGCAATCATCACGAGGGTGTGAACCACACGTGGACACCCACATGGAACAACCTCGCTGGACGTTGCTTAAATTCAGTGATCGAACGGAAACTGGTGTATTCAATGTGAGATAGACGCTGGCGTAATCTTTCAATAGAGAAAGATACCTATACTAATGGAAAAGAATACACCAGTTCCCGTTCGATCACTGAAGTTAAGCAACGTCAAACGAGGTTGTACCATGTGGGTGCTCACGTGGCTTCGCGGACTCGTGATGCTGGCTATTTTTCCGGCTCAACCCAGGCTGGGTGAGGTCAATGTGGGTAGCTGGTTTGTAAGTTTCCAGCAAATGGAGGGTAAAACCCCCGTCTCGAATGACCAATAGATATTAAAGAAACGTTAAGTCAAATTAAAAAAAAATGGTATATCTGAGATTTTGGGCAGTCCTCCTGGTCTAGTGGGTGTTGGGTGCACTCGTGGGAGTTGGGTTCAATTCCCGGCAGTCTCGTGAGGTCAGCATTAAGAGAATAAAAACATTAGGTTTTGTAGAATCAAGATAGGACATGAGACAGAGTCTCTTAGTAATGATGTGGGAATCACAAAGAATTATGAAGAAGTCGTTGGGAAAAAAAATTACACAACCCTATTGTATATTTTCGCGATGTGTGCTTCCCAAATTCCCAATAACAGTTCAAAGAGGCTGTAGGGCATATAAAAAAGCTATGAAATAAGGTAGCCCCATAGGAGGAATATTAGGATTAACAGCGTAAAATATTTTTCGAGCTACGATTAATTTTTGGACTTAATTTGCCATGTTAACTTCGGGGATGTTATACGTTATTTCGACTGAGTCTTTTTAATGGAGAATAATCTTATAGATAGTTCCAACATGTAAAAAACAAACCTCCACCAAGATCCAAGAGATTCTCTTGAGACAGTTTGTTTAGGGCGGAGGCCACGTCCCCTTTGAATAGCGAAACCAATTATTTGCCTGAAGTACTCCCCTGTGCTTCTATCCTTCCTCCCATGGACAAGGATTTGGAGATGTAGTCGAAAAGCACATGATCCAAAAGATCTGAAGGTTTAATATTAGTCGCCCATTATTATTATTTTAATTTAAGAAAGGTCACCTTGTGCCTTCAGCTTCGTGAGGACAACTCAGTAACTGTCATATAGATTGAAGCTGAACGGCAAGGGAAGCTATTATAAGCATTACTCAACATCGGAGTTATAAACTCTGCAAAAGTGACACATGGGTTTAATAAATAGGGTGCTTTCCAAAATTGCTATGCAAGGTACATACAACGTCGTGCTATAGCTTGTTGTGCTTAAAACAAAAAGTTAAGAAACTAAATGAAAAACATTCATTTTTTTTATTTGCATTAATTGTTATAGCTCTTGCTTTTTGCAGTAGCTATATCAGTATATGCTATGCTACGTACAAGTATAACAACTGTACAATAACAATATAGCGACTATACAAAAAGTTACAAGTACATATGCTCGTAATAATAGTGCAAGAAACTTTTAAAAAATCTATGAAAGGATATTTTTATCTTTGCAATAAGGAATTTAAGTTGAAAATATAAAATGTTGACTATTTTTCCTTAGAAATGACAGTTATGATCATCTAAAACTACAGAGATGACATCAGTGACCAGATGTGAGATCGCAGATATGCACCTACATCCTGCATATATACTCGTATGCACCTATAGTATGTACTTGTATGCACCTACATCTATGAAAGGATAGTTTTATCTTTGCAATAAGGAATTTAAGTTGAAAATATAAAATTTGGACTATTTTTCCTTAGAAATGACAGTTATGATCATCGAAAACTACAGCGATGACATCAGGACCAGACATCCTGCAGTTCGAATTACGATAGACTGATGGACAGTTGCAAAATGGTTTGCCAATGGTAATATAGCGACCCGTCCTACCATGCAATAAAAAGTAACATTAGTAGCGTCGCTCGTCCTCTTGACCTTGTTTTTGTTTATCTTTTGATGTGGTCCAGGATGGACCTTCTTCGTGGCTAGGTACCCTAAAGCCATGTTCTTTCTATAAGAAGTATGTAAGCATTATATTCATAGAATTAGCTTATTTTCGGCCTTATTGGGCCATACGAGTAGCTAATGTTGGCCATTTTAACTGAGTGCTATCTACAGTTCACGGAACTACTAGTGTATGTACTCGTATTTGGAAGAAGGATTTCCTGTAGATTTTCTATGGAATATCTATAATTTCTCATTTATATAAAGTTTTTCAGCGTTCTAGACGTGACTGGCGAGGATAGAAAATAGGTTTGGTATACTGCCATTTTCAAAATGCGTTTTCTTTCATTTAGAAAGAAAAACTATTTCAGATTGGAAATTGAAGTTATTGCGGTTCCAAGTTGAATAGAAGTCGATAAAAAAGGCTTCCTGATATTGGAGATTTTTCTTTTAAGTTTTTATTATTTTCCTTGGTACCATCTGTGCAATGTACAAGAGCTTTCGTGATTGCTTTTTACTTTACTAATACTTTTCGTTTAAAAAAAAAGTAATAGAAAGTTAAAACACATCTCAGGTACGGTTATTTGAGGATATTGGTTTGTGTGGTATTGGAAATATAGTTGAGCATAGGTGAGTACCTATGTACGTATTATGCGAAAGTTATATGAAAGTTTGACCAAGTTCAGCTCGCACTATTGAAAAACGACACTGGACACATTATTTGTGTCACCTAGTAAGAAATCCTACGGTCAGCAGAAAGAATAACCTATATATTTTTATAGCTAAGCGTACTTTTAACATCTAAGGTTATTTAAGACGGGGTTAACCCTCCATTCGCTGAAAACTTACAACTAATCGCTGGAAACTAAATGATAGGATTACAGAAAATTTACAGCAATATCCAAGATACACTAAACACTACGAATAAACATTGTGAACCGAAAAAACCCTTGGTTATTTCTGAGTAGGATTTCTACCTGGTGCAATATTTTGGTGTAGATGTAATCTCAACAACTCCTTACAATAATATTAGCACTCTAATTAAAATCTACAACTATCCCTGAGTAACATCATAAATTCAATTATCATAAAAGGCTATCATAAATTCAATTATTTCTCTATTTACATTATCTTCTCATATACGCAGTATAGGTGAGTAAATTATTGTATTTTTTCTTTACAATAAATTAATGAGTAACCCCAATTTATCAGAGCCCCTGGAAGAATATTCCACTCTGCAGAAAAAGCAAAAAAATATTTAGTTTTCCATTGTTTGTTTAATATATTGAGAAATTGCTTGAGAATTTTTTTTCTTCTTCATAATATTAATATACTGAAGTTTCCTGAAATCTTTTGTTATATTGACAAGAGTTCTATCATTGAATCCAGCTTTCTTTTAAAAATAACTTTCTGGTTTTCCCCATTTCTTTCTTCTTCACTTTTCTGTATCTTATTTGATTTATTTATATTCTCTCGGTGTTCATATTACTTAATGTTTGACTTGGTTCAATATATTCTCTATTGAGTCGTGTCTCCCAGTCTGTCGCTCTAAATAAGTCTTTGCCTGCTTTTACTACTCGACTTATAAATTCATATTACTTAATGTTTGACTTGGTTCAATGCATTCTCTATTGAATCGTGTCTCCCAGTCTGTCGCTCTAAATAAGTCTTTGCCTGTGTTTGCTACTCGACCTCTCAATTCATATTACTTAGTGTTTGACTTTGTTCAATGCATTCTCTATTGAGTCGTGTCTCCCAAGCCTGCCGCTCTAAATAAGTCTTTGTCTGTGTTTGCTACTCGACTTATCAATTCATATTACTTAATGTTTGACTTGGTTCAATGCATTCTCTATTGAGTCGTGTCTCCCAAGCCTGTCGCTCTAAATAAGTCTTTGCCTGTGTTTGCTACTCGACTTCTCAATTCATATTACTTAATGTTTGACTTGGTTCAATGCATTCTCTATTGAGTCGTGTCTCCCAAGCCTGTCGCTCTAAATAAGTCTGACTGTGTTTGCTACTCGACCTCTCAATTCATATTACTTAGTGTTTGACTTTGTTCAATGCATTTTCTATTGAGTCGTGTCTCCCAAGCCTGCCGCTCTAAATAAGTGTTTGTCTGTGTTTGCTACTCGACTTATCAATTCATATTACTTAATGTTTGACTTGGTTCAATGCATTCTCTATTGGGTCGTGTCTCCCAGTCTGCCGCTCTAAATAAGTCGGATGTTTCATTGAGATATTTACTTGCAAACGTATCTCAGCAAATAAAATCTCTTTGTCCCTTATACAATGGACAATAGTAGTTCTACCTTGCCTCTATCCATCTTTTCGGTCAAATCTTGACGGATTCAAAGCTGTTCAAATTTGATTTTTGTGTAATAATTATGTTATTGACGAACGGAGGTTTAAAGAAAAATCATGTTTTAAAACTAGAATTCACTTTTTAACTTTCGGTTATAAAGAAAATACGAGCAAAAGAACTAGATCAAACCATGGAATTGAATTAAAAAAGATTAATTTAATTACATTTTTCTCAGTAATCATATAATGGATAGTGTATAATGGATTTTGCTAAGTAGATAGGTAGTAAAGGTGGTATAGGGTAAAAGCTGAAATAATTGTACAAATAAAAGAAGTCTGATGAAAGCAGAAATAAAAAAAACATGAGGAGCATAATGAATAAAGAATGGAATGAGAAAGGCCTTGATAAATTGAAGTAATTATTCGTAATGAGCGCAGTGCTCATTGTAATCATAATATTTTTTTAGAAAAAAAGAAAAAGATGTGAGGCAGAAAGGAACTGAAAAAGAAACAAAAGACGGAGAATGAATGAAAAAGGAAAAACCTAACGTCGCATCCTTTGGAAAAGAAAAAGATCTTTTTGTTGCGTGCGATATTCAAAATACTTATACCTGACCGAACTAAGTGCGGTCTAGGTTTACACGATACATTTTTATTTGCAGTCTTTTTATCTATTTGTCTGTTTGCTCCACTTAAACTGTCGAAACAAAAGACGAATAATGAATGAAAAAAGAAAAACCTAACGTAAAACCCTAAGAATTTTTTTTTTTTTTCTGTGTGAAATTCAAAATAAAAGTGAGGTCTAGTTTTCCTTATCCTTAATATTATTCTTACATTAAGCACTGTTCATTTTGAATTAGCACCAGTGTGATAGTAACTAGACCAGGAGGACTCACACCCTTAATATTGTTCATATTCTTACATTAAGCACTGTTCATGTTGAATTAGCACCAGTGCGATAGTGAATAGACCAGGAGGACTCACACCCTTAATATTATTCTTACATTAAGCACTGTTCATTTTGAATTAGCTCCAGTGTGATAGTGACTAGACCAGGAGGACTCACACCCTTAATATTATTCTTACATTTTGCATTGTTCATGTTGAACTAGCACCAGTGTGATAGTGACTAGACCAGGAGGACTCACACCCTTAATATTTTTCTTACATTAAGCACTGTTCATGTTGAATTAGCAGCACCAGTGTGATACTGTGATAGTGACTAGACCAGGAGGACTCACACCCTTAATATTATTCTTACATTAAGCACTGTTCATGTTGAATTAGCAGCACCAGTGTGATACTGTGATAGTGACTAGACCAGGAGGACTCTCACCCTTAATATATGATTTCTAAATTAAGCATTGTTCATGTTGAATTATTAGCACAAGAAATCTTTGCTGAAGAGAAGAGTAATTAAGTGAAGATAGAGGGCAAACTTTTCCATTCGTGTCGTACTAAGTGTCATCAGGATTCTTGCCATTTCTAGCTGTCACAACATTTAAATAAACCCTTCCAGAATTTTATTGTCTTTTAGTTATATAATTTATGTATTAAATTGTATAAGAGTGTTTCTTTTGTTCTTTTTCTGTTTATTAAAAACATGTGGAAAACTTTTTATATAAATATTTTATGAGCAAATTCCCGAAAATTCTTCCCAACCATGATATGAACCAAAGAAGTTTTAGAAATGTTTTTCGTTTATTATGAGTCCCTTGGCCAGATATTATTTGAATGCAAAAATTGGGGAAATTTCGTTTTTTATAAATGTGTGTTGTTATAAACCTCCTCTTTAAAAATCTAAGTTTTCGACCCCCACCCTTCTGTTTTATTTTAGAGGTCATTTCCCTCCAAAAATCCAAAAGGTGCCAAATCTGCAACTGTGCAAATAACTCAAAAATTGTTACTCTAACGCAAAACATAACTCTATTAAAGAATGCGCCTTTAAATTGCCTCCAATTTCAATTCACAGATTTTTCCTGTAGGATGTTTAGTAGCGCTCCTAGAGACGGCGCCGGTTTAACGTAAACTGCCGCTTTTGACAATAATGAACTTTTATATTATTTTCTTTGGCTTGTATTTCCTAAACCAAGGCTCAATCCCTCCCTCCCAAAAAATAATACTTCCCGGTAAAAATTCCCCACCAAATCATTAGTTACAAAAAGCACCGAAATCAAAACAGTGCCCGCCCCAATTGTATATATTTTTGTCCCGTTTTAAACCTTTCTTTTTAAAATTAATTTCACTTCTATAAAAATCTCAAAAATTTTGCAAATCTCTCCTTAACCCATTTTTTTTTGCAAATTTTCGCACTTTGGAAATTCTTTTTCACACCTTTGGCGGTGCGCCTTCTTAAGAACTCCAACTCATTAAGTATAGGCACACCGCCAAAGGTGTGAAAGTGAGTTTCCAGAATTCGATAATGTAAGAAAAAAGGATTATAGGTGAGTATTGCGTAATTTGTGAGATTTTTAAATGTAGTGAAATTAATTTAATTAAATGGTACGGAAAACCGTTCTAGACTTTCTCTTTCCTTTATCTAATATAATATGAAAAATAAGAATTTCTACTTAACTTTAAATCGATCTTATATTAAATTGATGAGCCACGAGCGCTTTCGTCTCTTACGACATCTTCTGGTGAACTCAATGTTCTTATCAATTCATTTGAAATTAATAATTTTCTTGTTGAAGGAAAGAATTTAAATATTTTTAATTTTCGTCGAATCGACTTTTTCAATTTTAGAATGAAATGGTATTTTTGAAAAAGTCGATTCGACGAAAATTAAAAATATTTAAATTCTTTCCTTCAACAAGAAAATCATAAAGTCACTAAAGACATTCCTATATTATAATTATTACTAGCAGGATACGCCCGCTTCGCTTGGCGCCTTATAGGCATGGCCGTTTATAGTTCCAACCCCTATTTTCGACATAAAAAGTAGCCTATGTCCTTTCCTAAAGTTTAGTCTATCTCCATACCAAATTTCATCAAAATCGGTTCAGCAGCTTAAGCGTGAAAGCGTAACATACATACAGACAGACAGAGTTACTTTCGAATTTATATATTAGTATGGATATGGATTTGAAATTAATAAAAAATTCTTATATTTCAAAATGAATACAAACATCCTCAATAATATTTCTTATTTGATAATATGAAAAGATAAAAAATATCTAATAATATAATTCTCGCGTGACTCAATATACCAAATTTTATCAAGATGAATTTTATATTCTTCCAGGGAACCAAAAATTTCTACAAAATACCAGAAATTGTCCATTTTAATTCCCAGGTGACTAAATATACCAAATTTTATCAAAATGAGACGACTTTCATATTTTTTTTCAAGACGAATTTTATATTTTGTTGGCCCCTGGCAGGGCCCCAAAATCAAAATTTCTACAAAATTTTCCATTTTAATGCTTGGGTGACTGTCAGTATACCAAAGTAGAAAGAAGATATTTGACATTGTTTTTGTTCTAGACCCGTCTTGAAACATTGTGAACCAGAACTACTATAATATAGTATTTCGCTAGTATAGTTCTGGTAGACTTCTCTCAACTAAAATGACCACAATAATAATCCCAGTGGGAAAATATTAGGGCTCAAACTCTATACAAAAAATTATATGAACATATTAATTGAAAAATTCGACCCCTATTTTCCAACCATTGGATATGATAGACATTAACGATGAGCTTTGAGAGCAAATTGCACACAAAATGAATCCTAGCATACCTACCAATTACCAAATATCATTAATTTTGGTCAATGTCATAGTGTTAAATAAGCCAGCGTCTATGGCACGTTGAATACACCAGTTTCCGTTGGATTACTGAAGTTAAGCAACGTCCAGCGACGTTGTACCATGTGGGTGTCTACGTGGGTTCGCGCCCTCGTGATGCTTACTATTTTTCCGGCCCAACCCAGGCTAGGTGAGGTCAATGTGGTAGCTGGTTGGCAAGTTTCCAGCGAATGTAGGGTTAAACCCCCGTCTCGAATGACCAACAGATGTTAAAGAGACGTTAAGAAAAAAAAAATAGTGTTAAATAGCTAAATATAGTGTAAAAAAAAAAAAATAGTGTTTAAATTTTTGAATAATGCGTACCTAACTTGAAACGAAAACTATCAAAATTAAAGGACAAAAATTATTGAGGTCAATTTAAAAGGTTGTTTTTGCAAATAATAAACCAAAATGATAAAGTGTTAATCTCATTTTCGTTCTTTTTCTCCGCCCAATAGATAAAATAATGTACCTCCATAAAAATGTTGATTTCATGTCGTAAAACAATGTGCTTTACGTATTTTGTTCACTTTTATTGATAATGTTCTGTGTACGTGTTTATCGTCATAAACAGGCCCGTATCCAGGATTTTATTTCGGGGTGGGGATTCATTTATTTGAAGATTTTATTTGGGGGGGAGGGGTTCATGTAAAGGGAGTTTTACCATATAGGGATTGAGGGATTGTAGGAAATATCAAACCTTTCTAAAAATTTCGGTGGGTGGGGGGGGGGGGTTGACCCCTTTAAACCCTGTCCTGGATACGAGCGACATCATAAAATATTTTTCGAAAATACAAATAATATTTCGAATGATATGCCTAAAACACATTACCTACGACATAAAAATAACTTTATAATAATAGTTGCCATTCTTGAAAATGTTTTCATTTCGTGATCAAAGGTTCAAAGGACTACTATTATTACTACTCCCTGGCTCTTTTGGATTATCTTACTATTGGATAAAAGATATCCATACTCTAAGCTGCTAAATGAAATGCAAATCACACAGGATAGTTTTACGCTTCTAAGGTACCAAGCGAAGCGGGTCAAGCGGGTGGAGCCTGCTAGCCCAATATAAATGTTGTCTTTCTTTTCATTGGTCCCCTTGTCGTCGTCTTAAGATATTAGCAATGAAAATGATAAATATTCATGTATCATATCCATAGGCGGTTGTAGCCTAAAATTCTGCGGGGGGGGGGGNAGAACAAAATCTGCATTCGGTGGTAGTCTGATGGAATGATTAAGGAAGAGAAAGTCTAGTACGGTTTTCCGTACCATTTATTTTTTTTCTGTGCCTGAATAACATACCTGTATAACCATAGTATTCAACCAATATTTTTCCCCATTTTATCCAGTGTAAAACCAGAAAAATTTGGTGGTCGGCTTGAGCCCTTGAAGTCGCCCCCCTCCCCCAAAACCGCCTATGATGATATTAGCAGAAATAATAAAATCTTATAACAGTAATATAAAACTGGAAACTCACTTTTAAAGTTTTCATTTTAAAAGAAATTCAAAGCTTCAAATTGTCTAAAAACTAGTGTGGGTGTGGGTCACTACTACTCAAGCTGGACGTAATGCCTATCGAATAAATATAGAAAAACGGAAGGAGGGGGATGGGAGGGATAGTGATATAGGGGTGGAACAAAGGGGAGATAGAGGGAGTCACAAAACCCATTCTTTTAAATTGAAATAAATGACCAGCATCCACAGTTTTGCCATACCACGCTTTTGTTTTATTTTTTAGTATTTTTCAAGTTTTTTTTTTTGGCCCAAATTTATTTGTTTGTAGAAGGGAAACACCATGGAAGCTTTGCGTGTTACTCAGCTTATAAAGCTCATGTTACTTTAAATGGAAGCATTTTTCTTTCCATGATATATGGGCTTATCTTACGACATTTTTTATTGGGTACATATAGGGAGTGATCATAAAGCCAGTCCCCCTACTTTAACTTTTGAACACGTTGAGAATTCAGCTTCAAAAAAAATAAGTAAAATTAAATCTATTTTTCCAAAATTAGTGGGGCTTTCGTATACACTCTCTTCTTCAACCTTTCCCAATTTTATTTCCGGTCAGCTTTGCTCTCCTTAATTCTATCATGCCACAATCTTATATGTGCTGTGTCTACTCTCTTTCGCTGTACCGTTTGGTGGCACGATAACATTCATTTGCTTCTCCGTAGAAACTTGCATTTTGCTGATGAGCAGACCATTGATTTAAAACAGAGTGTTTTTAAAGGCTGGATGCCCTTCCTAACATCAAACCTGTAGTTACACCAGCTTAGGACTGTCATGAAGCTCGCTTGCTTCTATTCAAAGTAAATTTTTATGTCTTCTTTGCAATCGAACGAACAGCCTCCGGCAATACAAAATCGCCATTATTTCCTTGCGAGTGCTATGGTGGTAACAACATGTAACTGACCTAATAAAATCAGTTGATTAAGCATGGGGTTTTTGTATGGAGCTATGGCGCGGCGGTTCGAGCTTACAGTAATGACAAATTAAGAATAAAAAATTGATTATTTCTATCACAACGTCACAAATACAATTTATTGTAACAACTTATACATATTGCCTTAATGACCAATAGATGTTAAAGAGACGTTTGGCCAAATTAAAAAAAAAAAAAAAAAAATCTGAATGGTCGAATAAGGATNTTGCCAAATTAGAAATTCTGTGGCTCCGGCACTGTGGGCAGATTTTCAAACTTTGGCTGACCTAAAGCAACAAATTATTTTTAAGAATGTACAGGTTTCCATTTAAATAGCAAAAGCTTGCATTTCTTTAACTCTGTTATGAAGGTGACGCATTTTGGAAAACTAGACGCAATTGAAACTCAATGATGGTAATTTTAAGCAGATATCTCAGTACGCTCAAACGTTAAGGCGGGGAGATTTTAGGATCATCCTGTATATTGATGGGGATATTGGTATTATCTTTGGAAAAAATAAAGATAATCTTTTTTCATTTTCTCCTTCTGTATTTGGCTTTTCCTCTGCTTTGTTTTTCTTATTTCTTTCCTCCTCCCCGATGTTTATTTTTGAACCGTCAACAGTGAGTTCTTCAAATCAATGTTTGAAGAGAAAAGGCAAATAATCAGAGACACGTACTATAAAAATAAGATTTTTACTTCCAAAATGCCACAGTAAGGGAAGTGTTAATTTTTAATCAAAAATAGGTCGAAAAAAGCTTTTTAGGGGCCAGATTCTAAAAAAAAGTAAATATTTAAATTTTGTATTTTTCTACACTGTAGAAAAATATTAATATATAATAATGAAAAAAAAAATATATATATATTAAGGAACCTAAGTCAGGAATTACGCTACTTTGCTGCTAAGGCTGTCGATATTTATATCGATAATAT
>CM022874.1:14334230-14367234 GCA_012654025.1 Pachypsylla venusta | reverse complement strand
GGTGATAAGAGTGTTCATCTTAGCTTGTGTCTAAGTTAGTGAAATGACGGTGATAAGAGTGTTCATTGTTCATCTTAGCTTGTGTCTAAGTTAGTTAAATGATGGTGATAAGAGTGTTCATCTTAGCTTGTGTCTAAATTAGTGAAATGACGGTGATAAGAGTGTTCATCTTAGCTTGTGTCTAAGTTAGCAGAAAGTATAGAATTCCTATTTGGACAAAATAATCTAGACTGCTGTTTCTTTGCAAATATTGTAAAATAGCTGCGACACGATCCATTTTTCAGTGACAGGATATTTTCCTTGATGGTTTGGGGGGGAGGGGAGGTCATTCCCGTTCATTTATTTCTATCTCAATGTCCTTTTTGGTGATAATGAACTTCCAGTTGAACTTTCCCTTATTTGATACTACTTAATATTTTAGTTCATCAGAGTGATGTTGGTGGAAGGGTTGGGTAACATATTCGGAGGAGGCCCAACTAATTGTTAATAATACTGACATCTTCCATATCCTCCAATGGTGGTTAATATCTCAAATTGAGGAGGATGGAAATTCCATGGGTTGACACAATTTGAGCCCACGCCCTAATACCAGTCAGAGCGTTTTACCACTACGCCTCCAACCCATTTTTCATATACCTACTAATATATATAGATACTAACAGGAAATTGTGTTCTATATTTCAAGTTTCTAGGTTTAACCTTAGACGAGTTACGTTATGAGTCTCTTGTTTTCTTACTGACTAACACACTGACGTCGTTATGAGTTAGTATACAACTACTATGCTTTACATTTAAATATATGCAGATTTATTTTTTCGATACCTTACTTGTAACATATGTACATTCACAACACAACGTAAATAGTTTTACATTATTTAGAATGTTTTTGTACACACCTCTCTTTTGCATTCCATTTCCGCCCAGAATATCTATCCCACATACATCACAAAATACATCTCACTAACGTCCAATTGTACGTGTCTGCATTAGGTATAATAGATACTCGTCTATCTAGCACCATCTGTTATATATTTATCATTATTTGGTAGATCATTTAGTTTTATATAGGTGTAGGTATATTTCGCGGTGGTCAATACATCATTACATTCAGAACAAGAGGTTGCCCCTCTCTAAAAACTCATCCGCTCTTTCGGTCGGTGGCATATGATTAGAGGGTCTTCTTATGCCGGGAGTTGGTCAGTTTATTGATTTAGTTGTGTAATGCTATAAATTCTCACTGCAGTTGTTTTCTACCAGTGAGAATCTCTATGACACATATCTTCGACAATCTTCATATTTTTTAGGGGGGGGGGGCTTACCGAAACTAACTTCGAAACAAATGTCGCAGTTACAATTATTCAAAATGAATATCACGGAGCGACGCAACCGCCCAGACCGTGAGAGCTTCTCATATTGATTTCAGAACATCTTCTGTCTTGATTATGTTTTGATCATGCTGGAAATCACTTTCTTGTCACTTATTGGCTATTATTTTCAATAATTATTAACCTTTGCAATCGACCACTATTTTCTCCCCCCCCCTCCCACACTTCAAGACTTGATCTTTCACCAAAGGATAAATTTATTTCACGTTGAATATTCCAGTTCCATTCAGATCACTGCTGTTAATCAACGTCCAGCGAACTTTTGCCAAGAGGGTGTACACGTAGGTTCAGGCCCTCGTGGTGCTGACTATTTTTCCTCCTCAAACCTGGCTGGGTGAAGTCAATGTGGGTAGCTAGTTTGTAAGTTTCCAGCGAGTGGGGGATAAAACCGCCGTCTCGAATGACAATGGATGATGTTAAAAAGACGTTAAAACCAAAAATATAAATAATAATACTTCTTTTAGCCAGCGTCTAATATGGCACGTTGAATACACCAGTTCCCGTAGGATCACTGAAGCAACGTCAAACGTTTTACTTAGCGTTTTTTATTTCAGTGCCCTCGTGCTGTGGGCTATTACCGGCCCAAACCAGGCTGCGTGAGATCAATGTATCAATGTGAGTAGCTGGTTTTTAAGTTTCCAGCGAAAAGAGGACAAAAATCCAGCCTCGAAATGCAGAAGTGTAATAATATCATGTGCAAAAATTATAATGTCATATGATTTTGTTGCATTACCCAGGCTAAACCTTGTCAACAAGTGAATAATTATTTTTATAATATCTTCTGTGGAAAAGATTTCTCCACAAATTGTCTCTAATAATTTTATCTACAAACACACAAAAACCTGCTTACTGCAAAAATATAGTGAACAGAAACATCAACAACAATAACAATACAAGAAAGAAAAATTCTCACAGGTTTCAGGACAACAATGAAAATATGAGTCTTGCAAAGCAGAAGAGCTTTGCAAGTGAAATACGAGTACAATACCTACATAGACATAGGTATTATTTATTTGTTGTTGCGACAGGTTGCTATAGTATTTTATGTGCAGTTGTGCAGTATCAATTTTAAATGAAATAATTAACATGCGATATAATGACAATTGAAATCCACAGGCGATACTATCTCAAATATCTCCCGATGCTAGCCTATCCAATTACCTCAGTTGATTAAGAATGTGGGTCAGCGGTGCAACCCTCAAGGTCAGATTTTTGTTGGTTTTTAGTGCTTTTTGGCGGTTTCCATTAATCTTGCCCAAAACGAGAGGGGTAATTGCTATACAGACTTGAAATGTTATATGTCTGTCAATTATGCACATAGAACACACACAAAAAAAGGTTATTTCGTGCACAAACAGATGATGTACACACGGACAAATGGTTGATATACAAGATTTTGGGGCTCTTGGGACTTTAAACGTGGTTTGTTATTGAGAACTTGACATCGAAAATTTCAGTCATTACAATAGGTACTTCTTTCTTTTTTAAAAGATAAGAAAACTCGTGTGATGTTCACACCAGAATTTTTTCAGTAACCGTGAATTATGTTATTCTGATGTTTATACTTATTTACAAGGATGATTAGTCCGTAATATCCAATTGATTTGAAACCGATCGTCTAGCATTGACTGAAATTCCGATCCCGTCGTGTCTCTAGAAATTTTATAAATAAGAAGAAATAATTTTACAAGAGAACGCTGAATATAAAGAAAGGAAAAATGTGGAATTTTATTTACGAAAAAGTAATTTTAGAAAACAATTTCAAATGAAAAGAAGAATTTCATATTACATCATTTAGATACAGGTGAAATACGTATAAAATAACAATAAATTCAAAAAATTGGAAATGAATGAAAGAATGAGTCATCAACACTAAAAAGGAATTCCTAACAAATGTAGCAATAGAAAAATGGTGTAAGGTAAACGGAAGTGAACAAAAAGGAAGGAGGCCAACCAACTGAATAGTCAGCCAGCATAAACCGGTCTGGTTCCAATGACTAGCTGTAGGTCATTCTTTGCTGGTTGTTTAGTTCTAAACTCTTCCACGTCTTCTCAGTGTGTACTGAGATATCGTTAAAACTAAGAAGAAAACAAGTTAACTTTTTCTTAAAAAAATATCTATTTATTTATTTTTAAATTTTAAGTTTTAACCATTAATAAGTACTTAAACTAATATAAAGTTTATTAAAAGGTGATTTTAATTTTTTTTTTTTTTTTAAATATTATTTATATTATATATTATTTGGTGAATGTAGGAATTTCAATTGTAAATGTTTAATTTTAAAACGCTACTAATGTACGAGATATAATTTTGTGATGTGCTCTTAGCATTTTAAAAATATTTCTTAGGTGTTACATTATTAAAGGAACATTTTTGTCCCCAAAACTTCAATAATAATTTATGTATGTTGAAACAGTCTGATTTTGATTCAACCAAATACATAGGCCTAACGTATAAAAATTAAATTAAAAGTACGTCCCCAGTTTGGTTATTGGAGGAGTTATTTTGAACCTGATGCTCGCTTTTCTTCCTTTATGGTCACCACAATGGTCTTGAACTTTTTTATTTGTATCAACTTGTGTTAGGGGTTTTGTGTCTGAATGGAAATAATTGAGCAAATACCTGCTCGTACATTTCATTAATATATTTGGAAGACTCCTGATTTAAATTCTTGTATTTTTTGTAAAATGTAAACCTACATGAAATAGCGGGCTCTCGGTGGCCCAACAGGGCCCAAAAACTAATCAGCAAATATAATAAAAATGCCCATAACAAGTTTAATCAATATCGAATAAGGCGTTTGCAGTTATTGTGGAACAAACAGAAAAATCATGGAGTTAAAATTAGATCTGGCTTCATTCGACCATCAATAAAGCACCAACATCAAACTTTTACTTTCCTTTGTAATAAATAAAAACATACTTTCTAACATATAAAGTTTTCATCTTGTTTGCCAATTATTTTTATGGGTGCATCCCGTAGCAAAACCAAACACACTTATAAATTCAAAACCCAGTTGGCAGACCTACGGACTGAATGACTGAGCGACTTATATTTAATGCAGCTCGATGATGGCTAAACCTAGAAGTTACCTACTAAAAGTAAACATTTTAATTTTATTTTGAGGGTATGAAATAAGGAAGAAAAAGGGCTCAATTGGAACTACCCCCAAAAAGTACTTTTTGGTGTTAAAATACACAGCCCAAACGGTATATAAGAACTATCAAAAAGGAATAGAACCAAAGAATACCTAAAACTTTGAGGAAAAATATAATAAAATCCTTTCAGTCTTGGTTCTTATCCCAGCTAGGCAAAGGAAAAAACAGACTGTATTATATTTTTCAAAAGGAATTTCATAGCCACAGGAAAAAACGAATCATATTCGATTTTTCCTGTATTTTGCGGTATATTAATTTATAAGTTCATTCAAATTCCTAAACCTGCCAAATAAACCCCCTTTTTGAAATTCCATTGAGATGACCATTATTTATCACGAATGTTGTCTTAATGATATGACCGTTATCAAAAGTTTTTATTTAATGTTAGGCATTTATTAACGTCCACATCAAAAGTTCTTTCATTAATTTCTGATTAATGGTTTCAAGGTGATCTTTCTTCATCTAATCTGAAGACTAATAACATGTTCCATTTAAAGTATAGATACCTAACATTATCTCATATTTGTCAACATTGAGAAAAGAGGCACAGATCGCATGCGTTCAATGTTATATGTTAATAACTTTAGAACTTTGAAATATTGGCGATCTTATTTTCACAGAAAATAAAGGAGAAGGGAAGTAGTAATCGTATAATGGATAAGGATCACATTCTGGAAATCACGTGATTTTATCATTCTGGAAATCACGTGAAAATGGCGAAATGAAACATGGTTTCAGCGGAAAGCTAAAGGAAGAATGTTGTTTTCTATAGGCTCCTATATTTGGAAATAACTGTCATTAAAATTAAGAAACTATTGAAATTCTTTCTTTAATTTCAGTCATTTCTACACAGTCTTATCCCTGTTTGTGCAACACTGATTTATAACTGAATTATAAATAGCACTGATACAAGAAAATGTCCGAATCAGGTCCAGCCTTGACCATAGCAGTGCTATAGATCGCCCTTTCCATACATCTTACTTTGTTATTTCTTCGGTACCGTCTCATTGGAATAATTTTAGCTACTTGCGATTCTTGCGCATTCTCTCATTTCTCAAGTTAAACTTTCATTATTGTATCTTATATCTGAACAACTCTCTACCAGTATTTCAAGTTACGAGTCAGTTGACGTAGGTGTGTGTGCTTGTTCTGCTGTGTAAGTGATTGTTCAACATTTCAAAGTTACCCACTTTGTTATTGAATTTTTTTTTCTTCTAAACTTCATAACATTGCAATATTACTTCATCTTCCATCATCATTTGGTGCATGGCATCATCGATGTTAGGTATTCATTATTCAAATCAATTAAACAAACGTATAACGAACAAAAAACAGACGGAAAATAGTGGTGTAAAAACTCGACACTAGACCACACTTCGTCCGTTTAGTAAGCCTATGGTTTACAGATTTCATCATACAAAAGTACTCTTCCAGTCCATGCTGGTTATAAATGGTAATTAGAACAAGGGCCAATTCAAAAATTGCATATTTTCTATTAGGCGAATCAAGAGAATCTATGGAGAAATAAAGGATTTTTCAGGTACACGGAAACCAAAGAAAATAATGTGTAACATCTGATTATCAATGAATATTAATTACAGAAACTTTAACCCAATTGTTTTTCGGAACCGGGAACCCGACCGGGTTGCTCTGTATCGATACAGCACATCCCTACATCAACAATGTTCTGTTGTAGAGCGATCTATCCTTGCTCAATATTATTGACAAACTACAAGAAATATTTTTTATTTTTCTTTATAACCTCGTTTTTTTATTCTTCATTGGATGTTTACATCAATTTTCAATATATAATGTGCTTCTAAGTACTCCAATATGTTGTTGCATGCAGTGATGCATTCTCAAATTCTTAGAAACATATCTTCTTGTAACTAGACGAAGATGGATGCCATATGCACGTTTCATGTTTCTCAGAAACTAGAAAAATTCAAACTTGTTGATCTGTCTGTCGCGTAGTAACCCAAGCACATAGACGTGATTATTATGTCTATTCTTAGTTTAAGTTTAACATCTATTGCTTTCTTAATATCAAAGATAGGAAACAAAGAATTTGTTTTTAAAAAACATTCGCTCTCAAGTTGCAACGAATCAACGATGAAATCCTTAGATTTCCCAGGTCAAGATGAACGAGTTCTTAAATAAATTATCCTGAGAGCCAATCCTGAAAGCTGTTATTAGTTTCTAATAGATTATTCGATTTCTGATAGGTCTGGATTCTGATCATATAAACCAATGCAAACTTTTATATTTCCTTGTACAAATTAAACTAGCAGAAATACTCGTAGTAGTTCAAGAACGAAATTTTAGTTTGAACCCTTGGAATTTGGTAGTTTTTCTGATGAGTTGGTCAAATAGCAAAGCTAGCCAGATTTTTCTCTCCTCATTATCTTCTATAGTTTTCTGTTCCCTTTTAACTATAATACAACGCATATTAGAAACAAACGACCTACTTGGTTAGTTCTTGACCTTTGTGGGTCTGGTGGTTATCGTAGATTAGGAGGACAATTCGGATTCTTTTGGCGGTGTAATCAACATTCTTGTGGTTTAAACAATTTATAATGAAATTCAATTTTGTGATCAACCTTTTGGAATTACTGTAATTTCGTGAGAGTCAGAATGTTTAAGATTTAAAAATAGATAATTTCTATTTATTTGATTATTTCCCTTTCCAATTTGTTGTCAATTTAGAATGTTTCTAAATTGACACACACTGTCTGCTAACAAGCACTACCGGACTTTCCACTACTGCTGTACTTATCAATCATCCCGAACTGCTAGGCAATCAGGTTGATTTAATAGTAAAAGTGACACATTAATGTCAGTATAAAAAACACACACTGTCTGCTGACACGCTCTACCGGATTTTCCACTACTGCTGTACTGACCAATCATCCCGAACTGATGAAAACTGTTGAATCTAACATACAACATTCTATGGCCATTGAAGTTTAATGAAATTCCATTAATTATTTTTGTGCATTCTTTCCCCAAGACCTAATTTTTTCACTGTTTTTCTAATTCTAAAAATATTCTAATATTTTTTTTTATCATTTTAATCAATTTCACAATGACTGATAAGGATTCTTAACTGAAACGTCATCTAAACACATACCTGATGTTCAATTTTTATTAGTTCTCCGCAAAATTGGAATTAGGTACTACTTTGTTCTATTATCTCTAAAAACAACATCATCACTCAAAATTTGCAATTTCCAACTAAATTGTTACCAGATTTTAAATTCTTATACACAGTGTGTAGGGCGGAAACAACGTTGCCGCTTAGAATTGGGAAATTCATTTTCTGATAGAGAGTATCATGCTTCTGAAACACCAAGGCTTTCGCGAGCTGAAAATCTTCAAAGCCAAACAATTTCAAGCTCCTTGTACTTCAGTTAGGATCAGAATCGTTGTGTTAAATTCCATGAACTTCTCTGCTTGACACCGGACCCACTTTACTCTCTTGACCTATCTCCCCCTTTACTGACTATCAAAAATGGCTTCTTATTCTCAGAACAATCCGCACAATTCCCAAGTTCTCCCTTGTGTTTGATTTTTTTTTATAAACTTTGTAGCGAATTGTACAAACTTCGCTACAAATTTCGGCGAGTTACGGGTTCAATCCTTTTTTTTACCATTTAAGTGAGTTCTACTCTTCACCTGCAATTTTGTTTTATAGGCGACACGGTATTTTGCATTCAAATTGAAAGTTCATTAAAAATTAATAATCATCATGCAATTTAACATTAATTAATAATAATAAATTGAATCATTTCAATAACAAAACCAAATGATAAACCTAGTGGCCAAGGGCGGCTTGTGTGTATTACTAGGATTGGGAGGCTTGTGCGTGAAAGTAGAGGCTTGAAAGTAGTTCAAAGAAAAGAAAGACTACTGAGATACCTTACAGGTCGTAAAGCTAGGTCAGTTATTTTCACTGATATATATGTCATTTTACTGATCCCCCCAAAAACTCATCTGAAATTTATGTGAACGTGCTGTAACGCGAATATTGCGTATCCAGTGTTAATGAATTCGCTGGGTTTTCAAATATAATCTTTAGCCAGCGCCAATGACGCGTGGAATAGACAAGGAGACAAGTTATCGTAAGGCCACTGAAGTTAGGCAACGTCCGGCGTGGATTTACTTGGTAATTCACTACGTAGGCGCGAGCCCTTGTACTGCTGGCTATTCCCGGATCAACCCAGGCTGGTTGAGGTCAATTTCGGTGGCAGGTTTGTAGTTCTAGCCCATGGATGGTAAAACCTTTGTTTCGGAAGAGACGTAAAGCAAAAAAAAAAAAAAAAAAAAAAAAAAAAAAAAAATACATACCTGGTCTATACTCAGAAAGCGCAAAGCCCAATTGATCCAATCACTGACTGATAATAAATTATGAATCACTGCAGCTCCATAGGCTACACTATAGCTATTCTCAGAATTCGCAGGAATCTTGAACACAGATTCCTTTTACATTAGATAAACTGCCACAGTTTGTCGATTGTATCCCTAAAAGGGAAAGTTAGCTCGCAGGTAAGTTGTACGCCTTTACCTGCCTAGTTCGATCACCGTTTGTAGCATAAAAACTGGAATATTTTCTTTATTGATTAGGGAGGGTTCGTTTGTTTTAGTGGTGTTCCTCTTAAAATCAACTATTTTTCCCATTTTTACATTCATTCACAGGTTTAGAAAAATGTCAGAAATACATATCAAATCTGATGGTAACCAAAAAGGGTTTGATGACCTTGGCTGGAACTGTGGTGATGTTCGTTCCAGGTCTTTCTGTTGTGTAGAACAGGTCATCGCTATGACGGGGTTGGAACCCTATTCCCCCCCCCCCCCNTACCCCCCCCCCCGGTTGCGCCACTGCGAGCAACCACGAGATAAACCTGTTAGTTTATTGATAAAATATTATTACTCTAATGTTTGTTCACATGTTCTGACTGAGAGAGTACTCTGCATGTTATCTGTCTGTAAATCATTCTGCCAGTAGTCAGTGAGTCAGTCAGTCACTTCAGTGAGTCTTTATTTTGCATTACATATAGTGCGATGTGAGTTTCGTTGCTGTGAATCCGGAATTGTTATTCATATTGTGAAAATTAGGTGCGTTTTTTTGTAGCTCTAATTTCGTCATTTGATTATAAAAACAGAAGTTCATAAATTTATTATTTTACCAATTATATTAATTTTAGTAATTCATGTTTACTAATCATCCGACTTTTTAGAAATAATTAGAATTATCTATTTTTGGTTCCTATTGCTTCTTTTTTTTGCTTTATTTTTCTGTTTGTACAACGATAACTCTCGATATAGTCATTCATCATATTCATCAATTTGTTAAGTTTTCGGGCCCTATTCAGCATCTTGGGACCAAATGGTGTCCGTTTTAAATTAAAGTTCCTCTGATTTTATATTTTTGTCGCCCTAATAAATCCTGAATTAAACCAGCACACCTATTATTCTTCTGTAGAATCAGTATTAAATTTTTTTTCTCTCTAGGGAACCGAACGGAGTGAGGTCTTATTGTACAACGGTAACGCTCGATCAGATTCCGATTGTCATCGGAATCTGAAGCTTGTTCAGATTCCGATGACAATTGGTTACTTGGCTGATTAGTTTTTGGACCCTATTGCGCCATCCTACAGTTCGTAGAACTATTAGTTATATAAGCACGATTTTTTCTTGATCGTTTTTACTATCAGGTGTGCTGTATTCCATTTAATAGGAGAAATTATTTGAATTGAAAGTCCTCAGGGCCTTTGCGTCTTCGTTTATTATTGTTTCATTATCCAGTTGGATTTTTGGTTGAAGGTGTGTTAGGGCTTTTCATTTGAGTGCACTTCCTATGTTTGTGTTGGCAGGTATATATTATGTGCAGGGGTATCTTTCATTGTCTTGTTTCTTTGAGGTACATTATTGTGTCTGTGTCCAGGTATACATATAAATTAGTTTCCCATTGTAGTTTACTTATCAGGACATTGATATATGGCTTTAGATATTCTAAAATTGTTCTTCAGGGGCTCCCTTCCCTCAAGAATGTTCTTACATTAAACATGAAATATAATTGCGGGAGCACGCAGGGAAGAATCTTCTAATATTTCTTTTTTGAAATTATAGTTATACAGGGTGTCCGAAAATTTTAGAATTGATTCAGGAGGTGAAAGACTTTTCGCTCTCTTTTCTTAAGGGTATATGCTTACCCGTAAATCCCGCCTTGCAGAGCTATACAGGAATCATTTTAATTAATAAGGTCGATTTTCTCAAAAACGGCTCATTTTAAAAACGCTTTTTAATATTTATTTTCAATCGGACCTGTGGAATTGGTAAGAAAAAAATACCCCCTCAACATGTGATATTTTACGTTTCAAGGTACGTAGAATCCAAAGAATCCGTTTGTCCGCCGTCGGCCATGATGGACACTTTAGCCACTTAGCGTTGACCAATTTGGATCCCATCTGGGCTCCAATTGTGCCCGGATTTTCTAATGTAAAATGAACCATTTTGTTAAAAATTTACCTTATTAATTAAAATGTAAAAAAAAAAAAAAAAAAAAAAAAAAAAAAAAAAAAAAAAAAAAAAAAAAAAANTGTGTTATTATGTCACAATGTTTGTGGGCATCATAGCATTACAAGGTATTTTCAAACATTCACTCCAATATCACTAAGCCTAAGCTACACTTTAACAATTTCCTTATAATGCTACTAATTGACGCTATTACCATAGCTGCTCAATTGCCCTCAGGAGGCTGAGTTACCCCCAATCACAACCAGACCTAGTAGAAAATTCGAAAAAACCTTTTTCAAATTTTCGACCCGTCCGGGAATCGAACCCGGAAACTCCGTGGTGCAAGCTGAGTGTGATGCGCACTCTATCACGGAGACTTTTAATTAAAATGTCTCACCCTTTATATCCCTGTAAGGCGGAATTCACGGAATTATTCTTAGAGAGAAAAAAAAATAAGAATTGACCCTTTGAAATCGATTTTTTCGATTCTGAAATTATCTGAAAAAACTCGGACACCCTGTATATTTAAAATAGATTCATAGTGAAATCGCAAAAGTGCATTCGAAATAACGTAAAAATAATTGTGTTTTTTTTTTAAAAAAAAAAAAAAAATTAATCAAAAGTCATATTAGGTATATCAAATAATAATGTGTAGCGACAACAAGGTTATTGCTACAATATAGATCTATTAAGTAGTTAAACAATAAAATGAGCAAAGGGCATAATAATAGTACAGAGTTGCTGCTGTCATTTAATGCCACATTAGCTTAAATTTAAATGGACTCAGCCGGCCCAGGCCGGGGACCCTGGTGGACGTCATTCACAAACTCTCTGGTATGATATGATATGTTTGCCCGTGCCGTATTAGTTAGTTGTATATTATAGGTGTATTTACTAACTACAAGAATTTACACCTTCGGAAAATAACCCACCTCTATAGATATAATAAGTATTAGGTACATCAAAAGGTGGGCGGTTAGAGATTTGGCTTTCCTGTTCCATATCATGTGAACATGAACAGCATACTATTATGTTGCACGGTGTACGCCAAGCCTGCGCCTCTAGAAACTAGAGCAGTATATTTAATTTTACATTCAGATTACTTGTCTAGAATTTGTTTAAAACAATTGAGTACACCGAACGAAGTCAGGTCTAGTTCTTTTAACACCATCCGAATTTTCTGAAATTTTGATTGAACATTTATTTAATTCATAGAATTACCTCAAAAGTGTTTAAGTCCTTTTGGGGCAACCGGGAGCAAATGGTGGCACAGAACTAATAGTAGATACTATGCATTATACAGAACTACTAGTAGAAACTATAGCTATAGATAATACACAACTACTAGTAGAAACTATGCATAATACTTAATGATGTCAATTATTGTACATCACAATTGACGAATTTTTGATAAAAGGTTTTTTCGATTTATAGTTTTTGGATTGTATAGTATGTATAGTACAAGCATTGGATCATTGTAGTAATGTACTATGCGTATATTACTTATAATTTCACTGGATAATCCTGCATTTATATTAGTAATCTCACAGAGTTGGTCTTGCGTACCACAACACAGGACACTTCCTGGTATGTTGGTCAGGTCGCAGAAGAAACGCAATAAAGGGGAAGAAAGGGGGAACAGGGAGGGGAAGGAAATTAACGAACCCAAGAAACAAACACATGCATCTTTGAATGTGTTTCTTATCTCTGGGAAGAGCATGTATTGTGCCAAACATTATTAAAAAAAGCCATAGAATTCCAATTTTAACTGGAAAAACAACAAAATTTTAATTTGGATTTTGTCTACTTCAATATATTATATAGACCGTTTAAAACTCTGTTTCCAGGTCCAATATTTGGGATCAGTCCACTTTTGGGTAATTCCTCCATTTTTCTAGTTTTCGTCATTTGCTTTCTTATCATCTAATAGAATTAGTAATATTAAAATTACAAATAAAACAAAGAAAAGATAAGAATTAATAGATAAAGTAATACTTACTGATGATAAAAAAATAATCTTGAAATTGTGTTGTCACTTGTGTTGTCACTAAACTTGTCACTCAACAGGGACAGAGAGAGGAAGATTGAGCAACTCAACCTTTATCTATCGGTTCATTGTTAAGGTACTTATAAAACAGTAGGGTGTTGAACTGTTAGATCTCACGCACTGGATATTCCGGTTCCCCAATAGTACTATGACCGTCAACCAATACTGTGGACCTATAATAAAAAAAATGCCCCAAAAATGCCCCATGTGGGCTCCATCCTATATGCTTTTTAGGGGTGATTTCTGTGTTACCAAGGAGGACATGATGATTTCACCTTGGACATAAAATCATAATTTGGCAGAAATACACTTTCTACCAAATTTTTTATTTACAGTTTTCTTTTGTTCTATTGAAATCTGCAGATTGTCATGTCAACAACGTCCCTAACTTATGTGGAGATAGTTACTATTTAATTTGAAAACAATTATTAATTATTTATTTTAGTTAAATTAATAATAGAAATGTTGTGTTAAAAGTTATTTAAAATTTCCTGTAAATCAAGGACGCGGAATGTCTCACTCATCGGTACTCTCTTTCAAAGAGGACAATTTTATGGATCACGACCAAGTCGGCCACATTTTAGGTAAGTGAATTAATCACCAAAATATTATTCCTTTCAATAAGACCTTTGAAAAAAAAAAAAAAAAACACGAGTTCACAGATGTGTGATTTTCATGCCGAAAATGAATGAATTGAAATATTCAATTATTCACACCATTTACCAAAATTTCCTCACAGTGATTTATTTTGGTTTCTAAAAACTTTGAAAATGGTTCGACGGGAACGATTTAAGCAGAAAAGGGCTTGACGCTAAAAGAAATGCCTATCTTGGGGACCATCTGAGATCCTACATTTTAAAAAGACTAAGATAGTTATGAAGCGATGGGAAATGTGACCTCCATGATGATTAAGTTGAAAAAGAAGACAAAGTCTACCAAAATTTTTTTTTTCTAGGGACATCCTGAACGACCCTTGTATAGGTCTGGTAAGGACCACGCGTTTGATACTCCGTATTAGAAGACCTTCCCTGACAATTCATAAAATTCGGATGAATTTTTGCAGACGTTGTTCTTTTCCTCAGAGTTTGTCACACGTCACAACTTTCGTTTTGTTTTGAATATATTCACAAAATAAATTGAAATGTATAAAACGCCATTTAGGAACACATTTCAAAGAGAAAATATCCAATTTCATTGAACCACTCCAAAGTAATAGTGTCACACTCAATTTCCCTCGCGGAGATAATCTAATTTTAAGCACCAATGAATTCAGCAGACACCTAATACACAATTTATAAAAGAACTGAAAGGAAAAACAGTAGTGAGGAGTTTTTTTCCCTAAATATTGGGGTAAAGCTATTAGCAGACATGATACATTGTTGTCAATGTTTTCGACTATATTTATGTATAGCTTTTATTCCTTTGCTCGTCAATCATTTGTCAACTCAGGAGTAAAGATAACCTTTTTTTTAATATACAGGGTGACATATTCGTCAGCTTTATTCAGAAGGGATCTTACAAGACATTTTCCATATCCGTTTTTAGTTCTCCAAGAAAAGTAAAATTTCACACTGCGTCGAATAGTCTCATGGGAATTGAGCTATCTAGATTCTGCTTGATAGAGCTCTTCCCAAAAAGCCATTGAGTTTTTTTTTTTTTTTTGTTAGTATATTTTTTTGTTCGTATGTCTCCTTTAAATAAATAATATCGTCTGTTATTCATTTGTGGATTGTACGTAACTTGTAAACGTAAAACATCAAATTTTCAAATTCAACTAAAGTCATAACAAAACAAAGAGCAACAACCATATGTGTTTTTTTGTTCCCATTTTGAAGAATTAAATATTTTTAAGAAGTTTTTGATTGTAAGGAATTTGAGTATTTGTTTTTCTTTCTTCAAATGGGTATCCAAGGAGTTATTGAATATTATGAATAAGGACAAGGCTGTTCAGAGAAAATCCTTGGCCCGGGATTAAATACGATCCTCTTTGCTATTAAAATGAACAATAAGGGCGCGGTGGGACTACCCCCGGCAGCCCCCTCTTGGTGACCCAGAATATGAGAACAGGCAGAAAGCCGCCAAAAGGACACGGAGGGGCCAAATTTAAAATTAAATGGATATTTATTAAATTTGTGTGTCCAAGTCTCAATTTGGAGAGAGTGAAAGGTTTTTTTTTATTAAACGAGCTGGTAACCCAATATTTTGGTTCATTTTTTATAATTGAGAAATTAAATTTAGAGATGGTATTTAGGATGTTTGTAGTCATTATGAAATATTAAATTGAAAATATTTTATGTATCAACTACAATTATTTTGATGAGCCACGAGCGATTCCGTCAGTCACGACATTCTCAAGTGAACAGTTCACCTCAGTTGGCTCATCAAATTAATTGTAGTTGATACATAAAATTCTTTCAAAATAATTGAGAATTTGTTAAATCTTTTTTGCCACTCCTTTGAATTATGTGGACACAAATGTCTGTAGTAAAATTGAATTGTATTGAGGATGTATAAGAAAGTATAATATCAGCTTCTTCATTACCAGCTATTACAGAGTCCATTCTCTATTGAAAAGAAATTAACTGAGGATATAAGAGAGTTGTTTTATCAGCTTCTTCATTACCAGCTATTACAGAGTCCATTCATTATTGAAAAGAAATTAACTGAGGATGTAAGAGAATTGTGTTATCAGCTTCTTCATTAACAGCTATTACAGAGTCCATTCATTATTGAAAAGAAATTAACTGAGGATGTAAGAGAATTGTGTTATCAGCTTCTTCATTACCAGCTATTACAGAGTCCATTCATTATTGAAATAAAATTAACTGCATAAATTTATTTTTTCATAAAATCACTACAACAAAAATAGTTATTTTTGTTGTGAAAAGATTAGAAAATATAAAGGAATTGTTATTAAAAAATTACAAAGTTGAAAAAAACTTACGCAGTATGTTTTCCTTGACGACAGCAAACTATAGTGACTTTATAAAAATCGATAAAACAAACTTGGAGGTCCTACTCAACACCCATCTTAGCAATAAAATGATAAAAGTAGCGTGCGAAAGAACTCAAGTCACATCGGGTGCCTTTCTTAAGAGGCAGTTGATTGGTTTAAATTAGTACCATCAATTTTGTTAGCAGATTACACATGCATGCTGAAACGTCAGTTATTGCAACTTTCACAATGAGCGACAATGTGACCTGGAGCATATTGGAGATTCCGTCATCAGATGGGCTGTGAAAAACCTCTGCTGACCAAAGAATATCATAGAAGTACCACAGTATTTCGTCTCTGGATTGATTATGTCGTTATTACGATAATTTGATGACCTTAAAGACGTTCGTCGTCGATGATCACATTTATTAGTTGAAGCCTGTTGCTCGTGTTATCAATGGCTTTACATCTAGAACAATTGTGAAATTACGTAAATAAGTGGCAAAGATCACATTTATTAGTTGAAGCCTGTTGCTCGTGTTATCAATGGCTTTACATCTAGAACAATTGTGAAATTACGTAAATAAGTGGCAAAGATCACATTTATTATTGGAAGCCTGTTGCTCGTGTTATCAATTGCTTTACATCTAGAACAATTGTGAAATTATGTAAATAAGTGACAAAGATCACATTTATTAGTTGAAGCCTGTTGCTCGTGTTATCAATTGCTTTACATCTAGAACAATTGTGAAATTATGTAAATAACTGGCAAAGATCACATTTATTAGTTGAAGCCTGTTGCTCGTGTTATCAATTGCTTTACATCTAGAACAATTGTGGAATTACGTAAATAAGTGACAAAGATCACATTTATTAGTTGAAGCCTGTTGCTCGTGTTATCAATTGCTTTACATCTAGAACAATTGTGGAATTAGGTAAATAAGTGACAAAGATCACATTTATTGTTTGAAGCCTGTTGCTCGTGTTATCAATTGCTTTACATCTAGAACAATTGTGAAATTAGGTAAATAACTGGCAAAGATCACATTTATTAGTTGAAGCCTGTTGCTCGTGTTATCAATTGCTTTACATCTAGAACAATTGTGAAATTGGGAACATTTTGCTATTATTTTGATATAATAACAAAATATTAGCCAGGATTCGCCGTAATAAACTTTGTATTTCGATAAGGAAACTAAAAAGACATTCATCATTGCCCCCTGCTACACAAAATTTTATGTTTAATATACTTGGATTCGAACCAACAGCTGGAGGCTTTGAATCCTTCACTCTAATGTCATTCGAGATTTTGATTAAAAACAAGAATATTCTTGGTCTCTTATGGCAAGGCCGTACCCAGGTGGGGGTCCATGGGGTCCAGACCCCTTCCCCGAAATTTCATTATTTTTTATGCATGACATATGTAATATTGTAAGGTGTAACTCATCATCACCAACAACAACAACAACAGCAACAACAACAACAACAACAACAACAACATCAACATCAACATCAACATCAACAAGAACAACAACAANCGAACCCCCCCCCCCGGAAAAAAATCTTGGGTACGGCCCCGTCTCGTGGTGTTATCTTTTAGAATAGTCTTACTATTTAGAACCATTTTTTTCTTCCTCTGAGTATAGTTGCAGTCAAACACCATATCCCCATCACGTCTCATCGGTTCCACATTAAAATGAATTGGAAAAATATGATAAAACAAATCACCAAATATTGATGCCGAATTTCACAATAGTAATACAATACGATTACTCTTTTCTTACAATCATAATTTGTGCACTATCACTATTCCAACGGCATTTGTTTTATTCTTCAAAAATCATCGAGCATTCGCATTAACATTTTAAACTTGGCATTCGGCCATTACTGTAAAAGATAGCTAGGAGACAAAAGAGAGGGAGGTTTGGAGATCGTGAAAAATCATAACATTGTTAAATGGAATGAATGCCGTATACAATGCATTAGAACTAAACAGCTCATCTTTTTCAACTCTAAAAGGAAAATAGTGTTCATTAATATACCTGTCACAACCTGACGCCACTCCCGCGTGTCTGGTACATCCTGCTTCATTAGATTTCCATTCATTTTCAAAATGCTGGCGGAAGAATGAGAAATATATTTGAAGAAAGAAAGTCTGTAGACAGAGCAATGGACAACCAGCTCATGTTAGTGAAAGAAATTCCACAATCAGCACATGTTAGTGAAAGAAATTCCACAATCAGCACATGTTCGTGAATTGAAGAAAGAAAGTCTGTAGACAGAGCAATGGACAACCAGCACATGTTAGTGAAAGAAATTTCACAATCAGCACATGTTCGTGAATTGAAGAAAGAAAGTCTGTAGACAGAGCAATGGACAACCAGCACATGTTAGTGAAAGAAATTTCACAATCAGCACATGTTAGTGAATTGAAGAAAGAAAGTCTGTAGACAGAGCAATGGACAACCAGCACATGTTAGTCTGGCAAATGTCTTTTTTATGAGTGTGTTTGGCACTTTATATTCTTTGCACAGAATAATGGAAAAATTCGTTATATTTTAAGAGAAAGGCTCCCTGGATTATCAGAACAAAGTTATCACGTCCTGGTGTTGTAGCAGTGTTCCTCTTAAAATCCACGGGTCCCCTTATTTATAAATTCCGGTTTGGAAAAATAGTGGAAATAGGTTGACATAAGGTTGCCGAAAAGGTTTTGATGGCTTGTGGCTTAAACTGTGATGGTATACATTCACATTCCTGGTCATCCTGGTGCGTAAAACCGGTCATTTTGAGAACGTGGCCACACTTCGCCCAGTTGAAGATACTTCGTTTCAAATGGAACTTCTGGGACGATTTTTTTAAAATTCTCATTCATCTTTTTGATCGGTCTGGAATTAGAGCCTGAAATATTAAAGCATACAAGCCAGTGGAGAGAAGAAAAGACTCAGATGGTGACATTCAGAGTTTGTATTAAACCTGAAGTTGAGGGCACCTCCTCAATTAAAGTTCTCTATGCGCTCCTGACCCATCCCGCATGAAACATCGCACCATCAACAATGTACGATGCGTGAACAATATGTTTTCAGACTCATAGTATCCAAATATATGTATATTCAACAAGGAGAAACTGAGAAAGGCAGAGTGGGATGTGAGGAGGGAGTTTACACCTCCGCTACATAAATCTGTTTGAGAGAATCCCCCAATGAACCCTCAGAAATATATTTCACAGAAAAAGTGATATAATTTCTCTTTTAATATCTTCTCTTCATCTTAGGTACATAGATATTGCATTCGTTAGCGTTCGGATAGAGGTACAGGGTGTTTCAGGGTTTCAAATAGGTGGGTACGAACTGTTAAAAAGTTATCCGCCTTTGGAGTAAAAAGTTTGACTTTGAAAATGTACAAATCAAAAAGACGAGATTAAAACCATAATATTTTAGTAATTCTTGATTTAAAATGTTTTCTGATCGTATGGAGCAGAGAAAACTATACATAAAATAGAAAAAAAAAGTTTCTGGGCTAAAATCGTCAACTCATTTGACCGCGATCTTCTCATTACGGAAGTAGAAGTTTGTGGTATGGTAAACACTTAGTGATTTAGGTAGTACGGGTCTGTCAGCATAATCAGAAGATCTAGAAAGAAGTTGGTAGGTGAAAAAAAGAATTATAACACATTTGACTATAATTTTCCTTGAGCCCATAGTGAATCCACATCAATAAATAAAACGTAATATGCCCGGGGGTTATATTAACCCCGCCAGATAAACAACCTACTTAAATTTGCTGTATGACTATGAGAAAAAATAACAGAAGTTTAAAATTTAAAACCGTTCTCTTGACATGGCCGTTTACTGACTGTTTACCAGGTGTGCTTAAAATTTTTAGGCACACCATAAGAATCTTTCATTTAAAGTAACCAAATGCAAAGAAAACCCACAAAACATGAAGATAGGTGGTCGAATATTTCATTGAATTTGTAAAATTAATAATTTGTTATAAATCTTCTTCTATAGGTGGTCGAATATTTCAATTGAATTTGTAAAATTAATAATTTGTTATAAATCTTCTTCTTCAACTGTACCTTTTCCAAATTCTATTCACGGTCAACGTTCCCTTCCTTGATTCCACCATGTCACAACCTTCTGTTCAGTGCCTCTTCTCTGTTCCTTCATTTCCCTTTCAAGTGTTCTTCTACCTCATCCTTCTATCTGAACCTTGGTCTACCCCTCCTTCTTTGTTCCTTCCTCTATTTCCAGTCTCCCCACTTTCTTCTTACCTCAATCTCTCTTGGATTTCGAAACACTACGCGTATCGTCATTTAAATCTTAGTGCAAAGTTTAAACATTAATTTGATAGCTAATATTTTATGCTGAGAGTTGACCCGGTATACTGATTTATACAACAGCTTTATCCTATCTAAATGAAAATGCTGAACAGTACCCAAGGGTCTTGAACTTTTGAAAAACTTCTAAAAAAATGTATTCGATCTAAAAGTTTGTAATTTAAGCTTTGAAATTTGTAATTCTAGATTTACTTGTGGTTTGTTCTTTGTAAATATTTGATACCTATGTGTGGGGTTGATCGAAATTAAATATTTTCTTCATTTTGATGAGGAACATTAGGGTTGTGTGTTGCGTGATATATTAATATTCAATAACATCTTAGGAGACGTATTAAAAATGTCAAAATGCAACCTTTTTTTTTGTTTCTAATATATATTGGTTCTACTAGTATAAGTTAAAATAATTTGTTAATAACTTTTCTCAGAAGCTATAACTAGCTCAGAGGAAGTACCTTTTAATTTATAATTGTAAAAAAAATTTTTTGAAAAAAAAAAAAAAAAAAAAATCACAAAAAAAGTAACNAAAAAAAAAAAAAAATAGGTATTGAAAATAAACATAAAACGTCATATTGCATTCCATGCTTTAAATTGATATAAATAGGCAGTAAATTCTAAGCTTTAACACTTACCGTTCTCTTTTTAGGCAAGATCCGCAAAAAGCGGCCGAAAACCGCTAAAAGTGTAAGAAGTAGATTCGATTTCATCCAAATATGTCATTTTGCATTCCATGCATAAAATTGATCTTCATGGTTTGTTCCGGGCATAAACTTGACGTACATAGAAAATTTCAAGACTCTATCACGTATCGTTCTTGAGATATCTTGTTTACAGACAAACAGACACACACGGAATAATGGCTGAAACTCGAGATTTGAGCTCTTGGGACTCCAAACTTTCCCTTAAAATCAACTGGTGACAATTCAGGTTTAGGAAAAATAATAGAAATAAATTAACATGGCGCTACCGATTTTTTATGGAATTGTGATGGTATGCGTTCCTTTGTTTGGAATTGTGATGGTATGCGTTCATTATTTGGAATTGTGATGGTATGCGTTCATTATTTGGAATTGTGATGGTATGCGTTCATTATTTGGAATTGTGATGGTATGCGTTCCTTTGTTTGGAATTGTGATCGTATGCGTTCATTATTTGGAATTGTGATGCGTTCATTATTTGGAATTGTGATGGTATGCGTTCATTGTTTGGAATTGTGATGGTATGCGTTCATTATTTGGAATTGTGATGGTATGCGTTCATTGTTTGGAATTATGATGATATGCGTTCATTATTTGGAATTGTGATGGTATGCGTTCATTATTTGGAATTGTGATGGTATGCGTTCATTGATTGGAATTGTGATGGTATGCGTTCATTATTTGGAATTGTGATGGTATGCGTTCATTATTTGGAATTGTGATGGTATGCGTTCATTGTTTGGAATTATGATGATATGCGTTCATTATTTGGAATTGTGATGGTATGCGTTCCAGGCCGTGGACATGTAGACCCTGATCGAAATAATTAAAATAATGAATCCAAATAACTTTGGCATTAGAGTATAAATTTTATATTAAAAAAAAACGCATTGCTGTCACGAATTTTGTAAAGGTACCTAGATATTCTGAATCTTCACCCGTTAAAATTTAAAATTGTTTTTAAACTTTAACCAATGATACTTGTACCTTGAAATGTTATTTCGATCAGGGATCAGGAGCCTATGACTTCATAATCATGAACAGCCTTGAAACTGGTTTTGACTGAAGATCACTATTCGCTTTGTGCATAATGCGAGAATATGTTGTAGTTGCTTGTTCTATCAGCGTTTAGTATAAAGTTAGTTTTTATTATTTCTTTTCTGAAATCTTTTCTAATGGAACATCAGGTTTCATTACATGAACATCAAAATTAGTACCTTTTTTGTTTTTTATATAAAAAAGTTTCGAACCCTTCTTTTAATTACTTTTGTTATAACTTAAAAGTGTTGGTTTGTTCAAAGCCGTTTAGTTGTTTTAGTAATTGGTGATAGTTTAATTGGTAGCTAGCTAGAAAAATTAAAATTGAATCGCTGTTGATGGAACCCTATTGCTAAGCATAGAATGTCTCTCTACCTGTCCAAGGAATGATAAAACGTTCGTCATGCAGTTGGAATGTTTACAGCTTGAAAATTGTTTGGTTCGGAATTGTGTCTAAAATAATTAAAGACAAATTTTTTAAGTTTCACGGAGCATCTTCTTTTTACTTCCTACAGCACTTAGAATACCAATTTCTCTTGTCCCTACTTCTTTTTCTCTACGAGAACGTAATTTAGGGTTCTTTGCTCCCTAAATTCATTAGATTTGATAGTCCTCAATACTTCCTTATTGCTAATTCCATCGTGAACAAAGAACCATTCACACTAAGCAGGGACAGTGCCAGCAAGTTATCCCCGCTGACCGAGAGCTCACAGTATGAACATGTTATTTTTTTAGTTAGTAAAATAATAAACCCTTGTGTCATATTGACAGAGTATTTTTCTTTTCCTTGTCTTTTTGTCCCACGATAACTGTTACTCTCGAAATTTTGTCCGCATCAAATGAAAATTGGCATGGAAATTTAGTGTATTAATAGAATTGGTTGATAAGTTTTGTGTCTTCATGACTCATCTAATGAAAATTGGCATGGACATTTAGTATGTTAATAGAATTGGTTGATAAGTTTTGTGACTTCATGACTCATATAATGAAAATTGACATGGACATTTAGTATGTTAATAGAATTGGTTGATAAGTTTTGTGACTTCATGACTCCTAGTGTGCTCTGTAGGTAGTCCGAGGCAAAGTAAAAATCACTTATTGTTGGTTTCACAGAAACCTATACTAGTGTTTGTATTTGCAAAACTTCTGAGTCTAATATGTCAAAAATCTCTCTGAGTCTAAAATATATCTTTGCGTCTTGTTCTGCAGAAAGAAACTTTTATATTATTAGGAAAAAAGCTTTTTACAGAAGGGCTCCAAATGTGATGGAGATACGTTTCTTTTTAATAAGAGAAATGAAAATATCTGATGTGTGTGTTGTCTGTCAATCTTCTTCTTATACGTCTTCCATTTTTACTTGAGCTTTCTTTTTTCCATCTTTTTTAATGCAATTCAAATATCACATATAATGCACTAGTAAATTTGATGCAGTTTTTTTGTATATACATTTTTTATCACTTATACGAGTATTTTCTTTCCTTCCATACATGCATAATATTAGCTCATATTTCTCCTCCTACTGGAATCGTATGTGAAAATCATATCCTCGGAAGCTAAATGATTTATAGCTCAAGGAAAATTTACTTAATCATATATTTTATTACAAATATTCTATCAGTGAATCAATAGTGTGGCATCATCGTTTTCTATGGTGACTATAGATATATAAAAATTAAGCTAAAGAAGTTGTTGTTTGCTGCTAATGGTTTTAATTGTCATAATTTTGTAAGCTGATTATTGGCTCACTTCGTTGAATCGATAAATTGTATTTTTGTTACTCACCTCTTTTTATTGCAGAAGTTATTTCAATAAAAACAATATATTGGTATTATGTGCAATGGGTGAGCGGAATGTTCAATACATGAGTAGGTACTTGTTAATGTACAATAGCATTTGTACACAGATGTATTTGAAAAGTGCACTGAATAGGGTCCAACTCAGATAAGTCAAACTTTGTTATTTACCTACTACATTTATTATATTCATATAGAATTCCCTAATTTTTTTTTCTTGGACTCTAATATTGGTCCTTCTGAGGGGTCATGGTGAACATTTGCCTTATAGTGATATGCATATTAGGCACCCAATTTCAAGCTCTAACTGTCACAACATTTTCGTTTTAGGCGGTATTTGTGAAAACTGACAACAGTATATACGATTTTATATAACAGTATAAAAGTTTCGTAGTCAGTATTTCGCATAAAACTATGAATATTTAGCACTTACCGAATTTGATTTATCTTGTTCCCTGACAGACACACATGCACGGACCAATGACAAAAATTGTTTATAGCCAGGAAAGAAAGAAGAAAAAAAAAAACTGCTCATGTGACACAATGGTTTATTTTTTACGGGTTTAAAAAATAGGGTATTTTTACCCCCCCCCCCAAATCCGTATGAGGGGGGGTATGATTACAAATATTGGATAACCAGGATCCTGTAGAGGAAAGGTTTATATTCCTTCATATGGCAGTAACATTGTACATGTACACAGTCAGGTATTTCTGATACTAGCACAAGGTCTCTCATTATTTTTGTTTATTTGAATTGATGAGAAAATTTTAAAAAATACGAGTTAGACATTTTTTGTTCATAAATCATTTTTACATATTTTACTCTAAAGCTATGGCGCGATGAAATGCATAAGTATTTCTCAATCTAATAACATATTATCTAGAAATGCGTGCAACGTGCTGCATGTCCCCCCAATAACAAGTTAACATTGTGTCTTAGCTTGGCGTTGTGTAAGGTAAACAGAAGACAGACGATCATAATATGCTGAAGAAATTATTTCTCTTTTATGAGCGTCATTAAAAAGGTAAGCGTTTTATTCATTTAATGTCGTACAAAAATTTTGCAAAATATGTTATGAAATATATTTCATCTAAAAAAAAAAAAAAAAAAAAAAAAAAAAAAAAAAAAAAAAAAAAAAAAAANAAAACATTAAATTTACCATTAAATAATAAAATAAAAATGAAAAGTGATAAATGGTCCAACTACTAATGTTTTATATTTCATATTTCCTCAGATATTTTGATAACTAACGGACGAATTGCTGAAATATGGACTCTGGAGACCTCAAAATGTGTTGTGCAATTGAAAACATGATTTCAGCCCATAACAATACTTTCTTCTTTTTTTTACATAAGAAAATTCATGTGAACATCTCAAACGAGTATTTTTTCGTTCGGATCATTAAGTTATGAATTCGCCTTACGCTTGATCTCCTGTTTCAATAATACATTTTGTTTGGATGTACGCCGCGCCCGTTCTCCGTATCAATGGAATGCTTTTAGCTAATAAAATACCCCTCCTCTGCCAAAGGCAGAGGAGGGGTTTAAATGAAATGGCAAAATTAATTTTGCCATTTCATTTAAAAGCAATATTGAATATCGCTCGCCGCAATTGCAATATCCACAGAGAAAATCATTTTTTCCGCTGCTTTCTTTATATTTTTCTCATCTTGTGGATTATAGAATATTTTAAAATATTTATGAACTTTCAAAACTAAATAAATAATGTTTGTTGTTCCGTGATAGAAGGAGATTTTTTTACTGAGCGGTCGAACTATTGTCTAGTTTTGACTCCTCCATTTTCCTTTGAACAACTCTGAAACACTTTGTCCGCGATTGATGTAACCATACATTAATTAGGTTCATAGAATGAAACAAAACGCTTGTTTTCAGTATTATATAAAGAAGTGAATTGCAAAAGACGTAAAAACTAAATTTTGGGATTTCTCCTTCTTTGTTTTTCAATTAAGTGATAAAAAATAAAATGGCTATTATGTGTATGTTATAAAGAAAATAGTGCGTCGCGTCATAACAAATGTTCTATTTGTTAATAACTATAAAAGAATTCTGTTTTTTTTTTTTTTTCTTCTTCTTTTTTCTTAATATCTCTTTAAACATATGAGACAGGGGTCCTCCATTCGCTGGAAACTTACAAACCTGCTACCCAGATTGACCTCATTTTACCTATACTATAGGTATAGTAATAAGAAAACAGTCCCAAGAATATGACCCCAACGTCTGATATCGAATCATTGAAACATCTTAATAAAACAGGAATCGAAGCCGTCATTTTTTTAAAATGAAAGGCGTCAGTATCCAAATATTTGATAGCATACCCGTAACAGCAAACGGAAATCTTGACAGCTAAAAGTTAATGTATTGAAAAATTTATATCAAAACAAGTTCTGGCAGCAACAATTTGAAATATTTGATGGGGGTCAACGTACAATTTATTCAAAATTTATTTAAAACTTTATTAAACTTTTGACAAAATAATTAATTGGATGATTTGATTCTAAAAACTTTATCATTATGTAAACATGGTGTGATTGTATATTTCGCAGGTGAAAATAAGACATTAATTTTAATTTTAGTTCCATCTACCATCGAAATAAAAGATTTGAGAAAGTAACAAATAAATGATGGTTATTACATAAAATCAATATTGATGCAGACGCCTTAGCATAATTCAACTTTCTTGATACAAGAATCCTGAACTGCATACATGTTAACATAATTCGACGTTCGGGATTCGAACCAAGCATGACAAGAGTAATTTTTTAGATAACTCCTACTTTTCTCTTTTATTTTGTCGTAATTTACAAACGTGGTTTATATTTTCCTTTAAAAATGGCTGGTCAAGACAAGTGGAATTACCTATTTCCCTCAGATGGAGATTTCTAACGTTCATTAATGAAAATAATAAATAAAAAATTGACAGAATTTAGGCATTTAGAGGAGGAATATACGAAACATCAAGAAAAACGAATGGAGGTAACAGAAATGAAAATGCTCAGGTGGATGTGCAAAGTAACAAGAAGGGATCGAATAAGAAATGAAGTAATCAGAGAAAAGGTTAAGGTTATGGAGACTTCAAAGAAGATGCAGGAGAGGAGACTACAGTGGTATGGTCATGGAGATGATAACTATGTTGGAAAGAAGCTAAGGAACATCAATGTGGCTGGAAAAATAGGACGAGGAAGACCGAAAAAGACATGGAGAGAATGCGTGACAAAGGACATGAACGAGGAGGGAGCTAAAAATGCGGACGCACAAGATAGATCAAACTGGAAAAGACTGACAAAAAATATCGACCCTACTTGAGTGGGATAAGATCATTTTCATCAGAAAAGAAGAAGAAGAGGAGGCATATACATTGTTTAAGAGCCCTTTCTAACTAGTCGTGCCATACGGATTTTCACGTATGACCTGGTAGCAATGTATTTTAACTTAGAGTGTACAACCGAAAAATTTAATGTGATCATCTAATATCGGACAGACAACAAAACAGCTCGTTCGATATGCATGACTAACAATCTTTATGATTATTTATTTTGGTTCACCCCGTACATTTCTTTCAATATTATCTCATTTATTTTACCACCCAGTATTAATAAATGAAAAGCAATAATTAAATTAAAAAGGCATTGCTCTGCTTTTTAGAAAATTCAAAAAATATTTCCCTAAATTTAAAACTTGAAACGTTAATGCTTTCTATTATATAAATGCTTTTAAATTTCCAAAATTCATTTTCCTCTAGAAAAAGCTTTATAAATTAAGTTTGATTACATTATTACCAAAACTGTGGTCACTAAAAAGTGACAAGTATCTTTCATAAAAAAAATATTGATTGTATCTAGTATCACTGCAGGACATAGAAGTCTGATAATAGAACTCATTGAGTAAACAGTAAGGTATACATTTTGGATTTTGGTGTCTATATCTTTTATGTAGGCTCCGTTACAAAAATCGCTCACAGCTCGTAAATAATTCGAGCCGCGATAGCAAAACGAATTTTGGGAAAGATGTTCTCCGAGGTGGAACTTAGATCATTCACGTCTAAAGCTTCAAATGTGAGAAATTTTCAATTAAGATATCTTTTTTAATTTTGCGTGCATTCAAAGCTATAAAGAAGCTTTTAATTAACGCTGAATTAAAAAAAAAAAATAAGCGGATTTTAATTGATACCTATTTAAAATAATCGGACATCGAGAAATTTGGTTTTGTGTTAGTCAGTGGTGGTGATGTGGATGAATAATCAGATTTGCTTCTTCGTCACTTTTAGTGATTGTTTCCAAGTATATTGTATTGGTTTATTATTTTCAATAATGAACCTTTGGAATCGTCACGGAAAAAAAAAAATACCCCCCTTCAAAATTTGATATTATACGTTTCAAGGTACGTAGAATCCAAAAATTGAATTAAAAAAAATCCGTTTTTCCGCCGTACGCCGTACGGCGTGATGGGCACTTTTGCCACTTAGCGTTGACCGATTTGGATGAAATTTGGTATATAGGTCCCATCTGGGATCTAATTGTGCCCCGAAACTTTTGGGTGAAATCGAATACACCCATGACGATTTTTGCCGCTTTTTAGCGGTTTTCAGTATAGCTGTCTAAAAGGAGAATGGTAAGAGCTAGAGATTTGAAAATTTGTATGTATGTCATATTTGGGGTCTCAGCTAGCTCCGAAACTTTTGGGTTCAATCCAATATACCGCTGGCGGTTTTTACCACTTTAAAGCGGTTTTCATTAATTCATTAATCTAAAAAGAGATTGGTATTAAGAGCCAGAGATTTCAAATTTGGTAGGTATATCAAATTTAGGGTCTAATTACGCCCCAGATTTGGAATCGTCACGAGAACCCCTCCTCAATATTTTTTGAGGGGGTACTCCCATTTTTTTTTGCCAGAAAAATAATAAACCCAGGTGTCAGATTGGCAGAGTTTTTTGTAACGATTTTAAGACGTCCCCCTATTCAATTGTTATTGAACAGCATTTTTATATAGTTTTTCTTGAATACCCATTTTTGTATTAAAGTTTACTTTTATTCTTCAAAATTTGTTCTGTAAATTTTATGACAAACAAACACAATTGTGGTATTTTTCTTTGGAAAATTTTAGAAAACGTTTTACTTTTTTTGCGGAGGAGATAGAGTGAAAAAAAAAAGTTTTCTAATCAAAAAACTTTTTCGTGGCTTCCAATCAATGAATGTTATTATTAATACTTAGATATACATTTATAATACAATGCGAAATATACAGGCTGTAAAGAAGTACTTTCCTGAATGTTATTATTAATACTTAGATATACATATATAATACAATGCGAAATATACAGGGTGTAAAGAAGTACTTTCCTGAATGTTATTATTAATACTTAGATATACATTTACAATACAATGCGAAATATACAGGGTGTAAAGAAGTACTTTCCTGAATGTTATTATTAATACTTAGGTATACATTTACAATACAATGCGAAATATACAGGGTGTAAAGAAGTACTTTCCTGAATGTTATTATTAATACTTAGATATACATTTACAATACAATGCGAAATATACAGGGTGTAAAGAAGTACTTTCCTGGAAACTACATATCGGTCATTGTTCTGTTCTATTTAGTGACGCGGGGGCATTTCTTTTTTTCGTGACAGATGTTAACCCGTTCTTTCATTTGTTATGTTACAGGTATGTAAAGTCATTCATTACACTCTGTCAAATATCACTAATAGTAAGTACTCGTACTGTTATTCTACTTTTTAGATCGTACGAAAAAATATCAATTCTGTCCTCATGTTCGGCCACGAAACGGTTCCAACGGTTCATTATTTAAATTAATAGCCCAACATTATTAGCGTCATGTACCGCGTCATGTTGCTATGGTGACAACAATGTATACCAGTTTTTGGCTACCGGTTAAACCGTAACAGAGTCTTTTGCCTGTTGGTTCATCCGCGGAACAAAATGTTCATATTGTGAACAAGATTGGGGTGACGACAATCTAATGAACGTCAAGAATCCAACAGTGAACCAACATCCACGCGCATCATCTTAAGTCGGGTATTACCATTTATATTATATCCATTTATATGTATTTTAAAAGTCCGAATATCCTGTATGGTAGGTATTGCAAGAATTTATTATTAATAATAAAAAATCTTGCATTACAGAATATTGTATTCTTGTTTCACTAATACCCCTCCTTTGTATTCTGATTTGTACTCAGCACCATTGCTCAAGACAGATTCCCCATTCCATCCCTCTCACCCTTCTGACCTTTGAAAGTTGTATTCTGTCCACGTCGCAACGTTCTTAATTCAGGAAACTAGAACTCTTGTAAACCTCTGCTTTGTGTCCTTCTCACTCCTTGAGTATCCTTCCTTTTTTATCTGTTCAGCTTCTTTCTCGTTTTATTTTTTAATGGAAATCTTGTTTCCTATTTTCTTGACTTCTGAATCAACCACAGGAAAATACAAAAATCTTATTCAGTAAGCAACGTGTTTCAAGTTACCAACGCCTACTGGTCCACTCCGGTTGTATAAAAAATATTGCTGTTCATTATCCCGCCTATAATTTAAACTGTCTTCGGTCATACCTAAATAATTTTATCTGTACCATAGAATTTTTGTACTTTTTGTGTATTTCTCCCACAAAATAAATATATGTAAATTTTGGGGAATAATTTACATATATTTTGCGGAACATCATGGGCCGCACAAATTGTCGCAATTGGGCACAAGTAGCCCGTGTATTTGTCGGGGTCCGTTTTATCTTATACGAGAAATTTTGATTGTAGGTTCTACTCGTATAACAATGAACTAAGGAATTTATTTTCTGGTTGGTATCTTTTGAGGAGGCTCCCTGTAACAGCCATTTCCTAGTGATCTTTGAACGTCAATTTGTTCCACGATAACTCTCGAACCATTGTCCATTGTTCAAGATGAATAGTTTTTGCAAATGGTGGCATAAAATTCGAGTGAGGTCTGCAATTCACAAAACTACTGGTATCTTCCAAGGATTACCTACCAGTGATTGTGACGGTTTTGCGGAAATTCTTTGCTGGTATAAAATGTGATAAATTTCAGTGTCGCACACTCAGGTGCCTTTGGTTGAATGTTTATGAAATATCTACTTTTCATATTGATTTCTCTAGTTTGTTCTTTGAATTTGATATTACATTGGATCTAAGACCTGTTTCAAAAAATTAATTAGGAGATTAAGCCAATAACCAGTCACTTTATCTAATTAACTACGTAACTTGTCTATATAATCAACAGGATATTCCTTTCACAGGAGCTGGTCAACATTAACTTTGGTTGTACAAGTCTCCCGACAATAACCAGACCTTCCTTTTAGCATCTTAGTTTCAGTGTCCACTATTTAAATATTGCTGATTATTTTATAACTTAAAATTGAAAGTTATCTAAATGATTAAAAATGTACAGTCCAAGATATAACCGGAACAAACTTCCTCCTCGTGAACTTAGGTAATCTTTGTGTTATTTTTAGATGGTTTAAAAACGTTTTTTAATTGATCACCTGGAAACGTAATTTGGTTTCCAGTTGATGTTGGTACAAATAGAAAATTAAGATATTTCAATGGTGTGGCACCCACTCTTTTTAAATCAATTCATTCATTCAATAGTGGCATTATCGTGTCCGATGGTAGCCGGATGTATGAGGCAGCACCTCCAAATAGGCCACTGCTAAAGTTTTTTATTATTGTCATACATCTTTGGAGGCTTATAATTAACATGGGCCCCCCAGAACCATGACAATCATTGTAATATAATTACGTTACTGGCATAATTGTTATAAACATAATGATATTACAGAGTTGCTTTCTGTGTTATTTTACACCATCGGCTCAGGTGAACTCGGCCCGTGAGGATGTCACCCTCAAGTAACTTCTTACAATCTCAAGTATGATTTACTTTTCTTCATGGACAGTTAGCAAGTCATACATGGTTTGGAAGAAATTACGCTTTCGGTTAAATCAATTACGTTTTAAAAACAAAAGTTATTCCTTTCAAATTGAGTATTTACTACCAGGCAGACGCTGTGAACTCTAAGGTACCAAGGCTCGTAATCACTATCTATACAAAACTATTTTAGATGATTGTGGTCATGATAGGCGCAGCGCGAAAACGGCCATGGCTCCAAGGCACCAAGAGCGGTGGGAGAACGTGCAATATGTGATAAACGAATACTGAGGCACATAGCAGTAGTTGAAAGCAAATCCTTTTCCCAGCTCACATTTCCTTTTGCTAGATGCATTCTATCCATTGTCCTACTGATGTCATGTATTATATAGGTACCTACTATTTGTTTTAAAAATAAATCAAATTGTAATTTCAAATTCTTGTGCAATGAAATTTTCCTTTTTCCTTTATCTTGAAATTTTCTGTTGCACAAAACAATTTAAGTACCTCTATCTACAATTACTGTACAATGCACAAACACTTTTACAAGAAAAGCAAACAAAGTTTTTTTCTTAGAACAAAACAACTATAGGTAGGAAGTACTTATTCGGACTTTTTTTCAAGAAATTCTCAATTTCTATTTCTTTTTTGTTTCTGTACCATAATATTCTGGTAATGTATAGTGAAATGAAAATCATTCAAAGGCTGAACCTGAACCCAAAATCATGACAATATTCCTTTAGGTCGAATTACGATAATTGAGACAAAAGAGAGATTCAGGAAACATTATTGTTTCATTTAAAAATCTATATGAATTTGTGCGGCAATGAGAAACTAGTCTGCTTGTCTATGTTCTCATTATGCAAAGATTCAGGAAACATTATTGTTTCATTTAGAAATCTACATGACAGTGTGCGGCGACGTGAAACTAGTCTGCTTGGCTATGTTCTCATTATGCAAAGATTCAGGAAACATTATTGTTTCATTTAGAAATCTACATGACAGTGTGCGGCGACGTGAAACTAGTCTGCTTGGCTATGTTCTCATTATGCAAAGATTCAGGAAACATTATTGTTTCATTTAGAAATCTACATGACAGTGTGCGGCGACGTGAAACTAGTCTGCTTGGCTATGTTCTCATTATGCAAAGATTCAGGAAACATTATTGTTTC
>CM022874.1:14311924-14333886 GCA_012654025.1 Pachypsylla venusta | reverse complement strand
TTCATATGTAAACGCGCCCCTTTTTCCCCCGCGGCGGGCGCCCCAATTGGAGTATTTAAAAATCCTTTCTTAGTGCGCATCTAAGACCTAAGTGCGACTTACATGCCAAATTTCAGCCTCCTAGGACGTACCAGTGCGGAGAAATCGCGATGATGTCACGTGAGTGTGTTTCTCTTTTATATATATAGATGTACGAATTATCTCCATAAAGTACGTAAAATGAAGTATGGCAATTCATTTGCCATACTTCATTTTACGTACTTTATGGGAAAAATCAATTCTAAGTAAAATTATACAATTACCAAAGCATCAAATTCGTATGCAATTAAAGAAATCGAAAATACTCATAATTATATATCGAAGGGGGCAAAATGAATGGAATAAAAAATGTCTATAACTAGTTTCATCAAAATCGGACAAATCATGTAGATTTCTATGAAACTAAACCTCAGTTCGTTTGATCAACTAAAACATGACTCAGTTCGTTTGGTCAACTAAAACATGATTCAACTAAAACATGAACTAAAACATTATTGACTAAAGGCCAGGTCTTTAAACAATGATAGCCTGGATTCGATTGGAGAAAATTTGAAAGCCAGTCGCTCTCTTATATTCTCACTACCTATACGATCTACAGCTCATGACCAATGTGATGTCTTAGAAATACGAGTATTCCCGTCTATTTGAAACACATTGGTCAACATGGAGGCTCATTATTTGAATGGTGCTCATAGTTCACAGAACTTCTAGAAAATGGATCCATATAGGTACCGTAATTGACTGAAGTGAAGTCTAGTTTTTAACTCCACGGTTTTTTAAAACGTCTGCTCGTTCCGTCGTTTTAAGGTAACTTTTGAATTCCTTCTCCGATATTGATAAAACTTGCTATAGGGATTTATTATGTTCGTAGTTTTTTAGCCTTATTGGGCTGACCTCTATGGGCTTCACGGTGGCTATTTTGACAGAGTGAAGTCTACAGTTTACAAAACTATTCCTAAATTTCTCAATAAAATGAATTGAATAAAATAAAATTCTCAATAAAATGAATTGAATCATACTGCTGCATACTCGTACAATATCCGACCTGATTGTAGCATGTAGGTACCTACTTCACTTCAATTTCAGTGAAAATAAAATTAATTACTGACTTCATTTTTTATTCTCCGTGAATATAATTGAGTTCAGTATGTGTTTGTTTTTGTTATTTTTTTATAAATTTATGATTTTTTTTTTTCTTAGTAGAGTGAATATTTTAAGCGAGAAGTCTGGGACCGAGGGAAGCACCCCGTCCCACTCCTTATTTCCTTTTCATGTTTGTAACTGTCCGATGAAATTTAGTACAGAGTCATCTAAGTATTTTATTGAGAAATTTCGTAGAAAATACACTGTGGCAATGATTGTTCAGCTTTGATATGGAACTAGTTAGTATATGATACATGAAGCTAACTAGTTTTATCCTCCTCTAAGAACATTGTCAGAGCTAGCGTTAGAGAAATAATCTTAAGAAATATTGAAGCCCCTTTCTCTCATAAACTAGGCACACTGCTTTGTATTTAATGCTTTGTATTTATTTAATTTATTTAAAAATATGATAAATGAAGCTAACTAGTTTTATCATCGCCTGAGAACATCGTCAAAACTAGCGTTAGAGAAATAATCTTATGAAATATTGAAGCCCCTTTCTAGGCACACTTTAATGCTTTGTGATATATTTATTTAATTTAAATAAATATATCATTTAAATAAATATTTCGAATAAAGTGAATATTATACCACACTGGATTCCAACTGAAACTAAATATTTTGCAATGGTATTTAGTCAAAATGGGTACCTCACAAGGGTCCTTTATTAGATATTCATAGGATCACACAATCGTATAAAACATTTGATGAGTTACGGATGATAAAGACACAGGTTAATAAGGGTTTGTTTACATCAGATGTTTCTGCCAAATAATATTTTCTTAACTGTTCTAGATATGACGTCATCAATAGATTATAAAGAAGTGAAACTTTGAAAATGCATTGCTTATATAGCGGTGATGTATTAAAACTTGTATCTGTAGTTACTATCGGATTATGACTACCAAACTAATTCTCATCTGTTCCGTTATACCTATGTGTTTTAAGCTTCTTCAATGCATTAATAATTTTATATTTCAATACAGCAAAGTCAGTAATTTAGGTACCTACCTAAGTACCAATACTGAGATTATTTGCTATAAATTTGAGGACTTGCCAAGCTTTAAATTTTAATCTGTAATAGATATATCTAATATTAATGTTAGACAAATATTAGTTTCAATATTTGTCTCCTGTGAGATTATTTTTAATAATTTAACGAATATTACAAAAATGGAAAAAATATTAGTCAGACAAAAATGGATTTAACATCCCGTCACACGCACCTTGATAAAGATCACACGGAGCGGAGCAGCATTATACGGTCTCAAATGTTGATCAATATACTTAATTGGGTATTTACAAGCCTTTATTTGTTTAGCGGTTTAGTTAGATATGACAGAGCAAATGAACTTCGAATGAAGGTTTTATTTGCATAATATAAGATGGATAATGTAATCCATCTATATTATGATTTCATAAGGAAAATTGTTCGGCGATTGGGTGGAAGGGCTCACATTTGTGAGAATCCTCCCAAAAGAAGAAAAGCTCTGCCAATGTGACACATGGGTTTATTATTTGACTGCCTAAAAAAATATCCCCCTTCCTCCAAAAAATACCCCCTCTAGATCTAGATCTATAGAGATTAAAAATATATTAAAATATAAAATGAGGATGATGTTTAGTGGTGCAGAAGAGCAAGAGACAATTTTTTTATCAACAAACAGCACAACTTAAATCAACCCCTCCACTGGATTGGTTTGCTGCACGTACTTCATTATTTTATTTATTTTCTTTTTGATGGTCAACCTCTGTTTTGAGTTGTTAAAAAATCTCCTAATGATTTTTTTGGTTGCCTCATGTGTTCTTTAGCATTACCTAGGCCACATGTGGGCGAACTAATATTGTATCCCTAATTATATCTAGGTATTTATTCTGACAATTTAAATTATTAAAATCCCCTAATTACCCATCTTGAGTTAACATTTGTGTAAAACCATTTTGAAAGAAACTCTAGGAAAAAATCTTTGCCAATAATTTCCCAAACGAGCATAGTAAGAATTTGAAAATTCATACAAAGAAAAGAAATTTTCATGTAAAATTTTCATCCCTACTCTCTTCCCCTTTCTTTGGCTTAACATTCTCCCCCCTCTCTCTACTTTGTCTGTAGCTCCCTCCTTACTTATCCCATTTTATCTTCTTATAATTTTATTCGCACAATTAAATCTTTTTTCTAACTCCTTTTGTCTCCTTTTATTTCTAATTGCGCGTCTTACAGATTTAAGTATGTAAGATTTTTAACAAACATCACACTTTTGTTCCAATTAAGCTGTGTCGTACTATTTTCGAAGTACGGAAGAGCAACGTTATGAAACTTTAGTGTTCGTCCGACACGGCAGTTGAAAAATAAATATCATCAATATTAAAAAATTTTACTCGCATTTTGAATTTTAGTGATCAAGTGATATTAGGTTTCACATTTGTCAGTAGTGTCGATTATTCTGTTCATCTGATTTTGATAAAATTCAGGGTTTCTCATGTTGGTCCTTATCAATTTAATCAAATTTGTTTACATCTCATGTTCGGGATGTGTATTAAGTGCTCAGACATACTTTTTGGACATCTAGCTATATCTGTTGAAAACAGTTCTTATGATTTATGAATAATTATTATCATTTACTTTAAGTGATGATGAATTTATAATTTGATCCAACCAAGAGAGGTCTTTTTTAACAACACGATTTTTCATAAAACGTCTTTTTGTCTGTCTCATCGTTCCGAGATAACAATTTTGATCGTCTTCTGGGCATTCATTATGTTCATAGAATCCGTCGTGAACTCTATTGTCCCACGACTTTTAATTTCATGGTAAATTGGGCGAAGTCTACAGAAGTCATAGAACATTCCTGGTCATTTTCTTTTAATTGTGATTGTACCGCAAAAAAAAAATTCAAGCATTTTTGACGACATCTTCCTTTTCCATTTTCATTTTTTCGTACCTACTTTGTAAGAGGAATGTGTGCTCCAAAATTCAAGTTTCTACGTTTGGCCATTGTGGAGCTATGATGCATATTACATATCAGTCAGCTGGTATAATCGATGAGACCATTCGCATGTTCAATTAAATGGAGAGGAATCTCTGCTGATTTTATTTATAATTTTCTGATATTATCACATTTTTTGTCTTTTCAATATGTATACATGAATGCAGTTTTATACAATCAATCTCTTCTGTGAAAACTTCGTTATTTCTCCTTTATTGTGTTGACTCCTGCGGAAAACACCTTGAAAAGATAATATTTTATATTCCAACCCAGTATTTAGCTTCCACGCACATCGATATTGTCGGAACTTTTGCGATGAACAGAAAAAGCTTCATATTACGTTCGCACGAGTAATTTAATACTTGCCACACCAACGCCAACGTCAGGTTGCAAACTCATCACAGCTTACTTTTACACTTTCAATAAATTTAAGTGAAAATGGTATCGACGCGACGCTAATTTATTGGTTTAATATTTTCCATCATGAAACTTTGGAATCGACCACCATTTTTATTTCGTTTCTCGATTTATTTTTGTATGATAATTAGGGGCCCCAGTTTGCAGATGCGCCCTATTGATGTCAACGCGCCGTGCAAGTTTCGTACAAATTGAAAAAAAAAAAGTTTTGGGAAAATAGGAACACATACGATTCATATTTTTTGTTGTTGTTGCACTTATCATATGAGGCCCGGATTAATGTTTGAGCCCCTGTTGTAAAGGCACTAGGATTTTCATGGGGGGGATCAATTTTAATAAGTTAGATTTCCCCGTTGATGATTGCATTTCCTAGGGAGAGTTCGTTGGATAGTAAGTTGTGCGTTGTGCGAGACCCGTGTAAAAGGTATTTTATTCGATTTTTGTATGAGGCATGAAATCTTGGTGTGACGTCACATGAGCCAAAAGTATAGCGGGACAATTTTTTTGCTCTCCCTCTCTTTCCAAAATATACCTACCCCAAAAATACCACTGCGTGCTATACAAATTCCCCGCCAAGCCATCACCCCAAAAAAGATATGAAATCTATTTTGGGCCCCGCTATCCACTCTTCCTTTCTTCGAAATACCTAATGACTTTAAATTCCGACTCCATCCCAAACGATTTCAGAATTTTAGTCTGATTTCCTCACTCTCTTCACCAACATGCAGTCTTGTTGGGGTACCTCAGATTATTGTTAAAGGTAACAAATTTATGAACCGCTAAAGTAGAACAGAGGAACGGAATGGTCCCTATCTCCTTGTAGTTAAACGAACTGAGGTCTATCAAATAAATACCCCCAATTTTGAGGGTTTTTGGAAATTTGGGGCTGAAGGACCCACTGAGGGGCAATATAAGTAGTAAAAGGCACATCTGCCACTCACGAGAAGAAAAAAAATGAGCTATCGCTCACCAAAATCGGTCCAGTAGTTTTGGCTATAGGTGCGTCAAGATCAAAGAAGATGAGAAAAAAAGTGTACTTTTCAGAAGCCTATATCTCCGATTTGACTTAACCGATTTTGATGAAACTTCATATTCTTCGTCTCTGAGTTTGCCCCATACGTAGGAAAAATTTTTGTCCCAAGGTGTGTAGATTTTCTTCTGGAAGTAGCTGAAATTGGCAATGTAAGCTGTGGCGTATGGCGTATAATATACTCTTGGTACCTACCGCATTTTTTTGACTTGGCAGGGCGGAGCGCTACCGCGCTCCTTAATGTTCTTCTAATCTTCTAGAAGTTAGTACTTTCAAACAGGAAAAACGTTTGTGACGAACATAAACTCAATTAAAAAGTTCTCTCTACATCAATGCTGATATTTCCTCATTAAATTCAATGATGACATCAATAATACTCTTAAAAGCTTCAAAAATTATTTCCATTCAAGTAGGCAATTGTTTGAATTTGATATTACATAAGTTAGGCGATCGTATTTTATATTTCTCAATGAGTGGAGAACATTTTAATTTCAAATAATTTTAATTGGTGTGACATCACATGAGTCAAAAGTATAGGTGCGCAATAATAAAGCCCGCGTGAACATCTGAACAACCTAAAAGATATCAACTCAAAATTTACATTCGTATTCATTATACAAAATTATTGAAGTGAACAACCTGTATATGGGATATCATGGAGACCTCCTGTATACTCTCCTTTCTATTTTTGATTTCTCCTTCTGGTGACAATGAATCTTCGAGACTTGTGGGAGAGGGGTCGGGGTGAAGGGGGGAGTGAATGAGTGTACTTACTATACCATTCAGGTTGCTTAGGAGGGTGGTCGGGGTGAAGGGGGTAAATATGAATGACATATGTTATTGCTCTCCCTTTACAAAGCATTGCTTTGTTTACATTTTAGGATGGGTGTTTTACATTTTAATTATTATTTATAGAACGCGTTTGTTTGCGTACTAGAAAAATCCTTTTCCAGATCCTTCTAGAACGTTTTGAATGTAGGTATAAATAGAAGGGCACCCGCAGAAACGAAGTCAGTATTATTTGAGTGATAAACGGAGCGAGTATAGTTTTGGATGCGAGATCGTTGAGTTTTCCTAAGTGATAATTTCGTTCAGTGAGTGATTAATTCGTGTGTATTTTCGACCGTTTTAAATACGGTGTTTGCGAACAGTAATTGAATTTTTGTGTACGTTTTTTTTTTACTTATTGTACTTTCTATTTTTTTTTCTAATAAATTATTTTAAGTTTTATTTTATTTATTTTTAAATTTAGTTACGCGTTTTAAATTCACGACAACTTAATCCTCAAACCCTAAGTCTACAACATTATTTTCATTTCGATTTTGAAAAAGTCGGGCGGTTGTAATGGTTTGACTGTTTTTATCAAGCGTGTCGGTAGATACTCGTAGCACGTACGTCACAAGAGTAAGCAAAACTACCGACTATATTAACACGAACCAGAGTTTGTAGGTATTTCCATAACCAGTAGTTCTGTCAACTGTATACCTAGAACTCACTTCAAACGGCCAAAATGTATTCCCGGGTAGGCTAATATGACTCAAATACTTATCCTCGTATCAAATTTTATCAAAATCCTATTAGGAGTTCAAAAGTTATCGTAATACAAAAAGTCAAACAAAAGAAAAAATGTCGTTTTAAAAGTAGTCCTTACTTTGTTCAGTCAATAAAATTTAAGATTCTGATATATCTGAGCCCTGCAGCACTGCGGTTACCTACAGCTTTATCATCACCAGTCAGAATAATGGGGAAGGCGAGGATATTCATTTATGACGCCTGACTTTGCGTCATAAATGCCAAACTCTCCCAAACAGCAAACAGACGGAGTAGAGGACCAAATAGGTACTATTCATTGAGTGAACAAAGTTTGAACACAAACGGGGCGGCGCGGCGGTATGTCTGCTCATTCTAAGATAACTGTCGAACGTCTTGTCCGATTTTAATGAAACTTGGTGTTGTTGATGTTTGGCTCTATTGAGCCAACCACTGGAGGTCTCATGGTGGCCATTTTAATTGATTGAAGTGTACAGTTCACAAAAGTACTTGTTAGTGTCAAATACTTACATTAGGATTTTAGGAATCCCTCTAAAATAACTCTGATGTTAATCGGAATGAGGACAGCTGAAGTTCAATGAGTAAGCATCGGCTTGCGCGATGGACTGAGTACAAGGGGCACGAATGTGTGAGACCGACTTGAACTTAACCGGTTTTTTTTATTTCAATCATTTTTAAAAAATATTTTATTTATTTGATTTGATATTAGAAGGACTTCCATCATCAACTGATATAGTAGACTAGTTGATATCTTTAAAAAGGATGATATTTAATACCAAAATGAATTTATGTTACTCCTAATAAAAATTTCAGCAGATCCGACATATGATTATGTGGGAGAGAGGACATTGCTAGCTTATAACTGACATATATTAAACATTATACATTCATCCCGAATATTAAAGCTAGATATAAATTTGGGAGAATATAATTACAACCTAGGAAATATTTTTACTTTCTCTTCCTATAGAACATAAAGTATTGTAATCGTGCAGAAATTTTGGACATTTTTTCTTCTCGGGAAAAATCGCAGGAATTGAACTCACGAGCTTTGAGCCGAAGAAATATGAATGCCCTTACAACTGGAAGACCCAACACAACTTTTATTGTTGCGGCTCGGTAAACAGACGCCTATATCTCAAAAGTATGTGTTGTTGGTGTAGTGGTAAGACGCTTTGACTGTTAAACAGTAGGGCGCGTGTTCAAACCTAGCCAACCCATGGAATTTCATCCTCATGAATTTGAGATATTTACCACTATTGGGGGACATGGAAGGGGCCGGGATTATCAACATCTATTAGTCCGGCGTCCTCCGCGATGGACACGGAGAGAGAGTATCTCAAAATGTGTTAGACATGGTCGGGATTGCGATTGAGTCATTAAAAGTGTGAAATGAACAAAATACAATATAGTCACTCACTAGCACGTCATACAAGGACCCCCCCCCTCTATAAGAATATATTAAATTTTAAGAGTAATTACCTCTCGAACAGATCAGTGGCGATTCCAAGATTTTCTTAGGAGGTTATTTTACCTAAATGAATATAAGAGATTGCGTGCGGTAACGATTCAACTCACATTGAGGGTTGAATCGTTAAAAGGGTACTTTCCTGCATTCAATGCGATAGTTAAAATGATGGCGTACCACACAGAAAGTTCTTTCCCCGGATCTGACAGGGAAACTTTGACTATACATATCTAATGATTACAAAATATTATTTCAAAGAGATATTTTTTTGAAAATGGGAAACACCTATTGTGTCTCGCTCGACCAGCAGAGCCTGCTCTTAGAACATGGAGCGAACCAAGTCAGGTAGAGTTGTGACTCCACATTCTCTTAATGAAATTTGGTATGAACAATACATTTATTAGGTTCACTTAATTTGTTGATTAGTTTTGTGAACCCTCATTTTAAGGAAGTAAGGGTTACAGTTCACAGAACTAATACTAATAATATACCTCTTTATTAATAATTTGAACAAAGAAAATTTCAAATGGCGTGATTATTATCAGCGGCAATCTCTACCATCATACTACTAGATTATTTAATTGAACAAAGTTCAGTATAGTCTTACACCAATTTTTGTTTAACCGTGTGTTTGTACATAATATAATGAACGAATTTCCTGATACTTAGTTGGGCCCTATCTTTACAAACAGTTCACAGAACCACTCATGTAATTGAAAGTATTCTCGATTAATATAATATTGAATTTACAAAATGGCCTCCATGGGCCTGGCGTCCGTCCGGTACCTCGTGGGGGCCACCGAGTGATATTTACAGTTCGCAGAACTAATAGTTCAGATATTCAGTAAAATTTGGATTCTACCGGAAATAAAAGATATAGGATTATTATTGCTCCATGTTCAAGGGTTGGGTGGAAGAGAATTCCTCAGGAATTAGCCCCGACCTTTGAATGAACTATATTAAACTAGCCAAACTATATCTTTTCATAATTCTTTCTCTCCTTCTTCTTCTTAATTTTTTCTTTCTATCCTTCCTCTTTTGCGTTTATATTGTTTCATTCAATAAAGTGTAAAAAAAACTGCCTCCCCTCCATTATCCTTTTAGTTCGCCACTGGAACAGAACATCAACTAAAATCTTTAAGATAACGTGTTGTCATAATAAAACAGAAGGTCACAGACAACAACTCAACTGTGAGTGGTTTCCCAAGACCTTGGCAAGAAGACAATAGACCTATTTGAACCATATTTTACAAGAAAGATTACCAAATTACAATAATACCTAGTTGTGATAAAAATATTACAAAATAAAAGAAAAACCAGTTCAACATTGTCACATGGATGTGATCGATTCAATTAACCGAGGGTCGCTGGTTCAAGCCCACACACTGAAAAAAGCGTCGCTCCCAGAATTCTTCTTATTCCCATTAGAGCCGAATACATTTCACTAAAGAATTTTCTAATTGAATAAAAAGTTGAGAATTTCCGACCTGGAATAGGTACATTGTTTCAACGTTTCCTACGTTGTTACAAATATAATTTATTGTCATATGGATGTGTTTCTTATACACGAATCTGGGGTTGTCAGTAGGTCATTGAGTCAACATAACCTTCAATAATTTTCCTTTTTAAGATCTATGTAGACTCAAAGTTGTTATGCACAATTAAGGAATCAATAATTTGAAAAATAGAGAGGGTTTTCTGTTCAAGAGTACTTTAGACAGAAGTGACCAACACCTACAACCTTCACGGCCTTCTTCAATTGGCCTCAAATTGTGGTTTCATTCATATCTATTTTTCATGCTGTGTTTGCATTAAAAGTCCATCACTATAAAAGGTTAATTTGATTCTCAAACCTTTCACTGTTAAAAGTGAATTCAAAACTATTATTGAAATCAGTGGCGCAACCAAGATTTTTATTTGCGGGATGGGGTGCGACAGTCATTTCTACTTTTTACCTTAAAAGAAATCAGTGGCGCAACCAAGATTTTTATTTGTGGGATCGTGTGCGGCAGTCATTTCTACTTTTTATCTTAAAAGAAATCAGTGGCGCAACCAAGATTTTTATTTGTGGGATGGGGTGCGGCAATCATTTTCTACTTTTTATCTTAAAAAGTTAGACTTCCATATCGGTGACCACTATGCGCTAACAGTGCTACAAGTACCGGGTTCTATCACCGAATGAGACATGAAAACTCAATTAAGTTATTGATTCGGGGGAAAGCTAGAACCCTGAACCCAACAGATATTATCTATAAATATAAAACTGTATTTATTGGTTTGTCCTTCTCTCATGGAACAACGAACTAACGTTATTTTTTGCATCTCTATCTAATCTAATTTACATGTTGTATGTAAAAATACTTTTTATGACATGCACAAAATATAAAATCGCCTCTAGGGCGCCTAGCCAAAAGAGACATGACCTGATAGGCCCAACTGACCAGAACGAAGTTAGGTTTAACAGCACGATTTTCAGTTCGTTCCACAATATCTCTCGGACTTCTTGTACCATCTTTATGAAACTAGGTATGGACATTCATTACGTTCATGGAACCAACTGATTTTTAGGCCCTATTTTGTCTCCAGGGGGATTTCTGCGGCCCATACCTTGAGTGAGGTCTACAGTTCACAGCTTTTACAGTTGAATTGTATTTTTCATGACGTTTGTTCTATTTTTTCCCCGCTCCAAGTTCAGACATTGCGTCACTAATTCGTTCCAATTCTATTCTAGCTATAATCTACGTACCACTGACGCAGCGGTGGATGAATTGTGTTTTTCATGACGTTTGTTCTTTTTTTCCCCGCTTCAAGTTCAGACATTGCGTCACTAATTCGTTCCAACTCTGTTCGTGTGTAATTTCTAATTAACTTTCTGCATTAAAAAATTCCCCGACATTTTTATTTTTTTGTGCTAGTAATATTTCTTTTTCTCTTTTCCGTTCGAGTTGTTGGAAAGATTAAAATAGTAAGGATTCGCCTTTAGTTTGAACTTTTGTTCTGAATAATCTTCTCATGCTCCCCTAACTTTGGTTTCTTTTCTTAAAATAAAATATATACCTATATACAAAACCATAACGGCATTACAAGAAAATAATTTTATTATAGTCCGAAAGAAGTGAGGTCTAGTTAAAATGATTACCCACCCTGAAGCCCCGGATGGCCCAAAGACAAATTAGTAAATTCTATGAACACAATGAAAAAATTGTCTTTCAAGGCTCGTAATAGCTACTGCCCATGCGCAATCGATATTCAACTTTTGTAAACTGCATAATTAATTATTTGTGTATTATGAACCTATTTGCGGGCTCGTAGAATTAGGTGATTTTAGTTGTGTTCGATGTTCCACACGATAACTCACGAACACTTTGTCGGATAGATATGAATATTGGATTGAGGTTCACGGAATTTATTTTTTCATTAGGTTCTATTGAGCAACCTGTGGCCTCATGGTGGAATTGGCGGACGCTTTAATAGAGTGAGATCTATAAACATAGACAGTTCACAGAACTGAAAGTACCGGGAAAATTAATTTATGTAAATTAATTTTTTTGTACTTTTATAATTTTTGAGTTTCTCATTCGGTATTCATCAAGTTTGTATTCATTGTTTTGTTTAATTAAATTAAATTTACTGTTTCTTACATAGAAATTTAACGTGCTTTGTAAAGCAAATAGAAGCAGGTAGGACCATTGAAGGCAGGAGTTACAAACGTATTCCTTTTTTTTATTTGGCTTAACGTCTCTTTGACATCTATTGGTCATTTAAGAATGAGAAAACGTATTCCTTTTTCTATCCAATATCCATGTTACTTTCAATTTTTGTAAGGAAAATCATAGAATCTAGGAGACGTAGAGAGGTACTCACCAGTTAGATGGAATAAGCCTCTAAGGTACCAAAATAAGCAGACGGAGCCCGTTAGTATGATGCAAGATGTACTTTAGTGAATGAAGCTATTTAATAAGGGGGCGAATACTAGAATCCTAGGCGCACCAATACATTGGGCGCCTCAACTCGACTTGCTCGAAGCTATGGTGTTTATCAGTTAATTAAAAGAAATTGGTGTCCAATTTGCCTCTGTGATTTCCATAGATTTGTAATGTTTTCTTCTCGAAGTTGAGAAAGAACTCATTTTCTCAAATTAGTTTCAATGAAATACTTCAATCTTTTGTGTCGAACTCGCCAAAATGTAAAGGAAATATGCGTACTTTTCAAAATAGAATGTCTTTTTCAAGGCTCAAGAAAAATTATTATTGTTTGCTATAAATCCGTGCAAGTGCAATTGAAAGCTTACCAAATTCATTAATTTTACCAAATTTTAGTTTATTGATTAGTACCTAAAAACTATAAATCAGGTATTTTCTAAACATGTAAAATAAAATGAACAAACGATGCTAATGAAAAATTTCAAATCTCTCACGTTTGAAATTTAAAATCTTTCATCTGTCCATATTTTATTACTTGTTAGGTCGATAGGTGCTATATGCTTTTTGTGTCAAATTGAAACAAAATATCTGCCAGAAATGTCAATTGAATTATCTGTCATGTGCGAAAATTGGAGTAAAATTTTACAACCAATTGTGCAGAAGACAAAAATTTTCATTTGCATGTTTTTGTACTTGATCGAGCATAGAAATGAAATATTTTCACTATTATCTACAAAAGACATGAATGTAACTTTGAAGTTATGAACCCCGCAATTCATTACTACTTCTCCCCTCTGTTCCAGGGCCTTCGTTTTTCAAATTAAAACTTTGTAAACATTTTCAAAAAAAGAATTTGTCTTTGATGCTTGGAATATATAGGAATGTTGCTCTTTCAATGTAGTGTGGGGTACTGTATGAGTATGTTGTAAATTTGAATTGTGTGTATGCCGGATGTGGTATCAGACTAACTGACACTTTCATAATATTAAACGAAGCGGTGTGAGCTGTTAGACAAACCAACAACGTATAGGCGCTTTAACCATTGTATTCGAACAGGTCGTTTTGCACCAACACATAACCCATTATATTTTACTTTACAGGGTGTCTCAAAAAAGAGATGGAAGAACGCTTTTGTTATTAAAATTATTTCGTGTTTCCTTCGTGGGGGGGGGGGGGGGGGGNATCATGCAGGGCCGGTCCTAGCTATAGGCAAATGGCACAGAGTGAGTCAAATTGTAACCAATAAGTAGGTATTAATCATGCAGGGCCGGTCCTAGCTATAGGCAAATGGCACAGAGTGAGTCAAATTGTAACCAATAAGTAGGTATTAATCATGCAGGGCCGGTCCTAGCTATAGGCAAATGGCACAGAGTGAGTCAAATTGTAACCAATAAGTAGGTATTAATCATGCAGGGCCGGTCCTAGCTATAGGCAAATGGCACAGAGTGAGTCAAATTGTAACCAATAAGTAGGTATTAATCATGCAGGGCCGGTCCTAGCTATAGGCAAATGGCACAGAGTGAGTCAAATTGTAACCAATAAGTAGGTATTAATCATGCAGGGCCGGTCCTAGCTATAGGCAAATGGCACAGAGTGAGTCAAATTGTAACCAATAAGTAGGTATTAATCATGCAGGGCCGGTCCTAGCTATAGGCAAATGGCACAGAGTGAGTCAAATTGTAACCAATAAGTAGGTATTAATCATGCAGGGCCGGTCCTAGCTATAGGCAAATGGCACAGAGTGAGTCAAATTGTAACCAATAAGTAGGTATTAATCATGCAGGGCCGGTCCTAGCTATAGGCAAATGGCACAGAGTGAGTCAAATTGTAACCAATAAGTAGGTATTAATCATGCAGGGCCGGTCCTAGCTATAGGCAAATGGCACAGAGTGAGTCAAATTGTAACCAATAAGTAGGTATTAATCATGCAGGGCCGGTCCTAGCTATAGGCAAATGGCACAGAGTGAGTCAAATTGTAACCAATAAGTAGGTATTAATCATGCAGGGCCGGTCCTAGCTATAGGCAAATGGCACAGAGTGAGTCAAATTGTAACCAATAAGTAGGTATTAATCATGCAGGGCCGGTCCTAGCTATAGGCAAATGGCACAGAGTGAGTCAAATTGTAACCAATAAGTAGGTATTAATCATGCAGGGCCGGTCCTAGCTATAGGCAAATGGCACAGAGTGAGTCAAATTGTAACCAATAAGTAGGTATTAATCATGCAGGGCCGGTCCTAGCTATAGGCAAATGGCACAGAGTGAGTCAAATTGTAACCAATAAGTAGGTATTAATCATGCAGGGCCGGTCCTAGCTATAGGCAAATGGCACAGAGTGAGTCAAATTGTAACCAATAAGTAGGTATTAATCATGCAGGGCCGGTCCTAGCTATAGGCAAATGGCACAGAGTGAGTCAAATTGTAACCAATAAGTAGGTATTAATCATGCAGGGCCGGTCCTAGCTATAGGCAAATGGCACAGAGTGAGTCAAATTGTAACCAATAAGTAGGTATTAATCATGCAGGGCCGGTCCTAGCTATAGGCAAATGGCACAGAGTGAGTCAAATTGTAACCAATAAGTAGGTATTAATCATGCAGGGCCGGTCCTAGCTATAGGCAAATGGCACAGAGTGAGTCAAATTGTAACCAATAAGTAGGTATTAATCATGCAGGGCCGGTCCTAGCTATAGGCAAATGGCACAGAGTGAGTCAAATTGTAACCAATAAGTAGGTATTAATCATGCAGGGCCGGTCCTAGCTATAGGCAAATGGCACAGAGTGAGTCAAATTGTAACCAATAAGTAGGTATTAATCATGCAGGGCCGGTCCTAGCTATAGGCAAATGGCACAGAGTGAGTCAAATTGTAACCAATAAGTAGGTATTAATCATGCAGGGCCGGTCCTAGCTATAGGCAAATGGCACAGAGTGAGTCAAATTGTAACCAATAAGTAGGTATTAATCATGCAGGGCCGGTCCTAGCTATAGGCAAATGGCACAGAGTGAGTCAAATTGTAACCAATAAGTAGGTATTAATCATGCAGGGCCGGTCCTAGCTATAGGCAAATGGCACAGAGTGAGTCAAATTGTAACCAATAAGTAGGTATTAATCATGCAGGGCCGGTCCTAGCTATAGGCAAATGGCACAGAGTGAGTCAAATTGTAACCAATAAGTAGGTATTAATCATGCAGGGCCGGTCCTAGCTATAGGCAAATGGCACAGAGTGAGTCAAATTGTAACCAATAAGTAGGTATTAATCATGCAAGACCGGTCCTAGCTATAGGCAAATGGCACGGAGTGAGTCAAATTGTAACCAATAAGTAGGTATTAATCATGCAAGACCGGTCCTAGCTATAGGCAAATGGCACGGTGTGAGTCAAATTGTAACCAATAAGTAGGTATTAATCATGCAAGACCGGTCCTAGCTATAGGCAAATGGCACAGAGTGAGTCAAATTGTAACCAATAAGTAGGTAATAATCATGCAAGACCGGTCCTAGCTATAGGCTAATCGGGCAGAGTGAGTCAAATTGTAACCAATAAGTAGGTATTAATCATGCAAGTCCGGTCCTAGCTATAGGAAAATGGGTCAGCTGTCCACGGCGACACTTGTCTCATTTGCCTAGGGTGGCAAAACTCCATGGAATCTCATTGTAATCGTGTGCGATCATTTTATTATTTAAACCTAATTTGAGTTTGAAATAGTTTTTTTGAACTCTTTCTTATCAACCCCGCGTTACTATATGGTAACTTAAAAACACCTTTTTAGAAAGTATTTTTCTTTTTATTTCTAATTATTTTTTACCTCCATCGCATCGTTGCACAACGGCATCATACGGGGATCATTGTGACCAGTGTAAACAACTTCGACTTGAGATCTATTTTTGGTATTGCTAGGTTACAGAATTTTGTGTTTTGACGTACAAATTGGAAAACTCGGTTCACGAGAAGAGAACGATATAATAGGGGCGGGTACCTCCGTTTAAAGACATATTCACATAAAATATATACATGTCGAGCGCAATTTTTTACGCCCTGTATAAATGGATAGAATATCAGTAACACAAAAAAAAGTGTATACAAAACATGTCTAATGATATATTCCTTTCCATTTCTATAATACAGGGATGTATTATAGAAATGGATTGTATGGAGAAGAGAAAAATCTTTTTCCTTTAAGTAGATATTTCCATTTGAAAATCCCACAGAGCTCAGGTTTTTGTCCCACAAATCTTCTCATACCCTTGGGTCCCCAACAAGTTTTTCTATTTTGTCTTTGATATCATCGTCCATCCTTCCTTCCATTGTTTTCATAATATTATTAATCTTTTGTGTATGATTTATTAGATTTTCATTCACACCAAATCTTCTTTTTATTTTGTTATTCTCTCTAACTGACCACTCTCCTTACATTCCAATAAGGTTTCCCTTCATTGTATATTAGGTTCAAATGCTTAATATTTTCCACTATTAGCTTTATGAAATACTCGTAAATCATCTTTGATTAGTACGAGTATTGTTTCAATTCTCTCTCCCTCTCTTGAATTTGGTTTTTCTAAATCTATATTATCAATATTGATTATACAGGGTGTCCCAAAAGTCCGAGACCGCCTGAATATCTTTTGAACAGCTTTATGTGGAGTTTTGAAATTTTAAATTTCAAATGGCCGCAATTTGGAAACCAAACACGCTAGACGTGTAAATTTTTCCAATTTGGAAATCAAACACGCTAGACGTGTAAATTTTTACAATTTTGGAAACCAAACACGCTAGACGTGTAAATTTTTCCAAGACTGCCAAGAGTGTCTAAAAGTAGGCGAAGTGTCTAAAACTAGGCGAATTATGTCTAAAAAGCATGTTCCTCTACATTGGTGTCCTATGCAATCATTCAATATCCCATTGCAAAAAATTCGCCTAGTTTTAGACACTCTTGGAAGTCATATCTTGGAAATTTCAAATGGCCGCTATTTTGAAACCAAACACGCTAGACGTGTAAATTCTTTTGCAAAGTACTTCTAATTCTATTGTCTTTCTGAAAATGTATCACAAGATGAGAGTTCGTATTTAAAAAATAAAAGTTGAACCCCTAGGGGGCCACATGGGACCCGCCCCTGAAAAATTGGTCACACCATCAGGTGGTTTAATTTGGGGTATAATAAATACCATGCAAAATTTCAAAACTCCACATAATTTCAAAACTCGGACTTTTGAAACACCCTGTAGAATTAGGAAAGGAGACCATATTGATATGATATTGATCCTACGTTCTGGTAAAAACAATTTATTTGTTGCTGATTAACATTGTTTGATTATTCCACAATATTGTTGTTTCCTGAGCTTTTTCACGACCCGTAGTTTGAACTCTTTCCTTGGGTTAGTCGTTAGTAAATTATTCATAGATAGCCAGAATATTTTCCTTCCCAAACCCTGTTCTCCTGGATGAGTGGAGTGCCTCTAATTCTATCATTTAAAATTATATCAATATATTATAGGTAAACATTGAAGATATAAATCAGTGGCGTTTGTTGGATATTATTTGGGGTCATCGTTCAATTTAGGTCGATGGCAATTGAATATAACAATTGATTATTTTTCATCTATAAAAGCGAATGGTTTCTCTCGCCTTCGTTCCTATAGTAGATATTCATCCGATTTCGATGGGAAAAAGAAGAGGAAGTAGCAATCATAAATATGATACTTATGGTGGACCTCATTTGGACGAAACCGATTTGGATGAAATTTGGTATGTAGGTTCTGTAGGTGGTCTAATTTTGCCAGAGATTTGAAATTTGGTATGTATGTCATATTGGGGTCTCAGGGTGTATTTTTTCAGCCAGCAAAATAATAAACCCATGTGTCACATTGGCAGAGTTTTTAAATACTTTTCATAGTTTCAGTCAAACACCATAAACATTTTAGGCCGCTTATCACTGTCGGTTCGATACGGAATTGGAACTGCAACACTGATACAGGAAAATGTCTCGTCCAAAATTAGATCCAACCTTGATAATAGCGATGCTATATATAGGATTCTAATTTTTCTTTTATCACGTTGATTAATGGACTCACAATTTTATTAGTCACAGCACAATAGATTTTGCATCTACTGAAAAGTTTTGTTTTGTTAGTTATTATGATAATCTTTTCTTTTTCATGCGAGACGGGGGTTTTACACTCCATTCGCTGGAAACTTGCAAACCAGCTATCCACATTGACCTCACCCAGCCTGGGTTGGGCCGGAAAAATAGCCAGTATCACGAGCGCGCGAACTCACGTGGACACCCACATGGAGCAACCTCGCTGAACGTTGCTTAACTTCAGTGATCGAACGAGAACTGGTATATTCAACGTGTTATAGATGCTGGCTGATTATCATATCAAATAAATTTCAAGCCCAACCGATTTAACTCTGAACAGGAATTATGTATTACTTTTCTGATTGAGTTGGGATGTATGCGAACTCTGTGTGAACTGGACGCTTCGCTACTAGTATCTGGTATAAAATATAAAAAAGTTTTCTGAGTCATGGTTCAGATTGCACCTCGAAATGGAGACAGAGTTTCAATGTTTTCCAGCAATGCGTCCACCTAGAGATTATTACTGTTCGAGGTTGACTTAACCTTAGTTTATTTAATATACATTTCTGGTGTGACAAGGTTATCAGAAGTGTCGGATTACCATCTCAGCATCTCCTCCCGTATCTTTGCAAGAATCTATGATCATCTTAAGTCATAATCAATATATCATTTCACTAAGTAGCCTGCCATATCATATAGGGTGTTTACAAATTTATATTGGCGTTTGTTGACTCACTTTCCATAGTTCTTGGTTTAAAATCTTCTTAGGCCAATAGTTGTTGAATTGTTTCGGACACCTTCCATGTTTAACATCCATTTATAAGGACAGAGATTTCATGGGTTTTTCAAATATTCTCAGTTTTGTGTGCTTTCTGAGGTGATGTGATGTCTAGACTGATCTTAATTGAGCAAAAGCTCCATTTGCTTTGACATTTCACTTCCTCGCATCTGCTTCCCTTCCACTGCTTCCTCAAATTAAGCTGGCCGAATATTGAAATTCTGACACTCCGTTTATCTTTTCTTCTCCTTATAATATCAATGTATTCTAAAAGAAGCTTCCAGGCGAATGCTAGGTACTCAATAGCTCTCAAAACCACTGCAATATGAGAATATGATTGTACCACCTTATAGAGAGAAAACCCTGAACCGGGATTGAAATTTACGAGCTCATATATTTAAAAGGAAGAAGAAAAAAAACACACACGTACACACAAAGTATCCACACTACACCCCTCATATGGGGGAGGTCCATGCTCTAAAAAGAGTGCCAAAAGGCATTATTGTCATATTTAAAAAGATATACATGACCGCACAACAGAAACTATACCCGACAAACATCTCGTAAATATTTTAAATGTGCAGATATTAACTATTTGAAATATTATTGGAATTTCAAGGAATTGAGTAATTTTCTAAAAAAAGACACCGTTCTCCGACGAAAGAAGACCGTGGTTAGTGATGACATATCGTTCAAAAATATATCGATATATCGAATTTTCGATATACAAATATAGGTTTATTAGAAATTAGAATTTTACGAGGTGAATTGGTGGAAATGTCGCCTCCTCTCTGTACTTTCTTAATCTGACCCTCCCCTACTTTCCAATGTGCACCAATGACCAGTTTCAAAGGGACAAGTACAAGATCCCCCTAAAATAGAAAACTTCGAGTAAAAAATAAATAAATAGATAACTTCAAATTTTATTGCTATATTAAGAACATTGAAAAAAGCCTAAATTATTGTCATTGAGTATTATTCAATGATTAGTGTACATATTAAACGATATATCGTGAAAAATATATCGATATAATATATCGATACATCAGAAGAAAATATATCGATATATATATCGATTTTCAATATATCGAGCCATCCCTAGCCTATGTGGCATATGATAGACCACACTTTCCTCTCCCCAAGCCTGACCAAATTGTTTGTTACTAGAAAATGATTTCTAGATTAGGTGCAGAAAAAAATCCGAATCCGAACATTAGAAAGTATCTACTGACCTTTGCATAAGCCCAGTCGATCAGAAATAATGTATAATTTGCTTATTTTTTCATTTTTTTATACCTTAAGCCCTTATCTAGTTAAGCTTTAATTTATTATCAGTGGGAAAAATTGTGCAATCCAAGCGAAAGATATAAAATAGAGTACTTGACTTACTTTTAAAAAATAAAATCTCCGGTCTAGACAGTCTCATACTGAAGTCTATCCCAATAAATTTTCCGAGGAAATAGATTTCTGGTGACGTGTATGAGAGTGAGTGAAATACAATGACAGTTTTCAATTCCAATATTTTTCAATTCTACTGAATTCTTAATAGAAAAAAGTACGCGTATATGAAAACTCTTGATTTTCTCATACATACGAACATATACGTGACGAGTAAATAATATTTGGGTTATAGAAAGTGGGGACTTTGGTGAGGATTCTGTACCCTCAATACAAAGGAAATCAACAAAACTCCAGTACTAAACCCGATCTTAAATATCTTGTAGGACTATCTATTGAATGGTTTGCCAACGATTTTAAACGGTGTACACCAGATCCCGTCAGGGCGCTAGAGTTATACAACTTTGGACGTGTTGCACAATCCTGCGTCAGACCATCATATTTTGGATTTTATGTCCCGAAAAATTAATTTTAATATTTTCCCATGGTTCAATGAAAGTTGGCCTATTTTTTTAAAAAAAAATCCCCAAAAAATGGACTCCATAAAATACACTCTTCTAAAATAACAAAGTTTCATTATTGAATTTTTTTTCTAAAGATGCAACTGGATAGCCGCCAAAATTAGGGATTTATGAGGAAAAGTCGAAATTCACAAAATGTCCACATCTTGAAAACTCCTTTTGTGTTTTGTGTTACAACCTTCTGTAGACCTGTGTCAACGTCATTCTGGTTCACCCTGTATAACTAAAAGAGATAATGCCCAGACATCGTATAGTTACTAATATAAAAGTATAGCAGTAGATTGTAGCTATCGCCATTTAAGGTAACAGAGTGAGCTTTCTGTATACCGCCACTCTGATTATTAAGTTCTGTAGACCTGTGTCAACGTCATTCTGGTTCACCCTGTATAACTAAAAGAGATAATGCCCAGACATCGTATAGTTACTAATATAAAAGTATAGCAGTAGATTGTAGCTATCGCCATTTAAGGTAACAGAGTGAGCTTTCTGTATACCGCCACTCTGATTATTAAGTTCTGTAGACCTGTGTCAACGTCATTCTGGTTCACCCTGTATAACTAAAAGAGATAATGCCCAGACATCGTATAGTTACTAATATAAAAGTATAGCAGTAGATTGTAGCTATCGCCATTTAAG
>CM022874.1:14287958-14306463 GCA_012654025.1 Pachypsylla venusta | reverse complement strand
TCGCGTACAGTTTGCTTCATCATATTTTGTGTGTGTCACCTTGTATTACTTATCATACGTTATCTAATTACATTTCCCCCTTCACACATGTCGCAAATCCTTCTCCATTTCCTTTATTATGTTCTTTATCTTTTTTGTTTTCCTTCATCATCGTCATTAGAATTCTACATCGCGTACAGTTTGCTTCATCATATTTTGTGTGTGTCACCTTGTATTACTTATCATACGTTATCTAATTACATTTCCCCCTTCACACATGTCGCAAATCCTTCTACATTTCCTTTATTATGTTCTTTATCTTTTTTGTTTTCCTTCATCATCGTCATTAGAATTCTACATCGCGTACAGTTTGCTTCATCATATTTTGTGTGTGTCACCTTGTATTACTTATCATACGTTATCTAATTACATTTCCCCCTTCACACATGTCGCAAATCCTTCTCCATTTCCTTTATTATGTTCTTTATCCTTTTTGTTTTCCTTCATCATCGTCATTAGAATTCTACATCGCGTACAGTTTGCTTCATCATATTTTGTGTGTGTCACCTTGTATTACTTATCATACGTTATCTAATTACATTTCCCCCTTCACACATGTCGCAAATCCTTCTCCATTTCCTTTATTATGTTCTTTATCCTTTTTGTTTTCCTTCATCATCGTCATTAGAATTCTACATCGCGTACAGTTTGCTTCATCATATTTTGTGTGTGTCACCTTGTATTACTTATCATACGTTATCTAATTACATTTCCCCCTTCACACATGTCGCAAATCCTTCTACATTTCCTTTATTGTGTTCTTTATCCTTTTTGTTTTCATTTTCTTTCATCACTTCATCATCATCATTAGAATTCTACATCGCGTTCAGTTTTGTTTAATTTAAAATAATGAGTTTATTTATAATCTTGTAGTAATTACCTTCGCAAAACATAATCAAGACCTGTTTTATTTTTGGCGTACCCTGGAGTACCTTACGTAAATATATGTATCTATTAATTACTTTGTACCGGTCGGTATTCATTGATCTAATAATGTACGTACGTTGAACATTTTGTGCAATTACCTACAGAAGTATCCAATTAATTTGTTCTTCAGTATTTTATTCTGAAGCAACTTTCTCTCAAGTTTCAAAGCATTTTTACTATGTTTTCTACATTAAAAATTTATTTATTTTAACCCTTTCAAGATAGAAAATTCTAAAATCATTTGATACTGATTATTTTATTTTCATATTTTGAGAAGAATGGCAGTTGCAAAACATTAATCTCAACTTGATAATTATGTAGGTCGCAACCTATACATTATACAGTGATTCAAGGCATTATTACTTACTCTTACTCCCAGGGCCACACTTGTCTCAGTTGACACTTGGCCTCGATTAAACTGCCTCTATTTAACTCTGCCCATTGCATCTTCCTCCGTGATGTTCGTTCACTTCATGTCCTGCTTCACTCTGTCCCACCATCTTGATCTCGGTCTTCCAAGTGGTCTGCCACCCTCTGCCGGCTCAAGGCATTATTATTCAAACTAATTCTATGTACACTCATAATATGACAGACTCAGACTCTGTTACCACAGAGCTACCGCGGCAATTATGGAACCAAAACTTTTAATGAATTCCGTGTCTCTTTGAAATTCAATAAATCAAACATTTCTGATTTATTACTTTATTTATTTTGGGATAGGTGAATGGTGAAGAAATGTCCCAAATGACACATGAAGAAGCAGTTAAGTTCTTGAGACAATGTGGTGAAGATGTGAAGCTTCGTTTGTACAGGGATGCATCTCAAACTCCTGTCACTGCTTTGTCACCAAGCGGACGACATAAACAAATCAAACCAATTCTTAGGTAAGACACCTCTTTAATAAGAAAAAGTTCTTTTGTGTTCTTGGAAGGCTTGGTGATTAGATGTTAAGAAATAATAAAATACTTATATATCTGCTAACGTAAGAAATGTTTTCACTATGAGAGAAATTATTCATAGAGAGGAAAAATCCATCATTATTATTGGCTTGAACCGCTGAAAGCCTCATGCATAATCAACTGAGTTAATTGGGTCGGGATGTTGAGAAATAATTAAGATTATCAATTAGGTCACAATTAGTAATAATGAAAACGAGATCTTTACAAGAATAGAAAAAAAACGTAGCGGTGGTGAGAGAACTTGAAGTGAGAGAGAGGAGATTTTTTTGCGGTTTCTAAAAAAAACTAAAAATTGAAATTACCAACCGCCACAATTCCATCCACATGGAATTGTGGCGCCACATGGGCTTCACAGGCAATTGGTTCTACGTACTATGTCCACATGGATTTCACAGGCAATTGGTTCTACGTACTATGCCCACATGGGCTTCACAGGCAATTGGTTCTACGTACTATGGTCACATGGACTTCACAGGCAATTGGTTCTACGTACTATGGCCACATGGACTTCACAGGAAATTGGTTCTACGTACTATGGCCACATGGACTTAACAGGAAATTGGCTCTACATACTATGTCCACGTAGACTTCACAGGAAATTGGTTCTACATACTATGTCCACATAGACTTCACGGGCAATTGGTTCTACATACTATGTCCACATGAACTTCACGGGCAATTGGATCTACGTACTTTGGCCACATGGACTTTACAGGAAATTGGCTCTACATACTATGTCCACATGGACTTCACAGAAAATTGGTTCTACATACTATGTCCACATAGACTTCACGGGCAATTGGTTCTACATACTATGTCCACATGAACTTCACAGGCAATTGGTTCTACATACTATGTCCACATGGACTTAACGGACAATTGGTTCTACTTACTATGTCCACTTGAATTCACAGGCAATTGATTCTACATACTCTGTCGCTATGGACTTCGAGGCAATTGTTTCTACGTGCTATGTCCACATGGACTTCACAGGCAATTGGTTCTACGTACTATGTCCACTTGGGATTTTTTTCCCAATAATATTTCCATTTCCATAAAGATGAAAATCGGACTAGATTCCAATATGCGAGTATTTAAGACTAACACCTGTGGAATTCTTCTTTTGAATTTTAGTAACAGAACAATTTGATTTACAGGAAAGAAGCCATGGATATGCTCAGTGATTTAGCAGTTAAGAAACTTTCCCCTCAACCATCAACAAACTCTAGTCGATCATCCTCACCTCGCTGTCGAAAATTAAAGCCATCAGATCAAAATATATGTGAGTGCCTTTGACAAAAAATAGGTTAGGTGGGGTATTTGTAAACATAGGATGATTGTAAACTGGACAAATATTTTTTTCACCGTTTTCACGATTGATTTTTATAGAATACCATGGGTGTCAACTTATCTATCGTACATAGACCTCAATGTTCCCATCATGAATAGGTACCGCTCAAATGTTTTATTTACTTCCGATTTTTTTTTTTTTTTTTTTTTTTTTTTTTTTTTTCTGTCAGTCCTAAAAAATTGTGTCAAATGAACCAGACGTATCTTCAGAAATCAAATATTTTGTAACTAATTCTTTAATTTATTTTTCTTGCAAGTACTTTAATGTAAACATACTTATTAACTGTTTCATATTAATAATTAAAATCTGAATGATTAAAAGACTTTTTTTTAGCTCTTGGGGTAAAGCAGTTATATCGGGTAATTGTAAACTACATGCTGTTGTAATGGGCAGTGGTTTACCTGATAATCATTAAATCATTCATTGTAGGGGAAAACAAAAAAGGAAAAGAGAGATGATAAAAACAGGATAGAAGGTTGTAATATTTCGAAAGTAATATTGCTGCTTGGTGTTACTAATGAGTACTGAAAATTCTTCGAAAAAAATTAATGGCGTTGAGAGGAGGAATTGAGGGGGCCCAAAAGTGCTGAAAAATACCACAATCTATAAATAATAGATTCGATTATTTAACAACCAGAGTATTGTGCCCATGCGTAATAATAAATCTCTAAGTCGGTCCCCCTTTTAGTCTTATTCTGTATTTATTTATGTATATGGAACAAGGACTGTAAAAACCATCTTTTTGTTTACACCCTCTGTCTTCTCCTCTCCTCTTCTTTCACTATGCCCTTTTCCAAACCTTCTTGGGGTCGGCGTTTTTGCCACAAAGGGTTGGTTACACCCTCTGTGGCAATCCTAAACGGTATCTATATGTATATCTTAACCATTTATTTTACAGTGTCCCCCAATAGACCTGATTCGTTAGATTTTTCTCGTGGAGAGAAGAAAACTCGGTACCAGTTTTCCAGTCCAGAGAGTGATACAGGTAAGGATCTTGTGGATAGTTATATTAATATCATTAGGATTCATAAAATGGCGAACTACCTGCACAAAATAATACATAATCTATACCTACTTATACAACACAGGGCCCAGTTGCTATAACGACTGACACAGTTTATTTTAAGTGTGTAGATAGTTACTTACATACTAGTAATAAGTAAGGAAAAAATTAAAGTTAAACTGGAAGCGAGTTATTGTCAAAATGTCGCATTTTAAATGTACAATTACACAGCACAAACGGTAAGGGATATAATATCATAAACTAACCAGGAGTGAACCCCCCAAGAATATACACAAAGACTGAAGAATAAATATAAAATTAACTGTATCTTGGTTTTGATTTTTTGATATTTGCCAAGCAACTGAATTCTACAGCCAAAAAAGACCACGCGAAGTCGCAAGTACGAGCTGGTATTTCGAAAACATGAAGTAATGGCAGATCTCTCCGGAAGGAAAAAGGTCATGGTATGGGGGACAATGGTTACTTCTGACGAGGATAGCAAATATCTTAAATTCTCATCATCATTAAAATCAACGACATCATCGTCTTATTTTGTATTCAATGGTACCTAGATTGAAGATGTATGAGACGCACTATGTTATATTGAGAGCATCCCTGATCAGTGGCGCACCTAGGATTTTTATTCGGGGATGTGGGGAGGGGGTCACATTGACTTTTCAAATATATTAAGGCTACAAAATTTATTTAATTGTCGAGGTGAACGTTTGATGAAATTTCCGGGATTTTTGGGTATGTTTGTGCATGGCAAACGTGTTTTTTTTTTGGTACAATCATATTTATCCCTAAAGTCGCCAGTCTGGTTTTAACCCTCCCCCATGTTTTCACTGTCCGATTAAAACATGCGGGGGGTTAAAATTTTCGGATTTTGAGGATATGTTTGTGCATGGGAAAGTATCTTTCTTTAATACAGTTATACCTATCCCCAAAATGGCAACTCTGGTGCGGCGAAAGCATGGGGGGTGGTAGAAATATCCGGGATATTGAGGGTAAGATTGTTAATGTCAGGCGTGTCTTTTTTTGGTACAGTCATATTCATCCCTAAAATCGCCAGTCTGGTGCGGTGGAAACATGATCGGGGAGGGTAGAATTAAGACCTTCCAAGAAATATCTACCCATGAATTCCACTAAAATGTTTTAAGTAATTCGTTCTACAGAGGTGAAACAGTGAGGAAGCTGTTTTGACGTATATACCCGCTAAACTAGCTAAAGGTAATATTGGGTTCCACCACTGTATGGGCATAAAAAATTGAATATTTTTTTTATTCGGAGGGGGGTCCAGACCCGGACCCCCTTTGTGTGCGCCACTGGCCCTGACTAGGTACCCTACATGACCTACAATGTATTGAATGTCCCAAATGGCAAACCTGGTATAATTAGCACAAGTGTTTAGAACTCATTAGCATATGTTCAGCCAATGTCAGTGTCAGTACTAATCGATAATGTCAGTGGCGCATTCTAAAAATAAACATTTATAGGAACACGGGTTTTTAGTCTTGCTATCAAGAACGCTGTCAAATTTTGGAATTATATTTGTTATTGGACCGAACGAAGTGAGGTCTTTTTCTAATTCGCCCACGTTGGACCATGATAACTCTTAAACGCCTCATCTGATTTTGATGAACTGATTAATTTTCGGGTCCTATTGCGCCAAATTTTAATGGAATAAGTTCTACAGTACACTGAACTGCTAGTATAATTTTTGTGGCAATACAATGCTCGATTCCACATTAATCAGGTATTCATGGAGTCGCCTCTGAGTGCGCATCACACTCGGGATAATAAGTTATCAACTCGTGCCGCACCCCTAAACAATGCTTTTAAGTAAGTACACTAAAACACACTTACCAATACGTGTTCCGTGCTCGCAATTTTCAGAGGTAGGAATGGAATGTAGGCTCGATACCCAGTTGGTACGAAAATGTTGATAGGTACATATTTTTTTTTTAGTTTTTCTGTCGTGTTTGTGGATAGTACTGTTAACTTGTTACAATTGAATAGCTATCGAATCAGGAGTGTAGGGGGAGAAATAAATAAGTGTGCAGATCATAGACTAATAAAGTCAAGGCAAAGGGGCAGATATTTTTTATATGTAAAACATTGCATAGTTATTCATGGGGTCCCTACGGAAGTACGAACATAGCTTTTGAGAAATATGTGCGCACGGAGCGTGATAAATAATTATGAAATTCAGAAGGGAGGGAATGTGCAGAGGTGATGCGAAACATATGGTCACGAGAGTCGCGATTAAATAAAAAGGAGAAGTTAGAACTTTTAGAAGAAGCTGGTCATTTACACTAACTTATGATATTTTTATAATTTATTCTCCATCTCTCTCTTCATCGTCGTCGAAATTGAGTGAGGTCTACAGTTCACTGAACCATTATTATTAATACGCCACTATAATAATAATAAAAATCTAGCAGTCAACTTTTTTTATTGTTATGTAGACACGAATAAGTAGGTACTCCACTTGCGGGTATTCTGTTAACTAATAACTAATATTGTATTCGTTGTACCTACCTAACATTTCCCTACAGAAAACATATTTTCGAGTGTGGATTAAAATATTTTCAAGTAGATAAACATCTGCACTGATTATGCGCAAGTTTTTAGTACGTATCTACTTACAGATTTGAGTCTGTGAAACGAAACGAATTTGAGTATAAATCTAACGTTAGTTGTGCGTTTCGGAACTCTTGTGTTTTTTTTTTTGTTTTTTTTTGGAAATTATAAATCTAACTTTACGGCGATTATTTTGAAACATCATACGGAGTACGGAGAAGACAAGGTAAAACACTCCGCCGCCCGTCCCGTCCCCAATTTGTCTAGTTCTCACAATTAAATAAACCCTTATAAATAAAATAGAATCAACTATTAAAGGGTACTCAATGGTTGCAGCGAAAGTTCACCCTATCGCTGCAACCATTATAGTCACTGATACTGATGACAATATCATCAACTATTAAAGGGTACTCTAATGGTTGCAGCGACAGTTCACCCTATCGCTGCAACCATTATAGTCACTGATACTGATGACAATATCATCAACTATTAAAGGGTACTCTAATGGTTGCAGCGACAGTTCACCCTATCGCTGCAACCATTATAGTCATTGATACTGATGACAAACGCTAGAATATAGCTGTTACATTCTTCCATGAAACACATTCTTTTTGATTAAGCAAAAAAATAACTTTAGGTGCACATAGCATACGATCGTACTGAATACGATTAATTTTGTAAAATTCAGTCATTCAGTCTTTTTTTGGTGTGCTTAAAAAGTCGAATGTTTCAGAATGAATTGAACTGAAAAATAAAGAAATTGTAGAATATGAACGGGGCATTTTGTTAGTAATGTTTTTTCCATCATATCTGAAAACACATTTGAATTTTTTTAAAAAAATGATTTTCGTTTCCATTAGTTCATTTTTTAAGATAATAAATTCAAATTAATTGAAGCCCGTTTCTTACGATCTATTTTCAGGGACAGCTAGTACAAGCAGTTCAAATAGTTCCAGTATAGCTAGTCAAATTCTTCAATCACAACATTCCATGCTCGACACTGATCTACCCGAAGAACCCATATCTCTCCCTCCTGCCCTTCCCTTTTCCTCACCTCCTCTTCATCATACACAAGAACCCGTCTCAATGCCACCTTGCCTGAACAATACTTGTGTTAGTCCACCCTACTTCCTAGTGAAAGACACAGATGATCCATACAAAGCCACTCTAGATCTATCTCAATCCAAGGTTTATCCTCCAGTGTACAATTTATCGAAGGACCTAACGGATTCCAATTTCAATAATGTTTACCAAGTCAATGAAGATGAGCCAAGTTCAATGCCACCAATGTGCAACATGGAGAGCAGCGGTGAATTCCAACATAGCAATCCCTCTTATCAATCAACTATTCCTGTGCAGAGTTCTAAAAAAACAGAGGTAAGATTTATTTGAATTTTAGAACAACTTTTAGACCATAGTTTTACAACCAACTAAGGTTACAGCCTCTCCTGCTGTTTACGATCCACAATATCTACTCGGTTATCCTAAAGACACTGAGAGGACTCCGATATAACCAACAACACTTAGCGGACTTGATCCAAGTACTAAACACGCCGTTGTAGAGTAACTTAGCGATTTGGTTGGAACTGCTGTATTTAACGTAGTAAAGTTACTGGTTAAAGGTAAGTATATCAAGTGCCAAGTGCCAACTCCTCCCTATTCTTTTCAAAACTTCTGTTACTCCACTCGATTTCTGACACCATGCAGGCATACGGAAATGTGCTTTTCTTAACACACACATAATATCTTTAGATTTACTGGTCCGGCACATTTGCCATGATTGAGATAATGATATGTGTGCTATGAGTATAAAGAATACCTACACATACCTCCATCTTTTCTTTGAACTTTGCCGTGAGAATATATTTTTATACCCTGAATTGCAAGATTTTATATCGCAGTCATATTGTTTATTATAGCTGCTGCTTATATTTTGTTGCTTCCAGTGTAAATCCGAAGAAAGGAATTCCATATCAGACCTACCTGCCATGATATCCCCTCCACCAGTGGAAGGCTCCAGAGGTCTCCTGAAATGGAAAGGTGTTGTGTTCTCTCCAGATGATTCAGAAGAACATTTGGATAAAATAAAACCCCCGCTGGCGTTCTCTGTTAGCTCCAACGGCGACGAAGTAAGTTTTTGTCTCTATTAAACTCACTATGCATATCTGGTATAAGGCACTAACAAAATTAGAGAATTTCTGGAGAAGCATTGCCATATCATAACCAAATCTGTGACTGTAAAAATTGAACCACTTCATAATTATTTTAAGGACCGGAAAATTTGTTATCTTTAGGGCGCTTTATTGCAATAGAAAAATATTCTTCTTGAGTCTTATCTACTATAGAGCTTACAAACAATCCTTAAAGAGTCGCCATAATTCCTCTCTGTGTGTCAGAGGTAGAATTCACGTTTTTCGACTAAAAAGGGTAAAATTCTGGAAAAGCATTGCCATATCATAACCAAAACTAGGATTGTAAAAATTGAACCAATACATATTATTTTATAGACCAGTAAATTGGTTCCTTTTGAGCTCATAATTCCCAGAGAAAAATATCCTTCGAGAGTCTATTCCTCTCTGCGCGTCAGCAGCAAAAGTCACATTTGTCGACTAAACTGGGAAATGATAGCCAAATAGATTTTAGTGCAAAAAATATTTGCACCAGTTTGAAGAACAACAAATTTTCCTATGGTAAACATTTTTAAAAAACTCTGCCGATGTGACACATGGGTTTATTATTTTTCTGGCAAAAAATAATAAACCTTTTTTGAGCCTCCCCAATTTTTTTGGAGGGGGGGGTTCTCGTGACGATACCAAATCTGGGGCGTAATTAGACCCTAAATTTGACATACCTACTAAATTTGAAGTCTCTGGCTCCTACCATTCTCTTTTTAGACAGGATTAATGAAAACCGCTTTAAAGCGGTAAAAACCGCCAGCGGTATATTTGATTGAACCCAAAAGTTTCGGAGCTAACTGAGACCCCAAATATGACATACATACAAAATCTCNTGGAACGTGTAAACAGTACGATCGTTGTGCTCTTAACGATTCAAATTCAAGGTCAGTAGAATTAATACCCTATTTTATGGGATGAAATTGGGGCAAAGGTTTGGAACGTGTAAACAGTACGATCGTTGTGCTCTTAACGATTCAAATTCAAGGTCAGTAGAATTAATACCCTATTTTATGGGATGAAATTGGGGCAAAGGTTTGGAACGTGTAAACAGTACGATCGTTGTGCTCTTAACGATTCAAATTCAAGGTCAGTAGAATTAATACCCTATTTTATGGGATGAAATTGGGGCAAAGGTTTGGAACGTGTAAACAGTACGATCGTTGTGCTCTTAACGATTCAAATTCAAGGTCAGTAGAATTAATACCCTATTTTATGGGATGAAATTGGGGCAAAGGTTTGGAACGTGTAAACAGTACGATCGTTGTGCTCTTAACGATTCAAATTCAAGGTCAGTAGAATTAATACCCTATTTTATGGGATGAAATTGGGGCAAAGGTTTGGAACGTGTAAACAGTACGATCGTTGTGCTCTTAACGATTCAAATTCAAGGTCAGTAGAATTAATACCCTATTTTATGGGATGAAATTGGGGCAAAGGTTTGGAACGTGTAAACAGTACGATCGTTGTGCTCTTAACGATTCAAATTCAAGGTCAGTAGAATTAATACCCTATTTTATGGGATGAAATTGGGGCAAAGGTTTGGAACGTGTAAACAGTACGATCGTTGTGCTCTTAACGATTCAAATTCAAGGTCAGTAGAATTAATACCCTATTTTATGGGATGAAATTGGGGCAAAGGTTTGGAACGTGTAAACAGTACGATCGTTGTGCTCTTAACGATTCAAATTCAAGGTCAGTAGAATTAATACCCTATTTTATGGGATGAAATTGGGGCAAAGGTTTGGAACGTGTAAACAGTACGATCGTTGTGCTCTTAACGATTCAAATTCAAGGTCAGTAGAATTAATACCCTATTTTATGGGATGAAATTGGGGCAAAGGTTTGGAACGTGTAAACAGTACGATCGTTGTGCTCTTAACGATTCAAATTCAAGGTCAGTAGAATTAATACCCTATTTTATGGGATGAAATTGGGGCAAAGGTTTGGAACGTGTAAACAGTACGATCGTTGTGCTCTTAACGATTCAAATTCAAGGTCAGTAGAATTAATACCCTATTTTATGGGATGAAATTGGGGCAAAGGTTTGGAACGTGTAAACAGTACGATCGTTGTGCTCTTAACGATTCAAATTCAAGGTCAGTAGAATTAATACCCTATTTTATGGGATGAAATTGGGGCAAAGGTTTGGAACGTGTAAACAGTACGATCGTTGTGCTCTTAACGATTCAAATTCAAGGTCAGTAGAATTAATACCCTATTTTATGGGATGAAATTGGGGCAAAGGTTTGGAACGTGTAAACAGTACGATCGTTGTGCTCTTAACGATTCAAATTCAAGGTCAGTAGAATTAATACCCTATTTTATGGGATGAAATTGGGGCAAAGGTTTGGAACGTGTAAACAGTACGATCGTTGTGCTCTTAACGATTCAAATTCAAGGTCAGTAGAATTAATACCCTATTTTATGGGATGAAATTGGGGCAAAGGTTTGGAACGTGTAAACAGTACGATCGTTGTGCTCTTAACGATTCAAATTCAAGGTCAGTAGAATTAATACCCTATTTTATGGGATAAAATTGGGGCAAAGGTTTGGAACGTGTAAACAGTACGATCGTTGTGATCTTAACGATTCAAATTCAAGGTCAGTAGAATTAATACCCTATTTTATGGGATAAAATTGGGGCAAAGGTTTGGAACGTGTAAACAGTACGATCGTTGTGATCTTAACGATTCAAATTCAAGGTCAGTAGAATTAATACCCTATTTTATGGGATAAAATTGGGGCAAAGGTTTGGAACGTGTAAACAGTACGATCGTTGTGCTCTTAACGATTTATTGTTGCTAGTTGTAGTAAACACATTACCTATCAAGGGAACTTCGGTTTGAATTTGTTAATTCTTTAGCGTGATCCAGGGTACACCACGTGGAGACGAACTAACATTGAACCTCAATGTATGGTCTAGTCTCTCTGTATATTTGATGGTACACTAATACACATTTTAGGCATGAGGAGAACCAGGGCCTAAGATTCAATATAGGGCCATCAAAACCATGTCAATTACTATTCAACTACTTAATTTAATTTGTAATTTAGGAAAGTTTTTATATTAATTTTTAAAATTCCTTATCAAAAAAGTCGAATCGTTGAAATTTAAATTTTGACTTTACTATTAAATTTTTTCCTAAATATCAAAATTAAAGTAGTTTACTTTTTTATAAAATTTGGGTGGAATTTACCAGAATTTCAAGTATACCTTCGAATTAAAATGATACATTTTGTACACTTTTAAATGTTCTATTGTAATCAGTTTTAGACTGTCCACCGCCTGACGTATTCGGTTCAAATATCAAATTTGTTATCATTTATTAGAAAAGAACAAAAAAAATGTCGACTTTTCTTTAAAACATAAATCAAGTTTTCTCCTCATTTTTTTACCAATTTTCCTAAATCAATTGTTACTTTTCTGTTGATTTTAATATATTATAAAATATAGACATTTGCAGAAAATCCTTAAGTGTGAAAAGTTTTAAGTACGTTGTTTGGATTATGTTTTATTTAGGGTTTGATAGGTCTTATGCGTTTGACTACATCATTGTACCGCTAAAGAGAATAATGTTTTGAGATACTCGCTAGTCAGTTAAACTCTCGATTATTTTATACTACAACACAAAAGTTAGTATGGAAGAGTTACATTGATTATGAGTCTGTTGAGTGAGTGAGTGAATCAAATATATCTATGAGGATCAACTGTAGGTATGTCTTTCGATTTAGTATTTTCAATGATGAACCTTTGGAATCTACTTATAACAAACATTTGCTGCAAAAACTCCGTTCGTTTGTAGTTCGAAATCAACCATGATTGGCATGTTGGAACCTATTTATGTGTGGTTCAGTTGGTTTTGGAGGATCTGTGTTACTGTCAGTCATATCCAAGGGGTTCTGTAATAGAAAAACAGAAAATTAACAAACCCAAGTTTTTTTACTTAATTATTATTATTTTTTGTACCTTTTGAATTTATAAAATCAATTTCGATCAAACCTCTGTCCCTCTATATAAAGATTGTCAAAATAAATATTTTTTTGCCAACTATTTTTGTCTAGCATAAAATAATTAAAAATTGTTACAAATAAAAAGCAAAAATAAAATGGAAAGGATTCAATGCCTCTTTCAGAAAAATCAATTTTTTGGTGATATTGCTGTTATTTTATATCAAAGCACGGGCGAACTAATACTGTTTTCCCTTTCTTCGCTAAGGTTACAAAATTCAACAGCAATTTCGAGATTATAGAATAATCAACACTCAAGGATCTTATTTTTTGAATTGCGGCACTAGTTTGAATGGAATTTCAGCTTTCTCGCTCACCCCGATTATATGTTCTTGGTTGCACCTACCCTTGGGTTAGGACGGCTCCTATTTATCGAAAATCAATATTTAACAAAAATATTAATTTTTTTAATGTGGAACACTTTTGTATCGAATTTCTGCCTTTTTGCTCATTTCGAAGTGGTAGGTACTTCTCAGTTTTGGATTTTTGGTGGTACCTATCCCTTGTTTGGAATTGGCTCCTATTTAGGAAAATCAATATTTTACTCAAGGATACTATTTTTCTTACTGAGGATCACCTTTTTGTAGTGAACAAACAGTCAAAATTTGGTATCCTTAAAAATTGAGAAGCCCGATTATTTGATAAATCGTTATCATACCTACGTGTACAACTAGGCATTTGACAATGCGTTGATTGAAAAGCAAAGCTGTACATTACATAATTACAAGATATTTTATTATTATAATTAAGAGATGTCGAAGACACAAGACTTTAGTAAAGTACGTAGCTGCAATAAAAATGGAAACTGTTGCCATCATACCTTCTCAGCATACCTGATATTCAGCGCTACAGTGGTGTATTGTGAAAGGTCTACGCGTTCAGAGCCAAATGTAGAATGTAGGTATCTATTTTAAAAAAATCGAAGATTTTTTTGGGTTAACGTATCTTTAACATCAATTTCGTGATCATAAAATTATTACCCTCCATTCTCTGGAAACTTACAAACCAGCTACCCACATTGACCAAACTTAGCCTGGGTAGGTCTGAAAATATCATCACGAGACCGTAAAACCACGTGCTCACCCACCGGATAAACAATTTTTTGGACGTTGCTTAACTTCAGTGATCTCATGGAAAACGATGTATTCAAGGCGGGTACATAGAATCCAAAAACCGAACAAAACAACGCTTTTATCATGTTGGATATAATAGTTCCCGTCAGATCGTTGAAGTTAGACAAAGTTAAACGTGATGAGTACTCGGTCAGGAGCCCGCCCAGGGATGCTGCGTATCGTTTACTTTATCGAGTTGCCTCGAGAAGATAATTGAGTGGCTATTGTTGTTTTCATCAAAACGGCACAGTCGAGTCGGCTAAATTTCTTCCGTAGCTGATCTAAAATTCAAATGTTGTACAGGATTGATCCTGGATTCATTGATGTACCTCAGCTTCGAGGAACCCAGTCGAAATTAGTCGCTACATAGTCGCAACTGTGTTGTCAAAGCGAAAGGTGGCGAGAAAATGTTCTGATAGAATTTGTTACGTACAAATGTGTACAACCTATAAACTCAGGTCGGGTCCCACACCACTGGCCATACATTAGTCATTTGTGTGTGCATAGAAATTTTGTATTTGAGTTACAACAATACGTACTTCCTGTATTGGGGTCCCAATATGTTAATCTCGGATTAGAAATTTTGGTTCTTTCAATAAATATTGACATTACAATCATTATTATCAAACATTAGATTACCATAATCCCCAACTTACGAGATTGCCACTGACAAATTTGTTACTCTGCCTCAAACTATTACCAATACTAACGTATTAATAAATGAAAGGTAAACATAAGTCGAGGTTACGTTTCTACGGTATTGCCCCAATAAAAATTGAGATTTTATAAAAGAGAAATTTCATTTCCCTTAAATAAAATTGGTACATCAAAAAGTTACAAAATATGTATTAAACATATTTTGTCCAAATTTTGGTTTATTATTTTCAATAATGAACCTTTGGAATCGTCACGAAAAAAAAAAAAAATTACCCCCNCACCGATCATTAAAATTATGATTTATTATTATACATATAACACTTTATTGAATGTAAATATATTATTGAAAAAAAAAATAAATAAAAAAAAGTCCAAATTTTCTGCACAAATACAATAGGTACTTTATCTTCTGGAAGAAGAGAATGTAAAAAGGAGACACATTTTTGCTGTAAAATAAAGTACATTCAAAGGGTGGGGTTAATCTACATTTTATTTATGTAACCTCTAATTAGAGAGTCCCGCACCCTAAAGGGCTGTCCATGTGCCCATCTAAAATAATAGCTTCTCCGACATAGGTACATATAAATTAGGTAAATGCATATAAAAACATTCGTTGCTGTGTACAAGCAAACAATCACACTTTGTTGCTGTTGTAGCAGCTTCAGGAGTCGTCCGCTCCTCCTGGTTCCCATACACAATTGAGCCCCAGAAACTCGGCTACTCGTCGTGGCCTTCTCCAGAGGTCAACTGTAGTGAGCTCTGTTGGTCTGGCTGGGCAGTCAAACAAATGACAGGTGTCATGTGGTGAACTACCGCACTCGCCACTCGCCACACACATCAGGGACGTTCGGGTCAATGCGATTCATGTATGATTGTAGCATGGTCGAGAAACCGGATCTAAGTTGTGCCAATTTGCTGCGGGTTATAATTTTTGTATAGAGAAATTGTTTAGCCGAAGAGTGCGAAAGTGTGATTGTTTGTTTGTTTAACCCGCAGCAAACAATCACACTTTCGCGCTATTCGGCTAAACAATTTCTCTATTCACATCGATCCGTCATTCCCTTGCTGTGTGAAATAAGGATAATCAAACCAAACACACTTTTCTATTGATAGAGGTAGTTTGAAAATATATTTAGTTTACCGCCGACACAAAGGTCAGCAGCAGATTTGTTAGCAGCATTGTTTCTCTGGATTATTAGAAAACCGTTTTCCCCTTTCTGGTTAATTGTGAACGATAGTGAACTACACTTTTGACCCCGGTATACATCCCTAAATGAACTTATGTGTAATGTGCAACGCACATTGTATTTGACTTGGCGGGCAGAGCGCTGACGCGCTCCTCAATGTGTATGTATGCATATTTGTTTGTTACGCGATACAATTTTGTTATAACATTTGTTGTAATTTTTTTGAAATAATAATAATAAAAAAAAAAGAAAAGCCACAATTTTCATCCGATTTTGACGAAATTTGGTATAGTGNTTTATCGGTTTGTTGTAGAAACGTAAAATTTTGATATGTTGACGATGTTAAGGGCTTTTTTAATTTGAAAATTTTGGGGACCCTGGGCCCCCCGGTGGGGGGGCAGGGGGCCCAATATTGTATTTTTTGAAAATGATTTTTTAAAATTTGATCAAGATATTTTTTTCTATAAATGACTACTACACTAACGTGAACACCTGATCATCTTGATCCACTAGTTACATTAAATAATGAACTTCTGGGAATTAAAACAATAACTCAAAATTTTATATTTTTACGTTTCTTTCGATTTTTAGATTCTAAAATACAAGTTTTGGACTTAGTGGCGTTCTTATTTCTCAATACCTACACCAAGTCAATCTGCTCGCAACAAAACTTGCAAAATGACAGTCTTTATCCTTTATTGAATGCTTAGACTTTCTGTCCACCTGAAAATCCACCTATTCAACGATTCTCGGTAAATCTATGCGAGAATATAGGTAGTAAGACCTCCCATTTTGCTCGTAACCTAGAACACTATACCAATACAAACTTCTTACTACCAGATTCTGATAACTAATTTAGTATCTCACTAGATGGACTGTGACAAAAACTAAACCGGTGTAGTGATGATTTTATCTTCAAAAAATAAACCGCGAATAATATCGGAGCTTAAAAAGCATGACGTTATCAAAATGCAACATTTTTCTAAACCCCACATTTGTGGTAAGTAGGTATTTCATATAAGTTATTTTTATAAAAAATAAGATTTAATGATTTTTTAAAAATAATATTTTTTTTTTTTCACAAATTATTTGTAGTGTTCGCAAAATGATTGAAAATGAAGGATGTTTTTTCATTATTCATTTAAGTGACTTTGGGGAAATAACTATTATTTTTACAGCTTTAGTATACATACAGGGTGGACTCAAAACAAACAACGGATTAGAATTTCAAAAAACTCTAAAACACGTATTTCTTTATTCAAAAGGCGATTGTTTTATAGTAGTCATCAAAATTTGGGCATATTCAAGGCCTCCCGGGTACCCCGGGTGGTCAACTTTGAAATCTTAAAGAGAACCGCCATTTTTGTATTAGATGAATGAATAGTAGAAGTAAAGGAAAATATTTTGAGATGTAGTTGAATTTCGTATCTTTACTTTGCGCTAGCACTTAAAGTTTTGCCAAAAACGCGATACAAGAAGAAAAAACTATTCTGTCGCAGATGTGACAGTGTTTTGCGAATTTTTAAACTGTCTCCACTCAATGACCAATGACCTTTTTTCAAATAAACATTGGAGTTATTTTTTGAAGTGTTTGGAAACCTAAAATTCAACTTGAAATAACTTAGGTCCTTTTTTGACAAATATTTGAGTATCTCAAACAAATCCCAAAACACTACCTATAGGAATTCAAAATTTTTATCCCTGGGGCCGTCGGTGACAGTGCTAAAATTTGGAAAATCATTAAAAAATCCGCTTTGAACGTGTTTCATCATTGTTCGAAATTCTGAAGATATTGAGCTCCGATTCTGCTTTTGAGACACCTTGTAGCGGTTAATTAATGCACAGACTTTTCTCCCCAGCCAGCTTGTAAGGTATCCCAGAGCCAGCTCCCATTTGAATATTGAACACAGTCAACTTTGTTTAGCTTCAATGATATATGACTGGTATTGTATTAAATTTCACGTGATATGTTCGATTTTTTTAAAATTTATTCAATGATACGAGGAAATGGAAGTCCAACCGGAAATCGAAACCGGGTTTCTTGGACGCAATTCCAGTGTGATGACCACTAGACTACGGAAACTGATTTATTGATCGATTTCAAATAATGAAATTTCCCTGTGATAAGTTAAGGTCGTCAATAGATTGACATCAAATGTAACTCCAAGATAGTAATATCCTTATCTCAGAACAGATCAACGCTATAAGTGATAGATTGATCCTTCAATACTGATCTATGGCCGACTACTATTAGCTGTGGGAAATCTATTGTCTGAGTATAACCTGATGCCTTTTATAGATTACGCGATCAGGAAATGCGTACTGAAGATCTCAACACATCAACAATCACAAGATACAAAGTGTGCAAATGTGCACATATATTGACGGAAATGCGTACTGAAGATAATTTAATCTCTCTCAACACATCAACAATCACAGGATACAAAGTGTGCAAACGTGCACATATATTGACGGAAATGCGTACTGAAGATAATTTAATCT
>CM022874.1:14272375-14285892 GCA_012654025.1 Pachypsylla venusta | reverse complement strand
TTCTATAGACATCTAGTTTTAATTCAGAATGAGATCTCCCATTATTGGTCCTCCATCAGTCCCCCTTATAAAATGAGGAGCATCAAATCTGGCATTGTTCTATAGACATCTAGTTTTAATTCAGAATGAGATCTCCCATTATTGGTCCTCCATCAGTCCCCCTTATAAAATGAGGAGCATCAAATCTGGCATTGTTCTATAGACATCGAGTTTTAATTCAGAATGAGATCTCCCATTATTGGTCCTCCATCAGTCCCCCTTATAAAATGAGGAGAATCAAAGCTGGCATTGTTCTATAGGTAGACATCTAGTTTTCAATCTTCAAGAAATGAATAGATTTTCCAAATGAGAATCTTCCATGCCATGGTTTTACCCTCCATTCGCTGGAAACTTGCAAACCAGAATGGGTTGGGCCAGAGAAATAGCCAGCATCAAGAATGCGCGAACAGACGTGGACACCCACATAGAACAACCTCGCTGGACGTTGCTTAACCTCAGTGATCTAACGGAAACTGGTGTATTCAACGTGCCATAGGCTAAGCACAGAAATCTAATATACTTTTTTGCCTGAAAATAGCTTGTAATTGCAGCTGTATGCTAGTACAGAATTGCTTACAGCTTACAGGTATAATATGTCTAACACCACAACCAGATCCCAATTGAAACCAACATAGACACTTACCAAAAATCATTGAAAATTGTAAACGCAAGTGGTAAAATTGCCACTTCCGGATAGTTACGCCGGAACCTACAACTTTTCAAGCTGCTATTCGTATTGTTCCTAATTTGTCTCCAATGAACAAGGTCGCAGGGTTCTGGTTCATATATTTTTCAATGTCAAATGTACTTATAGGTAGAGATATACACTTATAATATAAATAATTCATAAAGGTAGCCTTACCAATACTTGCAACTAGTGTACTTACAAGTACAAAGTACACCATTAGGGTGTATAAAAAGTTGCGGGTAGGTATTCTTAAATCAAATATCGTAAGCCATATTTTCAGAGCTTTAATATTTTGGGAATCGGTACACGCTTGGTCATTCTTTCATCGTAAGAGCGTTGTGGGCGATGGATTCGTAATCAAGAGGCTGTTGGTTCGAATCCAACTCCATCCCCCCTCTTCGCGACTCGAGATTTGAAATAGAATCTTTAGAAGAGAGCGCCTATTAAAATTATATACATATGTATATATTTTATAAAAAAATTACCTATAAAACATTGTTGTTGGCCATAAATGGCTTCCAATTGAACTTCCGATTCATATTTCTTATCTAAGTTATCCTCCTTGGTCGGATAACGTAATCCATGTTATCAGTACTTTCAACTTATTTTGTGTACAGGTGGCGGGTTGGGCCATGCTTTGCCATTCTTTCATATCACATACCGTTTGGCGTGTGTAACGCACACATATAATAATGTTTAGTAAAATCACTCTGTATTTTTTTTTTTTTTTTAATTTTCAAGGTTCTAGCCACAGCGGTGTTCCGTTGATTATGAGAGCGCCAATCAATATAAATATCAACAGAACTTTTCTCTTTTTATGTATAAATTATGACTGCTAGTATTCTAATTTTGATAACATTATGTCATCCTCGTAACAGACAAAAGCAGTTCGTACCTATCTCTATCTCTACAAAATTAATAATTGATGAGTTTTAGAATATTACTTCATAATGACAACTTTCTTCCTCAAATAAATAAAGTAAATATTGGTCTATGCTTCCGATGGTAATATTTCTGTGACCAAGGAAAGTTCTAACAGTGGTGGTTCGTACAAAATGGGGAAAAATAGTGACAGTATCCCAAAAAATGGGTAAATAAAATAATTTTATTGATCTTAGGTTTCGTAGGTCAATCAATAGTGGCATCATCGTTTCCGATGGTAGTCGGATGTATGAGACTGGATCTCCAAAGAAATTGTTGTTTGTAACCATTTCAGTCACTGAAATATAATTACGTTAGTAACATAATATTATTGCAAAGTATCTCTATTATCAGGGCCGTACCAAGATTTTTTTCGGCGGGGGGGGGGGGTCCGAAGGATTGACAACCTACCCAGGACTAACACTTGAAAATTAGGTGATGGAAGGTGATGTTGATGTTGTTGCTGTTAATGTTATTGTTGATGATGATAATGTTGTTGTTATTATGGTTGTTGTTCTTGTTGATGATGATGTAGTTGTTGATGACGATGTTGTTGTTGTTATTGTTGATGATGATGATGTTGTTTTTGTTGTTGGTGGTGGTGATGATAAAATTTCGGGGCCCCATGGACCCCCCCCTGGGTACGGCCTTGTGTATTATTTTACATCATCAGTTCAGGTGGTTCTCTTTCGACAAAATGCCACCCCCAAATAACATCTCACAATAATAGGTCATACTTGAGTATAACCTATTTTGACTATGAAAGTTAGTAAGTTATAATTGGATGAGATGAAATTACGTCACCCTCAAGTAACATCTCACACTAGTAGGTCATACTTGAGTATAACCTATTTTGACTATGAAAGTTAGTAAGTTATAATTGGATGAGATGAAATTACGTCTTCGAAATAGAAGTAACTTTGCTTGGAAAACTATTTGGTATATGATTTTCAACAATGACTTATCAGATCTTGTTGCAGCCATTTTGTTTTAACTTTTGACTCGTTCTGTACTTTCAATGATTGTTGTGAACTTGTCAACGTTCAGAAGTTACAACTTGATCATCGCTTATAAGGATACGCCGCACGACTGATCCAATTAGACAGGTTTATGATATATATGTAGATGGAGATACATAATAGGTACACGATTTAATAGCAGGTTTACAACTTCTGTTTATGGAACTTTGAAGAACGGGAGGTGAAATTTATATTTCTGTTCAATCGGATGTTGAACTTAAAAGAAGAATCGGCTACAGCGGATACTCTACACATAGTTGGTAAATAGTAGAGATTAAAATATAGGTTAGACTTGCAAGAGAAAAAGTGAACAATTGATCACGATAGGAGCAGTGGCACAACCGAATCAATTAATAATCCACTTTTTCTGTAAGAATACAATACTTTATCCTCTATATGCTACTTTCATGCGCGGATATAGGGAAGGGACCGGGGGGCACGTTTTTTAAGCGGGCGGTGTTTCTCAAATTTCATTATACGGTAAATTTTTTTTAAAAAAATCAAATGAATGGTGATCCGTTGTGTCTTTTATCCCATTGAGAGGGGGGCACGGGCCCCTAAATAATTCCCAATCCTGAGACTAAATAGAAATACGTAAATAAAAAATTGTCAAAAATTCTGTCATCCGTCATGGCACTTTTTTTCGTCATCACGCTTATAAAATCGCTTATCACCCTTATGAAAGGTATTTGTGGTAAGCTCTACAGCTTTTAACAAATTAGGTATCGTACCTCGATAAACATTGCATTAAAAAGTACTGCCCAGGACTCGAACCCCCGGTCTCTAGGTTACTAGTCCCTTCCCCACCGTCCAAATTTTCTATTAGGTGTATTGTGCGATTGTGCCCCCCCAAAGCAAGAGGGCTATATCCGCGCCTGGCTGCTGTAGCATATAGGAATAGGTACTTTCTTATTCCAAAGCTTTTTATAGACCAGCACGAGAGCCTTAGATTCAGTAAACAACTGTCTTCATTCAGATCGGCCCAGCGCCATTTTCTGCCAATCAATTTCACTGTCCGGCCGTATAGAAAGTATTCTTGCATCGAAAGCATACTCCCACTTTTTCTTGGTCTTCCTGCAGGCCGAGTTCCTTTATATGTTAACATCAAGGATTTTCACAGAATGATAGAGCCAAATTTCTTTTAAGGCTATTTAAGGGATGCAATCGACACCGTGGGAAATTAACTTAGTAAAGGGGATTGTCAAATTGCTTCACTCCTGGGATCCTAGTGGCGCATCTGATCAAGAGTAGGTACGTTGGTAGGAAAAAATAGCGGATCTCCTGATTCGGCAAGTCCAAGTCGTATTTGCATAAAGTACCTAAGTATTACTTCTGACAATTTTTTTGTTCATTGTTGAGTTTTTCTAAAAAAAAAAATTAATAATTTCTTTTGTAAAAATTAGGTTCTTGGCACATAATGAATTATATTCCCATATCTAAATGATATAAGTAGTATATCTGTGTATTCACTCGGTTAAATTAGTAACCATAAGGCTCCGGGTGGTCAATAGGGCAAAATATTTAGTTAGTCATTTGAAACTTTTACCTAAAGTTTAAATCACGGGGGCTCTAATATCTACCCATCAAATTATTCTCTCAAGAACTCCAGATGTTAAAAATACTAAACCATAATTAATAGGAACGTACAAGTATTTAATCTATACTTATATGCTAATTAGAAATTATCTGAAATAATTCACGATTTAGATGTGAAATGCTCTATCAAATGATATGAATTGCAAATGTCTTTATTCTGTTCAAAGTTCACTTTCCATTTGATACATGCATCTATCTATCTTGTTGTGGATCTAGTATCTAGAGCAACTATATCTTTTGAAAAAAAAAACTTTCAATTTTTGTTTCAAGATTAATTAAACAAAATATTTCGTTATACCTATTTAATTAATTATTTTATTAAAAAAAGAAAGATTTAATTAAAGTCCATGACAAGTATGTAAAGTTGAAGACTTGGTAATATGAACTTTGTACATATACAAGTACATAACAACTTTGCTACGCTATGTCAAGGGAGTACAAAGTAATTGAAATTGAACACAGCTTGGATTACAAAATATTGTCAACGGATTGCTTTTGAGGAATTTACGATGTTGGATATATATTTTTAGATAATTTCAGAATATATTCAGGAATTCAGGAGGTCAAAATAAGACTTATACCCGTCAATGCCTCCTCCATCCTTTACATATACTGATAGATAGTAATTCTATGAAAAGTAGATCTCACTCACACCAAGTTCAATGTGCTCGAGAGTTCCATTGTTGGTGCAAACAAACAGACAGACCGACAAAATTTGTGTGATAGAAGGAACAAAATTATTTTTAGTGAGATATCTCCTTCAAGGCAGTATAGTAAGAAAATATTCTCTTCGCCAGTTCGCCATCTGAAACAAGAGTCATAATATAATATGTTATCTTGCCGTTGCAAAACCGCCGTTTTGCTTGATATAGGTAGTCTTTTACTTTCAATATAGGATAAATAAATTATCGCACCATTTTTGGAACAATAGGTAAGGCCAATGGGGTATCTACTACGAAACACACAGTTTGGAAATAATTATATTTATTATTCATGAAAAATTTAAAATATAATATTCTTTTTAAAAAGAGATAATATTGATTCGTTTTTTTAAAAAAAGTACCTAGCTACTAAAATTTCAAATTAATTTTTAAGCTTTCAATTGCACTCAGGTTATCTTCAGACTGCAGGAAAAGTCCTACAAAATTTTAAAAATATAATAATCTTTTCTTATAACAAAAGGTACCTATCTGGTCACCAAAGACCATAAAATAATATACTCATATTGTGACATATTTATTATACAAGAAATGAAAATGATTAAAAAACACTTGACTTTATGTTCTACAATTTAACAATTTTTAGAACATAAAGTCAATTATTTTTTAATCATTTTCATTTCTTGTATTTGATAGTTCTACCAAGTGTTCTAAAGGTTTTTCTTTCTTTGACAAAAAGTCACCAAAGACGATAAAATAATATCATCATATTGTGACATATTTATGATCAAGAAATCGACACTTTCCTCCAAAGAATTGCAGTTCTAGGGCTCTAACCTGTATTCTCACATAACCAATCGAATGACCATGGGCCTTTTCCTACCCCTCAAATGTTAGTCCAGGATATACTGCATAAGAACTTACAGCAATATTTTTGCATGTACTTGGATACACACATGTATGTTGTCGTTCAAGTGCTTGTCAACTTTTGGTTCCCTTGATGAAACTTGTGGTCATTGTATGTGACACCATAAATCAAACGTTCCATAATTTTGGTCAACTGTACTAAAGTACAGGCATGGCTAGTATTATAATATGTAAAACTACTTACTTGAAAACGAATGACTGTTGAGCAAATTTTCGAGCGATAATGATACCAGTTTTAATTGTCCACAAGTTATATAGATGAGACTGAAATAAAACGTATCCAAAGTAAAAGTTCATTCTTGGTTCTCACATAATATACGTAATATGCTGCAACTCCACCCCAAGTCAAGCCGCCAACCGTGAGATATGCATAATAGAGAAATATTAAATGTTTGGAATATTTCAAATGTTTCTTCATTGTAAAATTCGGACCAGTGTTATCATTGCTAGTCGATCTTCAGTCATATCATAACGTGAACTTGTCTCTTTCCAGTACTGCTGTTGACCCACTGTTGACTCAATTGCAATTATTTTAAACCTGGAGGATTCTTCATTTTTAGGAAAGTATGTATTTTTTTCTTTGTTTGTTTGACAACAAACATTTCTTTGTTGACATCTTTATGTTCGGACATTTTGTTTAAAATGATACCAGGATCACATTCTGGAACATTGTTAAATGTTGAAACTGATTCATGGAATTCATTATGAACAAAATCCACTAAACTTTGTATTTGTTTAAAATTCCATACAAATTGGATTTTCTTTATTGTAATAGACCACACCATTGACATAAAAAATCTATTGTCAAACTGATTTCCGTTACGCTTAGTGACACACTAACTGAGACCACTTGAAGTATTCCCATGATGAAAAGGATTGTTATGTTCATGTACAAACATAGTTTTTGTAGAATCTTCATAATGGTCGAACAGTTTGGATTTAAAGGCCACAAGCAGAATACTTGTAGTATGAAAATATTAAATTTCATGTAGTTGTTCTTTTGGAGTATTTCATTTGTCGATTTGGCCATCTTTTATTTAATTCCTCACTTTATTTTTTTATTACAAAAAGAAAGGTAAGTAGGAGTTGTTTTGAGAAATATCTAAAAATCTTGAAAGTCAGTAAAAAAACATTTTGATATTAATAAATTTCAAACTTTATTTTTATGAGGCAGATTAGAGTAGGTATAAGTTACTTATACTTTACTTTTTATCAGTGTCTTTAGAGGATGAATTTAAATCTCATTTTTAAAAATAGGCCGTTTAGAAAACGGCATTTTTCGGGTAGAAAGTCTGAAGTAAGGTAATTAACAAGAAAGAAAAAAACATTCAACTTCTTCGAATAAGAAGGTGAATGTTTTTCCTTTATCGCTAAAATGTCTCCTTATATGGGTTAGTCATCACTATTTCTCCTAAATCAACATCTCACTTCAGACTTTCTACCCGAAAATTGCCGTTTTCTAAGCGGCCTATTTTTATCTTCCAGGAGAAAAATAAGATTTGTATTTATAAAAAACAACTACAACAAAAAAAAACAGAAAAGAAAGAAAAAAGAAGAAGAAAAAAAACACCGTTATACAGGATGTAAAAATACAGGGTGCGCCAGAATAACCTGTTGAAAATAGTCATTAACCCAATTATAACTTATCGTAGAATGTTGGTGTCATTTTTTACCCAGAAGGAAACAGAAGGAAATTTGTTACAGTGGAGTCGTGGACCCTTGATCATAGTACATTTGTTGCAGAGACATTTTTCAAAAGTGGTGATTCAGTGGCCATCTGGTCATTATTCAGAGAAAGTACCACCGGATTAGATCACGTGGGAGGGTTCCTACACGCAATATGTTTAAAATTTCAGAAAGACTGGTTCTGAATTGAAAAAGAAGTCTCTAGGCAGAACAAAAACTGTTAGAACATATGAAAATATCGAAACTGAGCAACATGCAATACAAAAGATTCTTCGCCGATCTGCAAATATCCTTCACAAATATTTCATATATCTAAATCATAAATTAAAGTAATTCCCAATTTCTTTTCTTTCAAATAAAACGAGAATGGTTGTTCTATCTCAAAAATTGCATTTGTGTAGCAACATTTAAAAAATCAACGAGCACCCTGTAGTATATCAGATAGAAACTTGGAAAAAACATATCAAGCAAAATGATAGTTTTGAGTCACGAATCATAGTACTATCAGGTGCCCACAACTTCGTACGCGTCCTTTACCGTGGATGCGGAATTCATACTGTTATTATCTCTGCTTCTTGTAGGAATCAAAATACAATGAATCTGACACTTTCGTGAAGGTTTGGAAGTTTGTGCAAGTTTGGAGAGAGCCCATTCCCGAACATGTTTTGATATATTTCTTACGGTTCGAGCCGTATGATCGTCCCGCTAAAAAGCCCATTTTATTATTACTATTTTCCTGTCATTCGAAAAATGTTTATCCTACACTTAGTTTATCCCCTCAGACAAACTCAAAAATTCGAAATCTTATTTAAATAATGCGGCGGCAGACATTAAAATCCTATTACCTAATTGATTACTTATGGAAACAGCCCAGGAAATCTGTGGCCAAAAATAAAGGTTTTTTTTCTGGCTTAACGTCTTTCTAACATCTATTGGTCAAATTTGCAAACCAGCTACCCACATTGACTTCACCCACCCTGGGTTGGGCCGGAAAAATAGCTAGCATCACGAGGGCGCGAACCTACGTGGAACAACCCCGCTGGACGTTGCTTAACTTCAGTGATCGAACGGGAACTGGTGTATTCAACGTTCCTACTTTGGTCTAACTTATTCATAAAATATGTATTTTCTAATTCATATTCTGAATTAAAATACTTTTTCCACGAAAACATAGCACTTTCATTAAAAATATTGATAAACCCTTTGTTTAATGTGAAAGAGCAAAAGAGCTATCTGTTAATATTCTCATGGAATTCATACATTAAAATAGAGATTTCTCCAGAAAGAGACTTGTTAGTGGGAAAAGTGATACGAGCCCCAGAACAGTATTAACATAGGATATTTTTGCATCAGCTGCGGCAAACTAAAAACATTGATAAACCTTGGGAGAGTCCCATTGCTGTTTTCGCAGACTTCAATAATTTAAAAAAAAATCCATGTAAGTTCAAAAACAAGGCATTGATACCAATTTTCCCCTCACCAAAATAACTTTATCAATATAACTTTTTTATAGGTATTAGCAATTAGAATCAGTCCCTTCAGTAACGTCAACGTTGACTTGATCACCATGGATTATTTTGGATATTACTTCAATTAATAATTAATTATGCAAAAGTCACACAATAAGTTTGATCAGTAAATAATTTTATTGACTTAGGTACCTTCTGCAAACTGAAAGATTATATTGACACCAATTTTCCCCTCACCAAAATAACTTTATCAATATAACTTTTTTAGAGGTAGGTATTAGCAATTAGAATTGACATAAAAGAAAAACATTTACAGATAGGTAATTTTTGTGCAAACTGAAAGTTTTTGACATACAAAGAAAAACATTTACAGATAGGTAATTTTTGTGCAAACTGAAATTTTATTGACATACAAAGAAAAACATTTACAGATAGGTAATTTTTGTGCAAACTGAAAGTTTATTGACATACAAAGAAAAACATTTACAGATAGGTAATTTTTGTGCAAACTGAAAGTTTATTGACATACAAAGAAAAACATTTACACATAGGTAATTTTTGTGCAAACTGAAAGTTTATTGACATACAAAGAAAAACATTTACAGATAGGTAATTTTTGTGCAAACTGAAAGTTCATTGACATACAAAGAAAAACATTTACAGATAGGTAATTTTTGTGCAAACTGACAGTTTATTGACATACAAAGAAAAACATTTACAGATAGGTAATTTTTGTGCAAACTGAAAGTTTATTGACATACACATTTACAGATAGGTAATTTTTGTATCATTAATGTGTCATGTATACAGGCCTCTAAACTGGATTTTATTTCAGGGGTGGGGAGATATATGCTAACAAAAACTTATATAGATGATGTTTTGGGGAGTAAAATAGGTATAGGATCTATAAACAGCGTGTACCAAAATGACCGGCACAGCCCCTTAACTTTTGAACGGCTTGGATTTTTTGAATTTCACATCTGAAAATAATAAACGAGGTCTCCTGGTAGAAGTTTGTTATAGTTTCATCATTGTTATAATTAGGTACTTATTTATTGAATTGGTAGACAGGTTTGAGAAACTCAGTTTTACTTTCCAAATCAGTTGAACTTGAATGTGGAATCTGGAGATTTAACAAGATAAAGGAGAATGTGTTTTTATTAATTAGAGAACAAACAAGTTTTAGTTTACGCGAACAAGATTGGCAAACAGTGAATCACTCAGGCAACAAAGACTCGCTCTTAGAGGTTCTGTCCTCTCATTATATTCAGCGCCGGATAGTTGTACCGGTGACCATTTCATTCCTCAGACAACAAAGACTCGGTTTTAGAGTTTCTGTCCGCTCATTATATTCAGCGCCGGATAGTTGCAACGGTGACCATTTCATTCCTCAGACAACAAAGACTCGGTCTTAGAGGTTCTGTCCGCTCATTATATTCAGCGCCGGATAGTTGTACCGGTGACCATTTCAATTCTCAGACAACAAAGTCTCGGTCTTAGAGGTTCTGTCCGCTCATTATATTCAGCGCCGGATAGTTGTAACGGTGACCATTTCATTTCTCAGACAACAAAGACTCGGTCTTAGAGGTTCTGTCCGCTCATTATATTCAGAGCCGGATAGTTGTAACGGTGACCATTTCATTCCTCAGACAACAAAGACTCGGTCTTAGAGGTTCTGTCCGCTCATTATATTCAGCGCCGGATAGTTGTAACGGTGACCATTTCATTCCTCAGACAACAAAGACTCGGTCTTAAATGTTCTGTCCATTCACTGTATTGAGCGCCGGATAGTTGTAACGCTGACCATTTCAGCCATGCCATTCCAAAAACGAGAAAATTCGATCAGAACATTTTCGCCCCGGGCGGGATTCGAACCCGCAACCTCCGGACCAAGAGTCAATGCTCTTAACAACTCGGCCACGGAGATCGGCCTTTAATAGTTTGATGAACCCAAACGTTCCGAACTATTGTGTTGACTGAAAACGTACTCGTACGAGGAAAGTATTGCATATATCTTGCCCAAGCACAGAAAATGAAACTCTTATTTTTGAATATGGATGTAGGAGTTGATTGAATGGGGTTTGTTTCCTGTTTTTTGAATAATTACAGACATCTCCATCACATACCTATTCCTCCTAAAATCTCGGTAGATCTAAATTCAATGGTACAAGTCTTTATTATAATTTCTTGATTCTTTTTGGTGTACAGTTTTCTATCGAAAAAAAACAGCACAATTTGTGCTCGCAGTCAGCCACATACTTCTTCGATTAGTTTTTAAGCACACTACCTTGATTAAAGTACCTACCATGGGCGCAGGAAGGGAGGGGCAGGGGGGGCAGCTGCCCCCCCCCCTAGAAATTCTCGAGAGTATGCAGCACGGAAGGGGCAACTTAAATTTACACTAGATAAAATAATTTTTGGAATCAAAAAAGTCATCAAGTACCTACCGAAATACGATAAATGCCACATTTTGTCCCTAATCCAACAGCCCCACTGTGAACAATTAAATGTAACTGTGGCAAACTTGTCGCATCGTTGAATCGCATTTGGTAAATTTGATGGGAAAATTCAAAAAAATTAACTAACGTTACAAACGTTTAGGTTCCATCTGTTTTTTTTCGGTTTTCCGTTTCCATTGTAAAACTCCTCCTGCTAGTTGAATTTCGGCGGTTTGGCACTTTCTTTTATCGATATTTATCACAGGCCCTGGGGTCGCCCCTCCCCAATAGTTACCCCTGGGGGTTTATTATTAAATAAGTACCGATTTACTTTATCGACCCACCCCTCCCGACATGAAAATCTCAGCTGCCCCTCCCCTAGGCCAGATGCTGGCTACGCCCTTGGTACCTACCACCCACTGAGTATAATCCAGGATGAGCACCTCTCAGAACGATTAATAATAGTTACACCGTATTGTTTTTCCCCTGGAAGAAATTAGGTTTCAAATGTATCGTATTTCTTAAAAAATAATATAACTAATTTTTGTTTCTAATTCCCAATTTTTTTAATTGAAAAAAAAAAAAAAAAACTGACATCAAATAAAATGTAAATGTAGAATTTCTTTATGGTAAGGTCCCACGGCATTTTCACAATTTTTGTGGGAATCACAGCATTACTAAGAGCCTCCTGCATTACTAATAATCTCTTCAATCCTCTATTTTTTACTCTGGTAATGCACTTAAATTATAGATAAAAACCTATTCGCAAACCGACCGAATGTAGATACAAAATTTCATTAAAATCGGTTTAGCCGTTTTGGAGGAGTACCTATGGTAACAAACACTGTGACACGAGAATTTTATATATAAGTAAAGTAACAAGTGTCAATTGCTCGATTTGCAGACTCCTATAAGAAAATGTGTATTTGTATTTTCCTTGCTTGTAAGTGAAGATGTGGGCTGTGCTTAGCCTAAAACATTAGTTAGTATACAGTATGTCCCAGAATGACGGGTCAACCCCGTTAAGTTTTGAATGGCTCGGAATTTTTAAGTTTTGAAAGTTCTAGGGATAGGAAAAGGACCATGTCCAATTAAATGTTATAGAGGGATCTGGGTGCGACCCCCCCGGAAGTGACTTTTGCATTTTTTACAAAAAACATTCTTTCTGAAATCTTTCTCAGCGCGGCCAGAGGAATGAGAAAATTTCAATGCAATTACATAAGAAATAACACTAGTTTTAGATGCAAGTTATTTTCTATGTACCTAATTGGATTGATTTTTTTCTCATTCCTGTGGGCCTGCTGTGAAAGAAATGAGAAGGCTCTCTGAGAGCACCCGAACGAAAGCTAAAATATTGTAGGTCCTAACCGTCCCTTCTGGTTACGCCATTGTCTGCCTTAGCTTATTACAGCTGATGATCATCATAGCGAATTTCTCATCTAATGAGTGTTAATATCGCCCAACAGATTACTTACCATGATATTAATTAATTGGTCTGTAGTGGTAATTTTGTGATATCATATGTATTTCAATATGATGTGAGAATCTATGAAACCAAATCAGATGGATAACTCCTCTCTTATGTCAGACCATGTACAATCGTTTGGATTGATCTAAAAATTAGTTGTTGTTTTTTGGCTTAGTGTTTCCTTAACATATATGGTCATTCAGGATGAGGGTTTATCATGCCTCATATGGTGGGTGGCAGGGGCGTACACAGGATTTTTTTTCGGGGGGGGGGGCTGGGCCTATACCTAGTTTCACAGTTTCACAAAGAGATAATGTAAACAACGTGAGAGCCAACGATCATACCACGTTGAATATACCAGTTCCCGTCAGATCATGGAAGTTAAACAACGTCGGGCGTGGTCAGTACTTGGATGGGTGACCGCTTGGGAACACCACATATCGTTGGACTGGTAGCTGTTATAGGGGCCCGGAATAGATTTCGAAATGCGCTCGCCCTCCGCCAACGATAATCGAATGTTTCTAGATATAAAAGGCGTAGCAAAGCCCTAAAAGACCGGCATCTAGGGCGGTCCGCCCCACAGTTCCTACGCCTCTGCCTATTAGGT
>CM022874.1:14249198-14262800 GCA_012654025.1 Pachypsylla venusta | reverse complement strand
CCCTGGGGTCGCCCCTCCCCAATAACTGAATCATCAGTTACCCCTGGGGGTTTATTTTTAAATAAGTACCGATTTACTTTATCACCCCCCCCCCTCCCGACATGAAAATCTCAGCTGCCCCCCCCAGGCCAGATGCTGGCTACGCCCTTGACTAGAACCCCAATTATGTATGGATTTTATTAATCGGCGAAAGTTAATTGGAAACCTTGGGATTCCGTCATGTGCTCCAAAAATACTTGTGCCGGAATAGCATAGCAATCATTCCAATGTTTTATACAAATTTCGTAATAGACGAACACAAGTCACAAGCGCACTCAAAATTGTGGTGGTTGATCTAGAAGCTAGAGGTACGAAAACATAAAGTTTTGTTTTATTATTTTCAATAATGAACCATTGGAATCGTCACTAAAAAAATCACTCCTCCAAAAATTTTATATTTTTTCTAATATTCATTTTACCCTTCAATTATACCTAACCACTAACCAGGTATACTTGCTCACCGAACAAGGAATTTATTTGTTAAAGTTAATATGCTTTGTCACAATGTACTTCCCCATGTTATTACTAAATTTTTGCCTTCGCTTGGATTCGAACCAACAGCCTCCAGGTTACGAATCCGTCATTCTTACCAAGTGAGCTACTGAGGCTGTGCTCACCGAACAAAGTGAGTTCTATTTTTGACTCCACAATTTTTCTTTCAATGTCCATAACTCTGAAACGTGTTATCCGACTTTGTTAAAACTTGGTACATGAACATTAATTTATTATGTTCATACAATTTACTGATTAGGACCCTATTGGGTGCTCATTTTAATTGAGTGAGGTCTTGCAAGGTGCAAGAAAATAAGTAACCGGTTAGAATGATATTACCCGAATAGTTGCTGACTATGTTAATTTAAACTATCAGCTTCATATAAATTAGGCCTGACAGTTGTGGATTTGCTCTCACGGCACCAACCATCTCAGGTATGATCTATTTTGGGCACCGCTGATGTGGTTGGTCTAGAATAATGTAAATTAAGGTAGAGATAATAGAATTAGACCAAGAATAGATTGACTGACACCAAACTGTGGAAAACACAGGTTATGCAATCATATGCCATTTTATTATTAGATATAGGTATAGGTAACTGTCCAATGTTCAACCAGAACCAGGGTGTTTAATACACTGTACTGACAGTCGTATCATAATAATGATGTATGGGACCTATAATGAATCTAAAACCTACAGTCGCTTCTTAGTGTATATCACACTTGGACCTCGAAACTCGAATATATCCGGTCTAAGTTAGGATGGTTGTCTGTATCATCTCTGGGCATGACATCAGTCACATCAGGTCAGATAATGTAAAGAAGGTAATGTATTTATTTATTTATCTGTAACATAATACAATTAACAAGTAAATTTTTCCTGAGCTAATATAAATTTAAAATTTAATTATTTCTATTTTTTTTTTTTTTTTTTTTTTTTTTTTTTTTTTTTTTTTTTTTTTNGGTTACATAATTCAAAAATAAAATATTGACAATAAAATAAAGAAATATGGTACCCCACTTGAAAACTCATTTATAGATGAGTTTGTGTTAGGTGGGGTTAAATTTGGATGAATATGGTTGTACTGTTAAAATTGTCAGAATTAGTCCAAACTTTGCAGAAATTCAGATGATATCTATCTATAGAGGATATTTATATTTCAAGTACAAAGTTTCAACTACGGACCCCAGGTGTCAGGAGTCTATAGGAACAACGTCGTCAGAGGCCATTTCTTCCGAGCAATTTTTGTAAACCTAAACATATTATTACTACCTGTTATTTTTTCCTTCGATGCGTGGCTCCAAATGTGTCTATCGTCTATCCATATCTATAATAACACTCTGCGTGCCAGGGCCGTACCCAAGATTTTTTCGGGGGGGGGGGGTCCGAAGCATTGACAGCCAAGCCAGGACTAACACCTGAAACTGATGATAATGGAAGTTGATGGTGTTTTTGTTGCTTTTTTTATTATTATAAGTCACGTGCAAAGTAGAGTATTTTCATTTTTAAAAAAATCGATTGAAATTTCGGGGGACCCCTTGAACCCCCTTGGTACGGCCTTACTGCGTGCTTTAGCTGATGAATTAATTTTCAGATCCCTTGTGAAGTCCGGTCTCAGGATGATCCCCTTTCTCCCCTCCCTCTGTGCTCTGGCTCAGTATACCTAATGAATAAGAGTCAATTTCTCGTCAACTCATTAAAATTCAACTGGACTTTCAAAACATTACAAGTTTGGTAACTTATTCAGTTACCAAACTTGTAAAAGAGACATTAATTTAATATCCTAGGTTTTAAAATTTACAAATTATTTTCTGTTGCATAACTGTGAGAGGAAATCAACACCGGATTATCTTAATTAGAGAGGAATTCTAATATAACTCGTTACTAGAGTATACTAATTCTGTATCAATACTAGACAATCCACTCACCAATGGATCATTGCCTAACATCCGTGAAATAAAAAAAAAACATTTTAGTTGGCCGAACGTTAGGTCTTGTTTTAACTCAACAATGTTTCGTCTGTTTGACTGTCCGTTCAACGTTCGTTCCACCACAATAGCTCCGAACAGCTGGACCTATTTTAATGAAACTGAAGAATACATGAGCGTCATTGGCTATAGTGTGTCTGTGTGTTCTATGCAGGGGCGTAGCTAGGCTGGTCCAGCACCCGGGGATAGCACACATTTTGACGCATTTGGATCAGCTCCAACTTCCTATAGAACTGCGTCTATCGCACAGGTCGGCACAATACGATATGTATTACCCTAGATCCTAAAATCCTCAAGTGAGGTCTAGTTTCAACACTAATATTTTTTGTTTTTTGACTGTTTGTCTTTTTTTTACCACGATAACTCTTGTACACTTTTGATGAAATTTGGTATGAATAACAGCGTAGGCCCCATTAGGCCAACAGCGGAATTGAGTGAGATCTATAGTACACAGAACCCTGGAGTATTATTAGAATTAACAGATTAGTTTTTGGCCCGTGTTTGGCCAACCGGGGCCAAATGGTGGCCTTTTTTCCCAAAACTACTAGTTATAATCTAATGGTTATGAGGATTTATTGAATAGTTGATTTAATTCGTAATCAAATTGTTAATAATAAATCAAAATATTATCGAATGAAAGAATTTAATTAACACCAGCTCACTAGAAGCTCAGAGTTACTTTATTTAATTTTAAATTCTGAACTTCAAGTAAAATAAATCAAAATATGGTGGCAGAACAGTTCAATTCAGTTGAGCTGTAAGGAAAATTCCTCGAAATGAAAAGGGTCCCAAGCCATCTCTATTCCCGGCGGCAATGATGTATCAACTTTTGTCTACAGTAGCATAAGGGTCGCTGAAGGAGGGAGAATTCCTGCTGACTCAACCTCCTTCAACCGCGCCCGTCATTCGCTCAGTTCGTCTACTCTCGTGACTGTCATATTATAATTTATTTTTGGCGCCCCAAAAATCTGGCGCCCGGGCAGCCGCCACCTTTGCAACCCTTCCCCCCTTAGTTACCTCCTTGGTTTTATGATGGTAAAAGTTCGACTAGATAAAAAGGTAATAAGGATGGGACTTTCCAGTAATCTCCTTTGGTGTCTTGATATTCGATAATCTAGACTCAAAATTCCAACGATCGGCCTTTCCTGAATGACCATATATTTAGGCGGCTCGTCAGGTTATACTGTTTAAAATAAATAATTTTCCATGTCTCCTTAAAGTCATAGATTTTCTATTGATAAGAATAAGTTTTTTTTTTCATTTCGCTGACTATTTCAAATGGTGCGATAGGGTTCAATATTCGATATATTATACTGTGACCAGTAAATCTCACTCAGTTAAAATTGCCATGACACCCTGGGTAGGGGCCAAGTAAGTTCCAAAAACTAATCAGTTAATTCTGAGAGCACAATAAAAAAATTCATATGAAGTTTTATCAATATCGGACAAGGCGTTCGAGAGTTATGGTGGAGCAATGAGCAAACAGACAAAAAGATATTTAAAGTAAAATTATGGAGTTAAAATTAGATCTCACTTCGATAACTACTCAGCTAACTTGACGAGGTGGAGTGCACCCGTACCCCAAACAAATGATTTGAAATCTTTATTAAATATTTAGTCCATTTGTTATACGAGAAATAAAATTTCTGTGTTTCAGGTGACGTAAATGTAGAACTCGACCAAACTCCAGAAGATATGAAATATGTTGAAGTGCGGGACGGACATCTAGTCGTATTCAATTGTTCTCGATTACCAGAACTAAAACTGGCATTACATCATTTAAATTTACAAGCTGATCCTAGAGGGAGACCTTTAACATTTTGTTTGACTAAACAAAACAAAGATATGACTCCTATAGTTACCATTTCGGTGAGTATTTCAAAGGCAGTTATAGGGTTCGATTCTTACAAGTTAGAAGCGTAAACTGTTTTGTCATAAGAAAAATATACATAGAATAGTCCCGTCCGATTTGGAGATTGTCACTGACCAAATAAGTAGATATAGGAACACAAGAAACAGAAATTTGGTGTGTGTGTGTGGTGGAGGGGGGTGCGGTTAGCGGTTCGAGTTGTGGGAAAAGTATACATCATTTTGGCCCAAACTTCTATGAATATATGTAATGATTGTTCATGCATTTCATCAAAATCAGACAAGGCGTTGGAGAATCAAAGTGGAACAAACAGACTATTAAAGAATAATCGTGAAGTTAAAACTAGCCGTTCCGTGATTTGATTTGAAAGCAACTGTGGGAATACTATACTAGGTTAAGAAAGGTGTAGGTTACCTGTTAGAGCTACTCTGTTATCTCGGTTGGTGTCCGCGGCAGGATGCCAATCGCGGCAGACATAAAATGGTGATTTAACGCCAAACGATATTCAAATCGGCCAGCCTCTATGGCGCGTTAAATCACCAGTTTACGTCGGATCACTGAAGTTAAGCAACGTACGTTCGCTCCCTCGTTATACTGGCTATTCTCAACCCAACTCAGGCTATATAGGTGAGGTAAAGGTGGGTAGCTGGTTTTCAAGTCTTCAGAGAAGTAAGGGAAAAACAACGGCTCGAATGGCATTTAGCTGTTAAAGGGACGTAAAAAAATGAAAGATAGATATTCAAATGGTAGGTATATAATATTTGCGTTTGTTTAGTTCTTGCGTTACATACTCTCCGTTTTAGCACCCCACAAAACATTGTACCCGGAGCATCCACCCCCTTTGCCCCCACCCCCCTACTTACGTCCTCGTAAACAATGTAAAAAGAATATATCTCACCGGAGAAACAATAAAGTTAAAACTGAAATCAAATATTTGGTTATTTTTTTGAGAACTGATGTTAAGTTGAGAAAGTTAATAAAACATAAACATGGGAACTCAAAGAACCACACACATGATGGAGAATGACTAAATTCAATCTGGTTATGTACCTAAGTTCTTAACAATAGCGATGTTATAAAAAGAATTCAGGAAATGGGCAGTTAGTGTGTGGTCAATTATGTAAAAGATGGTCTCAGTATTTTGGAACTGTCTGATTGAACAAAAAATCGTACATATTAATGACACAGGAAAAAATCTGAAATTCATATTATTTTGTTGCGCTTACGCATAATGTAGAATTGTTAGTCCTAAGTATCTGAACCAAATGAGAAACACTGAAATAGTCCATATGAAATAATATTGGGGAAAATAAAAACGGATATTTATAAGAATGGTGACCTTAACTGTCGCTCTTATTGGTTATTTCAGGTACCAACACAACCAGAATACGACAGATGGGTCAAAACATTGGCAGCCGAGCTATTAAGTCAAACACCTTTGGACGCTGTAAGGTTTTTAGATATATTAGGTAAGTTTTTATCATCTCGCAGCAGTTGCATGATTTAGAAGTAATCCGTTGACCAAACGAAGGGAGGCCCTGCTTTGGCTCTTTTCAAGGTTTATTTTGGTGTGGTCGTAGGTATACAAAACAATTAAACAATGTTTCCTCCCCCAAATACCAAATCCATGATAGGGATTTGATATTTGGAGGCATTTTTCCTTGATATGATGACGAGATCAATAACGACTTTTTTTCTTCAATTTTAGTGTGAGTTATATACCAATGTTATAATACATTAGAACATGATCGATAAGCGCTCAGATTAAAAATGTTCATACCCGATTTATTTTGGATTTTATCACAGCGCAAGCGAGCAGCGCTAGGAATGCACATCGTTTTTACAAATAGGTTAACTAAGGTGTAGCCTTCCTTGCTGTATTATGTGCACACATAAGACCAAAATCAGCATATCTCTGATGCGTCTTTATGTACAACAAAATACAAGTAAGCAGGCCCGTATCCAGGATTTTATTTCGGGGGGGGGTCATGTAAAGGGATTTTTACCTAATAGAGATTATAAGAAGATAAAATAGCAAATTATCAATGTTATACTGATATACCTACAGTCATGCGCGGATATAGCCCTCTTGTTTTGGGGGGGGCACAATCGCACAATATATCCAATAGAAAATGTGGAGGGGGAGGACTCGTAACCTGGAGACCGGTTGTTCGAGTCCTGGGCAGTACTTTTTAATGCAATGTTTATCGAGGTACGATACTTAATTTGTTAAAAGCTATAGATAGACCTTACCACAAATACCTTTCATAAGGGTGATAAGCGATTTTATAAGCGTGATGACGAAAAAAAGTGCCATGACGGATGACAGAATTTTTTACAATTTTTTATTTACGTATTTCTATTTAGTCTCAGGATTGGGAATTATTTAGGGGCCCGTGGCCTCCCTCCCACTCAATCGGATAAAAGACACGGCGGATCACCATTCATTTGATTTTTTTTTAAATTATGTATAATGAAATTTGAGAAACACAGCCCGCTTAAAAAAACTGGGGGACATGTGCCCCCCGTGCCCTCCCCGATATCCGCGCATGCCTACAGTATTTCTGTGAGGATTTAATGTAAGTGGTCCACTGTCGTTAGAACCTCTGATGGCTAATTCTTGTCTGCCACACATTTTTAGGGATCAACTTTCTTTTTTACGGGGAAAATAACTTCATCTACGAGGCATCGCTGATCAAAACCTCTCTGGGGGGGGGGGATCATCTTAACGCTTATATTGATAAAACTAGCAGATTGCCCGTGCTTTGCTACGGTTATGAAATTCAACAAGAATCTTCTCAAGTTTGTATCTTTGGTGGAAATACACCAGAACCTTGAGTAAAATATTAGATAATATTTTACTCAAGGATATTACTTTTTGCACTGCGAAACACCTTTGTATTAAATTTCAGCTTTCTCGCTTATGCCGAAGTGATACTTCTAAATTATGGATTTTTGGTGGAACCGACCGCCAGAGTGACCGCTCCTATTTAAAAAATTCAATATTTTATTCAAGGATATGACTTTTTGTACTGCAGAACACCTTTGTATTGAATTTCAGCTTTCTGGCTAATCCCGAAGTGGTACTTCTCAATTCCGATTTTTTGGTGCTGCAAACCGTCCATAAATCGGGGAAAAACCGGAAAATTTCAAATTTTATATTTTTTATGGGGTCCTTATATACTATTTTGTGGGAGTCCATTCTCGGTCATTTTTCGTTATCTTCTTTAGTTTGCTTAGAAAAAGGGATCTGTTTGCCAAGTTTCAAGTGTCTATATTTAGCAATCGTAGAGCTACGTTGATTATAAGTCAGTCAGTATACCAACTGGGCTTTGCGTTTTATAAGTATAGATAGATAAACAAATTTGTTCTTCTTATTAAGTTCGCCGTCCCTAAAAACTATTGCATCTGTTCGGCTAAACTCTTGTTCCATTTGGGCATTGTGTCGAATCCGTTGGTACGTGGTACTTTTCAAAGAATGCTAAACAAGCGTATTTTGAACAGACACATTTAATGAAAATCGGTATAAAAAAAATTAGATTTTTTTTAAAAAAATAGAAATTTATACATTTTTGTTTGTTTAAAAAAAAACTAGCAGGCGATTGAAGTCAAAATTTTAAGTGGGAAAAATCAAACCTTTTCAAAATTTCGGGGGGNATTTTTTTGGGGGGGGGGGGGTTGTACCTTTAAAACCCTGTCCTGGATACGGGCCTGCAAGTAAGTAATCAATTGACGAAACAAAACTGATCTTGTTCACAGGAATAACAGCAACCATAGAGTCATCCAAATCTGAGAAACGTCAAAACGAGAAGAACCCTCCACTGCAACGAAGAAATTCTCCACCATTTGTAAAAGAATTAGATTTGGCACATCCTCTACCAGACGTCATCAAAGATCTGCCTCCCTTCCATTACAGCAAATCCAAATACAGGAAATATCATCGTGATAAAGAACAGCCCGAATGGTTTCATGAGAGGCTTCTCCTATTCGAATCCCTTTGTAAACATAATCCAAAGAAATCTTTAGTTACCAAAAATAGTAACAACGATCTTCAAAAGCAACGAGCACGTTCGCTTCATAATCTTAGTCAAACGAATAATTTACCAGTAAAAGATATGTGTAGGTATTTTGAAAATAAACATATCAAGACGCACGCGCACGAGGGCTCAGTAGAAAATGCTGAGGCAGTCGAAAAGTATACGATTAGTAATGAAATAAATGGAAAGAGTAAACGGAGATTTTCCCATTTAGATCATTCTTTTGCAAATGACGGCCAAGCCAGATTCATGGTTACCAAAAATATATCTTGATAATGTTAAAATTGTTCTCATCATGTTTCCTTTCTTAATGTGCAGTCCAGTCCTTTTTCTATAGCACAATGAGTACATGTACACGTGTGTTTTATATACAGGATGTAACACAACAATATGTTGATAATGTTAAAATAATTCTCATCATGTTTCCATTCTTAATGTGCAGTCCAGTCCTTTTTCTATAGCACAATGAGTACATGAACACGTGTTTTATATACAGGATGTAACACAACAATATGTCGGTACATTGGTACATGATATTAAAAAGACAAGGCATTTTCTTGTGCAGAAAATATTTTGGCTTAAAATCTGTAATGAGTACTTCATTCATTCAATGTATGCTCTAGATAAGTTATAGTATACTGCTTATGTTTTTAATTGTCATCATAGATCCGTTCTTAGAGGCTGATAATTGACATGGGCCCCCAGAACCATGACAATCACTGCAATATAATAACGTCAGTAACCAAAGAGTTAAAAATAATCATATTACAGAGTTGCTTTCTGCGTTATTTTACACCATCAGCTCAGGTGGACTCGGCCCATGAGAATGTCACCCCCAAGTAACTTCTTACAATCTCAAGTATGATTTACTTTTTCTCATGGAATGTTAGTAAGTCACATATGGATTGGAAGAAAATACGCCTTCGGTAATGAGTACTTACCTATTCTAATAATTTAGATAAACTATTTAGGATGTTTGTAGTCATTGTGAAATATAGATTTCAAAAAATATTTTTGTATCAAACTACAAATAAAATAAGTCACGAGCGCTTTCGTCTGTTACGACATCATGTGGTGAACTGATGATGTCGTAACAGACGAAAGCACTCTTGACTCTTATTTTATTTGTAGTTTGATACAAAAATATTTTTTGTCGTGTCGGAAATTCAAACATCGAAAAAAAAAAAAAAAAAAACGTTTTGTCACTTCTTTTTTATTACACCTGTAGTGTACGTATAATAGCCAATCCAGTGATCCACCCCTACCTTAATAAATATATTTTAAGAAGAAAAATCAAAATCTTTTTTTTTAATACTTATGTTTTTACTAGATATAGGGCTTCCAATCCCGCATGTGGTATTGATTTTGATCCCTCATGCGGGGGTTGATCTTAATCCCGCGGGATCCGCATTATTTAATAATATAAGGAGGAAAGTTCTGAGTATGCAGTTAATTCCTCATACATGCACCATCTATAATAACTGCTGAATCACATACTTTTACATATATTTGCCTGATTTTTTTCTGATCTCAAAGGAAAAAAGAAGAAATAAATACAATTTTTTAGATCAAAACACTATGTATTCAATAATGAACCTTTGGCATTGTCACGAAAAAAAAACTTACAAAAATGAAAAAGAGAAGAAAAAAGAAGAACAGTATGAAATACAATTATTGAAGTACCAATTCAAGGATTTCCAAATCCTGGGGCTTGGGAAAATGCTCTCAGGAAGCAAATGCTAAACAAGCTGTCCTCTCCCAAACCTGTCCTCAACTGACTACAAATTAGACCAGCTGCTGAGAACGCTCTTTCCGATTCAACACTTGTAGGAGGAATAGTTAGTACATACTGTACTCCTTCACAATACCTAAGATCATGTTTAAAAAAAAATCTTTCCAGTGCGGGATTTGCGGGATTGGAGTTTGCGGATCTCGCAGATTGCAAATCCCGCAAAAAACGCGCGGATTCCGCAAATTGTGGGATCCCGCATTTGCGGGATTGGAAGCCCTAACTAGATACCTTAACTCATTGGGTTAGATTCAGTTGATCCCGAGATATATTAGGTGGGACATTGATTGCTTATTATATCAGCCAACGGAAGGGAAGTAATCTGAATATTTGCAAATCCTACTTTTACGGGAGCTTTCTTAAGGGGTGACATTGAGCCGCGACAAGTCTCGGAGGCAGCGTATGACATTGTCGAGGTAAGAAAATAATGAATACTTAAAATTATGGTTTACATTTTTGTCAACGAAATAAGTTGTTAAAACTACGAACAGTCACGCTCACTTTACTCCCGGATTAGAGATTCATATTTTCTCTGACAGCCAGGCAGCGCTGAAGGCTATAGTCAGCTATAGCACGAACTCCAAGATAACTTGGGAATGCCAACTGGCACTAAAGGAACTGGCACAGAACAACCGGGTTAACCTCGGTTGGGTGCCAGGTCACAATGGTATTGCCGGCAATGAACAAGCCGATCACCTGGCAAGAATGGGATCAGCGACACCATTCATTGGGCCGGAGCCCGTGATCGGACTAAGCAAGACTGAGATCAAGAATTTCATTGACGGATGGGTCTTCGAAAACCATCTGAGGCGGTGGAGGGACGTCTCAGGCCTGATACATAGCGGGGCTGTGCTGCAGGGACCATCAAAGGACCTTACTATAGAGATTCTTGCCCTCAGTCGCACTGTGGACTGAGAAAACATCTGCACACTATGGGCTTCCATCAAGACCAGGTTATGTGCAGACTTTGTGGGGAGGATGAGGAGACTGCTTCTCACGTTATCTTTGATTGCGACTCCCTCATTGCGTGGAGACTAAGTATGGGACAGCTAGATCCCAGGCTTGACATTCACGCAAAACACCTAGCCAAAAGGCTGATCAAGCTTGCGCAGATCTTAGGCCTTAGCTAGGAAACAGGCTAATTTCCAAGCACAAAAAGCCCATAACAGGTTTAGGTGCAGGGGCTTACATAGCCCCAAAGAGGAATTTAGCTCACGAATATACGAATTATACTCCCGGATTAAAGACTTTCTCATAGTCGTAAAAAAATGTCCCAAAGTATGTCTCAGCCATGCGAAGGTGGAAATTTTAAGTCACATTTTATACGAGATTTAGCCAGAATAAAATTTATATAAAAGAAAATCAAATATTTTTCAATTTAGTATTATTTTAAGTTTAAATAATAAGATTTTAAAGACAAATATCTTGCGTGAGTTACCAAGAATGAATCAAGATCAAAACCAAAATCCAAATCAAGGTCAAAACTATAATCCGGCCTTTCTAACTTGCGGCTTCATAAACGACAGAAATGAATTCTTCATCGAACGTCAACTGACTGGACTTTGTTGCAATTGTGCCAACTGTTGTTATCGTCCCAAACTGAGTGTGGGAGTAGTGTATGAAAAAGATGGTAAAATTATTCAACCGGGCCTTTGTTTAAGCCAATTAGGAACAAAAGACAATTGCAGTAAATGTGGAACTTCAGTGCCTTGTAGCTCAAGTGATCCTAATGAATTTAGAAACGAGCGTCCAAAGTTAAGCATGGGTGTGGTGTACGGACAACAAAAACAACCGTATCATACAAGTGTAAATTCACAAAATCCGTATTTTACAAGTACGGATTCACCTTTAATTTTTAGTCCTCCCCTACCTAAAAAATCAAAAAGTATTAAAGTGCCTTTCCCATACGGTGGTGAAGGAGAGAGTCATTCTGGTGATTGTGGTTCTGGAGATTGGTTTAGCCCACCAAAGAATACTGGAATTATATATGATGGACCCATGACACCAGAAGGAGTGTTAAAACTTCAGGAAGAACAAGCAAGCACAGCAAAGTCGCTAGAAAGAAATAGTGCCTACAGTTTGCCCGCATCAGAAACAAAAATAAAACAGAAGAAAAAGAAACAAAAAGTTGCGCCTGAGCCAGATCCATGTTGGACTGAAACATTTCTAGATTAACTAGATCAGTTAAAGATAAATTGCTGGCAAATAGTAATATGTTTCCTTGATTTTAAATAAAATGTAATTTTAGTTCATATTCAGGTGTCATTTTTTGTATATGAAATGATTTCATTATTAGCGGCTTGAACTTAGATATTTGTCCCTTTGACCACATCTTCACGGTACGTACCGGGACGACCTGGAACGCATACCATCACTGTTTCAGCCAAGGGCCATGAAACATTTTTAGTAACCTCAGTATGTTTCTACCATTTTTTAAGAGACATGAATCTAGTAATTAGAAGAATGGTTTATTTTTAGAGAAACACTAATAGGTACAACAACAACAACTCCTAATTAATATTTAAAAAAACTTTTAAAAAAAAATATTTTATCCTGTCATGAAAAATCTTGCCCAATAGCTTGCAGAATATTTTGTTATATTAATAGTATTAAAATGCCCAATAGATTGTATGTTGGGCTGCAGAATATTTTGTTATATTAATAGTATTAAAATGCCAAATAGATTGCATGTTAGGCTGCAGAATATTTTATTTTATTAATAGCATTAAAATGGCCAATAGATTGCATGTTGGGCTGCAGAATATTTTATTTTATTAATAGCATTAGAATTTCGCAAAAACATTCAGTTCTGGTGGTGAAGAGGTATATTAAGGATCAACACGGTATCCACAGTCCACACAAAGGCATGTACAGTAAAAGGAACCATTTGGGTAAAATAGCCAGCAGGCCTCCCGGTGCCTTGGAAGACTGTAAGCGAAGCTAGATACTTATTGTGTGTAATAATAGACAGGTCAATCCGTTGCAGCAAAAATCAAAATAAGGACCAATTCAATTCAAAATGTATCTAGCTCTAATTGCACCTTAGAGTTTTTAAGCTTTACGCCGATCGCCGTGGCCGAGTTTTTAAGAGCATTGACTCTTGGTCCGGAGGTTGTGGGTTCGAATTCCGCCCGGAGCGAAAATTTTCTCATCGAATTTTCTCGTTTTGGGAATGGCATCATGGGCGTAGGAAGGGGGGGGCAGGTGGGGGCAGCTGCCCCCACCTAGAAATTCCCAAGAGTATGCAGCACGGAAGGGGCAACTTAGATTTACACTAGATAAAATGATTTTTGGAAGCAAAAAAGTCATCAAGTACCGAAATACGATAAATGCCACATTTTGTCCCTAATCCAACAGCCCCACTGTGAACAATCAAATGTAACTGT
>CM022874.1:14201927-14247305 GCA_012654025.1 Pachypsylla venusta | reverse complement strand
CCCCCCCCCCCCCCTTGTGTACGCCTCTGTCTCAAATAACCGTTCAAAAAGTAAATAAAACAATATTTTTGGTGTTTCTGTTATCCGTGTATATATTATTTACAAAATGAAAATAGTAAATTACAATAATGAAAAGAACATTTTCCACTCAGATGATTGTTAGATTAGTCGTCACATAACAAATTGATGAGACAATATCGGTGCTTCTCATATTTTCGACAATTAGATAACAATTCACCGAATTGACATTATCAACATGCGTAATCACTTTCTGAAAATACCCGGAATATTTGAACCAATCAGAAATGTTGAATAATCAGATATGTTGAATAATAACTACATTTCTATCAACCAAATTGTGGAGCATTCTGATTGATTCACAAGGATCCCGGTTTAATTGACCAAGATTACGAGATTTGCTGAGTACAAACACGACAACCTATACACCTGTCATTTATCCTTTCTCGGAGGATTTTTTTAAAATATATATGCGCCGGAACTACTCTGGAGTTTTTTTTCTCTCTATACATCGCATTTTTAACTAAACAAAATATTGTTTCACCAACATAAAACTAATTAACAGTAATATAAAAATCATGAAGGAAACAAATAATTTAGGGAATTTTTTTGGCACACATTTTAAAGCGTGGTTGACACACGACACAGTTATGTCCAATCTTTTTATGAAAACTTTAAGCTAAGCACCAAATTCCATTTGGTCTATCATGGTCGTACAAAAGGTCAAGTCACTCGAGCACCGCGCGTTTTACAAACAACGCAATAAAAAAATGGATTCAACAAATTAGACAATAATTATAAAAAAAAACTTCAATTAATAGTATGTTCAAAGGATCTCGTCTACTGCACCCATCGACGGGTGAAAATGCAAAGGACGTATTCAGAGGTTGAATATTTTCGAATTTCATTCTAATGGAATTTAGCTGGATGTGGTTTTAGGTCCTTTGGGTCAAATCCGATCCATACAGAAGTTGATGGAATGAGAAACACTCCACCTGGGTTGCACAGTAACCAATTTGTGATTTCGTAAAACTTCTCTGGCTTGACTAACTCTTGGGATGCTGAGCTGTCCTTTATAAGTATCGTTGTTAGTTTTATGATCAGGTATAATTTGTTCTTGTATGCTTATCACCGGAATTAAATTCACGCGAAACCAAGCCATAAAGCATTTTGTGTGTATCAATTGGGTACTTTTAAAATATTTGATTTATATTATTTGTAGACATCATCTTTTTGAATGCGCAAATAGAAGTAAGTATCTAAACAAATTGGACCCGTCGACGGTTCCAATGGACGAGAGGTCGAAGCCATATTAAAAATTCTGGAAAATAAAAATCGGGTACCAACCAACACACTAGGGAGCTGAAGGTAATTTTGGAGTGGCTTTTGTTATTGTGCCATTGTCAAATCATTTGAAGTCAGTCTGTAAAATGAAGAATTCAAAAATAATTATTTGAGGAAAATACGAGATCGTAAATCATATCTGGCAAAACGCATTTCAGAAAGAAAAGGGCCTAAGGGGCCAATAAAAAACGGAATTTATACATCGCCCCCCCCCAAAAGTGAAAAAAAAACTATAAAAATAAAATAAACTAACCCAAACCAATCCTGTCCTCCTCTTCTCGTGATCTTAGCTGTCAATTTGATCCCCTTGTTCCAATGAATCCAAGGTATCATTTGAAGAGGAGTGTGTCAGATCACTGAGTTCGTCCAAATGTTTCTGGCGCTTTCTTACATTCCAATGTAAGCACTCGCCTAGAGAGTCAAACCAGTCAGAAATTTGATCTTGAGCACAAATTGAAGGCACTGGATAAATAGAAGTTGTTACTCTTAAACTGAAATTCGGAAAAACAACATTGTTAGTGATAACGTTTTAAACACTCTTCGTTCGATGGCTGAGTGATGTATAAGTCTATAGCTTTGAATAAGAGTATCCAAAGTGTTTAAATTGCATTCCTTATCATTACATAGAATCATTGTATTTGATGATCTCAATGGAATTTGGCGGACTAGGTATACAGAATACGGAATTCTCCAATAATTAGTTGCATACTGCATCTAATTCTTGAAGACTTTTAAACATGGGTCCCAAAATTATCAATCAAATTTAAAAAAATAAGTTACCACATAATGATATTTTTTAGTTGTTTTCTGTTCTATTTTACACTAAGAGTTTAGTCAAGTGAACTAACCAAGAATAACATTATCCGTATGACCATTTCAAGTTGACTCCCGTGGAACCACCCCTAAAAGTAAGTAGTAAAAATTTTACAACCACTACAAAAAGTTTCTCATTTGCAATAATATATATATATATATATAAATCAGCATTTTTTAAAATGAAAATCCTAACTCAAGACATTGAGCTTCCAATTCTTTAGAGATTTAGAGGTAGACTATATTGTACATACAAAGTTAGTACACTATTAGCTTAGTTAAGCTACAATTCCCACGTGAAATAGCTGGCAGATTGTCGCGTTTGTTAGATGTGAAACTTTAAATTTAGAGAAATGAAAAAATGAAAAAAAAAAAAAAAAAAAAAAAAAAAAAACAGTTCTCTGAAAGCAAGTAGAATAATAATTATGTGTCAAATAAGGGGAGGAATATTCTTATAAATGTTTCCAAGAAAAGGACAATCCTAAAAATTCCATTTTATTTGGTGATTTTTTGCTCCCATTTCGGTAAGGCTTAATTCTTAAATTGATAATGTGTCCTCTGCTATCAGGGGCGGAATCATTTGGTATGGGAAGCTGGTTTTCCTATGGAAAAGATTGTTTCCCAACTATACGTTTCAGAGTTACTATAAACTTCTTATAAAACGGACAAATTAAAACATGAAGTTTTTTGAAAAAAAAATTTTAAAAAAAAATAGTATTTTTTACATCAAAATTTATGTTTCAAATATTTTTTAACTTTCGGTTCAGAAATTGATGCAAAAAATTACGAAAAAATCATAAATTTGCAAGCATGTCTTTCCATTGGATCGTTTTACATATATATTTCTTTAGAGAATGTTCCTCCTCCAATTTTAACCATAAAACATAGTTTCAACAAACTTTTTTTCGCCACTCGGCAAGTTACGCTACTCAAAAAATAAGTTTCACTTAAAAAAAATAAAAAAATACAAAAAAACTGAAATTTAAACAAAACTTACACCATAAAAATATTATAAAAAGCATTTGTTAGATTTGAAATAAATCTATCCCATTTCGATTAGTAAGCTGACAGACTGAGCGAAAATAGATGAGTACACTGTGCTTGCTCTGGCACACAAGATAGACTTTATACTTGAAGTTGCTAGACAACATGAAGCGATCAATTGTATGGAAGAATTTATAAAGTAATGGAAACTTAATATCACCCAAAATGAAAGCAGACAAGGACAGTAGCTGTAAATTGCCCATTTGATGAAACAGTAGAACACATAGAGAAGGCATTGAAAAGTAATTACATACAGAAATGTATTCAGAAAAGAAAGAAGAATGAAAGAAGTTAATTTATACAGATATCATACATTGGATTAGCAGGGCGCTCACGAAGATCTTAAACCTACGAATTAATATTTTCAATAATGAATCTTCTTAATCGAGCACGAAAAATTACCCCCTCCACCCCTCCATCAAATTTATTTAGTGAATATCAAACATTTTTGCTCGGCATCATAGAATTGCAAGGAATTTTTACAATAATTCCAATATCAGTTTGCTATATGATACCTAACATTCTCAGATGCTATTTTTTGTCACTCGTCAATTGTTCTCACCAGACTAAAATACAACTAAATCGAATATAAAATTTGTTTGACCCATGCGGGATTAAAATCACAAACCTCTCTCGCGAAAGCCGACTGAGATGCACACTTTACCATGGAGATGGAGTGGTCTTAGGGAAACGTTATTTATAAAGGAACTTCCGAGAGAGTCGACACCCTAGTGTCGTAGCCTTTCTGTGTAAGGTGTTGAAACAGTAGTAAACATAGAGTTATGTGCTATACTGTTTAAAGTAAAAGCCAATAGTACTTTTATTTTTCTTATTCGTTCCAAAAATGTATCACAAAAGCGGTGATTCCATATAACATTTCAAAGTCGGGGGGCCTCACATGAAATAACGAAAATGATAAAACCACCAGAAAATGTTTCCCCTTTTGAATAAGAAATACATGTTTCGTTCTTCGAAATTCAAACCGTTCTCAAGATTTTAAGCTCCACTCTTCTTTTTGATACCCAATGCGGATATATTTGTTCATCGCACTATTTCTTTGCAGTGGGAATGGTGGTAACAATTGTTTTAATAATGGAAAATGTTATTTGACTGTATTTTATACGAGAACGCCCTGTGCAATACATTCAATTTTGTACAATTCGCATTTTTCTATTTAACAGATAGTATATGCACATAAATCAACACACGCACCTATCCCCAACTTTCAATTCTTGCTGATTTCGTCCATCAAATGACACCCAAGATGTATTTCGTGCGTCTTCGCTCAGCATTATCTGAAACAATTTTGTACAGTGACCATAATAGTCATTAGCACCAAGAGGGGTAAATTCTTGACATGACCAAAGAGAACAAAGGCATTTCACAAAATTGTATCGACAGAAATTACAAATAAAATAGCAATAGCACATTCAGATATTAGTTCCTGGATGAAATTTGTAAGGATTGAGGATGTGAGAAGAACATATTTCTAACGTAAAAAGGTAAAGGAAAGAGGCAGAATACTACTGTCAGAATGTTGAACAACGAGACAAATTAGATCGACATAAGTACCTAAATACAGGAAACTGTAAAAATACTCGAGCACTCATGTAACAAAAAAATATCGAATTTGATTTTTTGTGTCAACATAGAAGGAATTGTTTGTACCCAGACAAGTTTTATATCAAATTTTAGTAATTGCAAGTCATTTTGGTAAAAATATATTGCATGCAAACCAAGACATTTTAGGCAAATTTGCCCATTCATTAAAAATCGTTCACCCAATTTCCAACAATTATTTTAAGAAATAAAAAATATTCTCCCTTGAATTGAGAAGTTCAATATTGTTATGATCATTTTCTTTTTACTTTATTTTCCTTTAATTGGTTTTGGTAGCCTTTCGACCAACCCGAGAGTGTCACAAAATTTCTTTAGTGGTACTCTTCTATGAACGTTTCAATCATTCATAGAAAAATAACTCCAAATTTAAAATATTTGATTGAATAAATTATGCATAAAACAGGAGACAAAATGCAATAAATCCGAGCTGTATCAAAAATATGCAACTAAAATTAATTACGTAAACTCAATTCTTAGGCTGAAAACTAACTGAGAGCAACATTTTGACGTTGCAGAGTGCGACCATTTTAATGTTCCAGATGGCCATACTTCTGACTCACCTGACTTACAAAATCATAAAAATTAGTAAAACAGTGATCGGATGAAAAAAGAAAAAGTTCACTCATCGTTATAATATGTTTGCCATCATCTCAATTGTCAATATGCAGCGTGTTCCAGAATGACCGGTTACCTCTCCTTAACTTTTGAACGGCTCGGAATTCTCGAGTTTTGAAAAACTCTAGGGATAGGAAAGGTCATGGCCAATTGAATGGTTATGGAGAGATCCAGGTTCGACGAGCGAAAATGACTTTTATCGACAAAGTGTCGATTTTTCATGAAATTTAAATGGAATGGTAGTAATATTTTTGCTTAAATAAGAGTACAAATAAAATAAGGAAAAACTTTCCTTTTCATTTTTAAAAAAAAAAAGTAGAGTCTAGCTCTAAATTTTAATTTTGTTGATCAATGCAATTCCATAGGAAATTAGAGTCTAGGGGTCTAAATTTTAATTTTGTTGATCAATGCAATTCCATAGGAAATTGGATGCAAGTTATTTCGTATGTAATGGCATTGAAATTTAATTGCATTGCTGGGAGACGCTGTATTGTATTTACGAAATGTTGCACATGAAATTGGCGTCACCAATCCCTAAAGCCATGGCACTTTATAACCAATATTCTTCTGTGCTGGACTTTGCGGATCGCATGGGCCACTTTAAAGAATTGTCCAAAAATTTATGTCGGGCCAACTTTTGATTTGTAATATTGTTTTATATTTTTGTATCTTTTCTGTGTCTTAATTATCATTTTATCGCGCACTTTTACAATTTAATTTTGAACCACAAACCTTATTGACTATGTAAGAGCCATTAGTGATAATGGCGTTTAGTAAATTTAAAAAAAAGTGGTTCGTTGCACAATGTACCGCGAAGCAAAATGAAGCGCTCAAGTGGTTCTAGCCTTAGTATTAATGTAAGCAAAATAATAAATTGACTGCAACTAAAAATTAAAAATGCATATTTATATGAAAGTTTACTTGTTCACAATATATGGCCCATATCAACATACCTATCACCATGTCGTAATTCTTGACGACTTCTACCGTCGAATGACACCCAAGCTGTATTTCTGCTATCCGGTGATACTGAGATCTAGGTAAAAATACAATAGGGATTTTTATATCTCCTGAAAAAATACTATACTGGGGAAAGTCTATTTAAACAAGATTAAATAGAAACTATTGCACGTACTATCCACAATATACTTGAATTGCTAATGGCATATAACTCTGAATGCACAGAAATAATTATTAGAATAATAATAATAATAACAATGATCACCAGAAAGACATATGGCACCTTTAGCTGAAAACGAAATTATGACGTCACATTTTGAAATATTGTTCACATTTTTCTCAATGCTCCGGAGTCGCAGAAAATAAAATAATAAATACAGTTGGTAAGCTTTTTATAATTGCATTAAACTGAACCCTTGTTATCAGGATCATTGCAAACAACTAGCAAATAATTTGTAAATAGATATTTCTTTCAGTAATCATCCCACAATATTTATGGGTCTCATAGCATTACAAATATTTTTAAAAGTCTCTCTAATATCAACAAACTATACTTAATCACCTTAAAATGTTATCGCTTGTCGTTTTTATTATTAATTGTCTTAAGAAGACTGAGTTACTCCCATACACAAGCAGACCAAGTAGAAAATTCGAAAAAAAAAAAATCATATTTTCCACCTGATCGGGATTTAAACCCGACACCTCCCTAGTGCAAGCCGAATGTGATGCACACTGTGCGACGGAGATGTTTCAATTGGAAAATTTGAAAATCTCATTGTCGTGATCCGAATGGGTACCGCCGACACCGGCGCCGGTACCTTGTGAAGCAATCTGATTGTGATGTAAAGTAGGCATTTTCCTAATTTTATACAGCTCGATGTAACCATGTCGTTCGGTACGTTAGGATGAATCATACACTCATCCAACATTCTAGGAAGATATCTTTTTCAATTTAAACTCTGACAAACAACAAAACTCACCTTTAGTTCCACTCCTGCAGGTACGACGATCGGCCTAAAGGAAAGTGAATGTGGACATATAGGTGTAACCATAATGGCAGGTACGCTAGGATGAATCATAGAAGCACCGGCTGCAACTGCATAAGCTGTACTTCCGGTAGGGGTTGATACAATAAGACCTAATTTAAACCAGAAAATAAATATAGATGAAATTAGAAACCAAATGAGTATAGACTATCTTTAGTCCATCCATTTTATCTCCAAACTGTGGTTCCTCACATGCCAAATATATTTCACCAAATAATAATAAAATATAATTCAATCAAATTGTTATATATATATATAAATACCAAAGATGCAAAAAAGACGTATCCTTTTAAAATCTTGATTTCACAGTGCGGAGATACAGGATACAGCGGACGGACTAAAGGATGAAATATTTATAAAAGTCAACAGTTTACTTCAGAAGACAATTGTTTATGCTATGGAACAGCTTTGTATCGATTATTAGGTATTTGATTCAACCCGATTTGTGAAACTTACCGTCCCCTTGTACGGATGTGATATGTTTCCCATCCAGATAGAGATCAATGTTTGATAGATAAGGACTTGGTCCCCTATCTATAACAACCTCATTCAAAACTAAAATATTTGTGGGAGGTTTACAGTCCTTACTGGTCTCTTCATTTTTCCTCATTATAATACATCGTAGTCGACTTCTTAAAGTAAGTGCTGCGTGTCCTGGAAATGAAAACAAAACCAGTTGGTTACATTATAGAAGTCGGGACCTGGAAATTAATGGTGGAAGACTTAAGTTCAAATTATACTATAAGCCACCATGTATGACACGTTGAAGTTAAGCAACGTCCAGTGAGGTTTTACTTGGTGAGTGTAGCCTAGGTAACGCTAAAGAACTAACAAATTTCACAATCTAACATCATTGATCTGCTGGTCACTGCATTTCAATTCTCATTATTTTCAATTGTCCTCAGGAGGCTGAGTTACCCTAAACATCAATTTACATCTACCTTTAGGCAGCGTCAATGGCACGTTGAATACAACAGTTCCCGTGGGATCACTGAAGTTAAGCAACGTCTAGCGATTTTTTACTTGGTGGGTGACCACATAGCTTCGAGTCCGCGTAATGCTAGCTATTCTCGGCCAAACCCACGCTGGTAAAGTCAATATGGGTAGCTGGTTTGTAAGTTCCCAGCGACTGGAGGGTAAAACATGACCATATATATATTAAAGAGACGTAAAGAAAACAATGCTAAGCATACGAATAATACTAGGCGTTTGGCATTTTATTTACTGAAGTTAAGAAAAGAAAACAATGCTAAGCATACGAATAATACTAGGCGTTTGGCATTTTATTTACTGACGTTAAGAAAACAATGCTAAGCATACGAATAATACTAGGCTTTTGGCATTTTATTTACTAATTTTTCACAACTTTAACAGAGTTTTCATTGAGTACAAAGAACGAATGGTTCTTACTTTGTATTCCCGGCACATTAGAGACAAATATAATTCTCGCTGGCTATTCTCGGATTGGGTCAACAAATGTGATGTCGTTTCTTTTTTGAAAAGATTTTTTTTTGCTGTAACCTGTGATGAATGTCACACATAATAAATTATCCGTTCGTGAGACATTCCTGTGGAATGTGGAAGACATCGTAGGCTTAATAATAAGATTTCGCTTGGGTCCTTCCCGTACGGAACTCTAAAAAAAAAATTCTGAAACTTACCTTCGAGGACATTTGTAACTTGATCTTCAAAATTTTCAAATTCAAATGGAGTTAAAAAACCTAACGAACCTAAATGAAATGCCATCACAGGGGGAACTGATTGCTGAAAAAATAAATCAATCATCATACCAAACGAAGTAAGTCTAAAATTTTAACCCTACCGATTTTGCACTAATTTGTATGTTTGTACAATGATAAGTGTATAGCGCGAGGTCCGATTATGATGAAAATTGCTATGAACTGTTCACATAATTCACTCGCTCTCGTGATGACCTGGAACGCATAATATCAGTTTCAACCAAAGGCCATCGGAATCTTTTCGTCAATTTCATATCAAACAACTTCTATGATTTTTCCATACCTGAATCCAGAAAGGTGGAGGAACACCGCTACAACAACACATTGCATTCGTTTATATTGATAAGTTTTGGGTCCACGGGGACCTCATGGAGGTATTTGAAAATAATTTTTATATTTATGAAAATGAATGAAATGAAAAATGAGATGAAAGAAATTAAATTTTTATCTTTAGAACTTTGAAAAATCATGAAAAAGTTAACACTAAAATTCAAGTATGTAGGGAAAAAATATTCTAAATTTGAAAACCAGAAAGTGGGAGGGTATCAGATGAATGGTATTATTATTAAGATATTTTCAATTTGGTAGCAGGAATCTGAATGGGGCGTACATTCCTCCGAACTTTCGGTCAGTAATACTATCCGAACCCAATAAAATTCTATAGAAGAAGAAAATGTAGAGAGTTATCGAGGGGATAATAATAGGATTCCATTGGAACGACCACTAAAATCTCTATTTAAATCTTACCTGGAATAAGAGACTGGCATACAACAAAGTACCATCCCCACCCAAACAAATGATGAAATCAATTTTGTCTGTCAAATCATCTTTGCCATCACGGAATGTCATCAATTTGTCTTTGACGGAGGTGAACGATGGGTTGGTAGACAGAAGGTTGTCATCCATCACTGACTGTTCTACAAACACAACCATGTTTTTCACCTGAAAAAAAAAAAGTTGCAGATTATGGCCAAAGTCAATTACCTACAAACATACAAGGTAGGGAGGTTGGTTCTTTCTGTTCCCCAGACTGAAAAGGGACATGCAAGGGAAGGGATTTATTAATGAGGAGGAAGTAAAACAAATAGCTTAAAGGATAAAGAGCCTTGAACTGAATTTTAAAAATGTTTTGAACTATGGAATACCCGTTTGGACCAGTAGATGTCAATCCGTGGGGAATACTTTTAAGGTGATCAATGTTTGGTTTAAAGAAGTTAAAAAAAAATCCGCATACTTTTGGGTCCCTGTCGGTATGTTATTAACACATCTATTTTCCTTGGGTTGGAGTTCATTAACTCTAAGCTGTCAGACGTAGACCCAAACATCATGAGGACAAACACCTGAAGTGAGTTGGTATTTCCCTATCAATTCCCCTCTTCGTGGTGAACTCTGGTTAATACTCATCAGGCGTCCGGAAAATTTACATAAATTTTTTGTACTTTTATTTCTTGCACGAAAATGAAGTTATGGTGGTCTTTGAACAATAATATGCCAAATGTTTATCTCCCAGAGACAATAATCAGTTTTAAGTGAATTATTTTTAATTTTAAAGGACTCCAAATTGAAAGAAAAGAAAAAAAAAAATCACTCTACTTACAGAAATCAACCATTTGACCAACTTCACAAATGGTTGTAAGACAGACACATCTCGCACCTTTTTGATGACCAACACTGTAAGTGGGGGCTTGTACCATGTCAGCCTTTGACTAGCGGGATCTTGAATCGTCCTGAAAATAAAAGAAACATTTGCTAATGAGATTTTTTGTGTGTGTAATAATGGACCCGCTTTCGGTAGCCAAGGACTATGTATCTTATGAACAAACTTTACCCTTTGCCACTTATTGTCGAGAATTTTAGAGACAATCTATGGGTGGGTGAATGCTTCAATATTTTGAAGCCCAGAGCTATATGTATCTGAGATGCGAGGGGTGTTCAAAAAGTAAGTTTCCCAAGTCTGCCGTTTTGCCCCAGCGCCATCTATCGAGCTGGGACCGAACATAGTTTTAGTTTAGGATATACCGATAAGAGCGAAACCGGTCTTAGCTGCCGATTTTTTTTTCATCAGTACCGGCTCGGAAACCATGGAGCTACCTGTGAAAAACGTGTCCACTTGTGAGTTGCGTGCAGTTATTCGCTTTTTAACGATTAACTGCAAAAGGGCTTAATGGCAACGAAATTCACACTGAATTATTGCATATTTTGCATATCCACTAAAATCATAATGTGAACACTCGAATCCTTGATAAGAGAGTCGGTGGCGTACAGATTTTTTCGAGGGACGCGGAGAAGTTCATGACGAGCAGCGCGCAGGCAGATGACGCAGTCGCAGCAGTCGAAAAAATCATTTTAGCGGATAGGTGCTTTACAATTGATAGAATTTTGGACTCAATGCCTCCTGAAATAGATATTTGTTGCCATGCATTTGTCAGCATAAATATGCACTGATTCAGGGTGAATTTCGTTGCCATTAAGCCCTTTTGCAGTTAAAAAGCGAATAACTGCACGCAACTCACAAGTGGACACGTTTTTCACAGGTAGCTCCATGGTTTNAAAAAAAAAAAAAAAATCGGCAGCTAAGACCGTTTCCGATCTTATCGGTATATCCTAAACTTAAACTATGTTCGGTCCCAGCTTGTTAGATGGCACTGGGGCAAAACGGCAGACTTGGGAAACTTACTTTTTGAACACCCCTCGTATTTTTGTAGATCTTTCATAATTACCAATTATTTGCAGAATCATATTTTGTAATACTAGCAGTTTGTTCAAGTTGGTTTTCGACAAGATATTAACAGGGGTGGATCCAGGGTAAAATTTTAGGGGGGAAATAAGGAATTTCCGCATGAGAAAATAATGTATTTATTAGGTAGGTTCAGTTTTCAACAATTTGTTTCACCAATTGCAAGAACATTGGGGGGAGGGTAATTCTCCCCCAGTTCCCCTCCGTGGATCCGCCCCTGAATATAAAAAGTTCGTGAGAGTATCGTATTGTTATCGTTTTAATGTTCCCCAGTAAAATATACGAGCATACCTACATGTCTTTAGATAAACATATCATTGCAATTGAAATGTTGTACATAACGAACTATTATATTGCATTGTTTGTTCATTACAAACTACTTTCTCTCAAGAAAGAAAACAAAAAGTACATAAATAATACATATCAGAGATAAGAGTGAGTTGTCTATATCTCTCCACTTCAGAGACATGATCATTATGTTGAAACAAATAAAAGAAACAATCAATTGACTAATCTGAAGTTTATCAGCAATAGAAGAAAATTCTAGGCCTTTGATAAACACTATAGCAGTACCGGATGCAAAAGGGTCGACTCCCAAGATTTTAAGAACGAAAAAAAAAAAATGTTAGTAATTATCAATTTACTTTTTGGTCAAATTATCTGTTTATCTGGGATGGTAGAGCTAGTTCAAGTACTCTCAGTCAGTACTTATCTTAAGGGGTGTTTGTTATTATAATTTTATTTATCTTGTATAGGTCACTTACAGTTACATGCTTTCCCTTGATCATTAAGCTTTGAACCGAAAATCTTTATCCGCCCCTACACAAGTGCACTATAACAAATATTAAGAAATAGTCCTTTAGAGTCTTTAGACATTCAATAGACTTTAGAATAGCATATTTCAATTGCTTGGAAGTCGAGAAACAAATGTAAATAAAAGTTTGCAAGATATCAAGAAGTAGATTAATTTGCGACACAGCGCTTGAAAAACAAAACAAACTAAAATTAATAACAAGGAAATGAATGCAGGAGTAGAAAGAAACTAGAAAATATGGACTGAAAGAGAAACGTGGTTTTGAAACAAACAGAAAAGGAAAGAAAAACTGAAAGTTATGGAGCATTTCTTGATAAATACAAAATAAAGGGACTTGATGAAAAACAGGAAATTGATAAAATATCATTATGCCAAGTTCATTTTATGTCATAAAATTATCACTTGTAGCGGTTTTACCAATAGCTATACCTACTTCATTGCGCTCAAAAAGACAATGAGTAATTACGACCAGAACATGTGGTAAATTCCAAAGAGAAACTAGTAGATTTCGAGTTGACTGACTCTACCAAATAACTACAATCGCAGTATAATAGGCACTCGGACACTGGGATAAAACCCTATGGGTTCTATTACCCCACAAAATTTTATTTATCTAAATTAAGCAGATCCCAAGTGGACATTGTTCTTGGGATCTGCTTAATTTATGATACCACGACAATTGATCCGATACATTGTATGTGTTCTTTCTCACGTATACTTTCCATACTCCATACTGGTAATTATATTATTCTATCACTGTGAACATTACATACACTCGTAGCTATGATAATAATGTTCTCTCCTTTTTAATCAACAAAAGAGGCGCAATGCAATGATAGTTGAGTGTTTTCAAATTAAATCTTTACTAGTAATTCTGTGCACACTTCACTCAATTTTTGACTCTACCGGACCCCGGGTAACTCGTTAGGGTCGACAATTAATCGGAAAAGATATAGAACATAATAAATTTAATGTCCTTACCAAGTATCATTAAAATCATACGAGGCGTTCCAGAGATATCGTGATCGTAGAAAGAAAAACAAAAGTTTAAAGAAAAATCGTGCGGTTAGTAACCCTTTCAAATATCAAAAGGTGGTTTGATGCAATAAATGGGGTAACTTTTATCAATAACTTTACCCCACACCTGACACCATGTAAAGTTCTTGAAGAATTTATGACCCACCGTGAGTTGGTAGCTCTATGATCTCTACTGATTATTATTTAGTCTAGGCAATGAATGATCAATATAGAATTGCAGACAAACTGATAATTACCATTCAACAGAGCTGAGTGAGGTCTACAGTTAAAATTACTACTAGTTCACCCTGAATGTAAGGAATCAATGAATAATTCAAGGCAGACCACGTGGTTAATATAAAACACGATTACAGATAGTTCCACATTCAACCGCTAGTTGAGTTACTATGCTATGATGTTGCCACAGCTAGTGTTGCATTGAACATTCTAGAATTGAAGATTTATTAAAACTCAATATTTTTTATTAATTATTATAAATATATCACTTAAGTAGTTGGTTTAGGAGAAAAAAGTTCGGAATAAAATATTTTAATATTTTTATCCTCTTCCTATTCGTCTAACATCAACAGTAATCAGATATTCTAAACAGTGTCTATTCAACTTCGAATTCGTGATATTTCAAACTTCTCACTATAATCTTTTCTACAAGTTATCATTCTAAATATGATTTTTTCAAAACCTGCACTGTGAGTTCACAGGAGTTCAGCTTCTGAGAAACATACGGAGTACTTGTTACTCAACTCCTCAGGGGAAGGTCCTCGGATAATGCGGTAGAAAGTACCGATCGGTATGATTACCGAGCTCTCGTAGGAATTCTTGGTATGAGAAGAATCTTCGGATAATCTTGCACAGAATCTTACGAAGAGACTGATCCTATCAAAGTCATGCTTTAGAAATCTTCTGCACAGAGGAAACAGAACGTGGCCTACTCCCTCAGAACTCTTAATTTTTACGAAAATTTTATAGCTGATGCCCGCAAATTTGTGGCTGTAGAAGTCATTTTGGGCAACATACGGCCCTGTTCAGATGACCGCGCGGGATCAATGAACAAACACATGCAAGTTTTTAGAACCAGTACCGCGCGGTAATGTTGACAATATGCACTATTTAGATAGATCTTGTGCCGCGCGGTTCGTCGTATCGCGCGGTCATGGCCTAATGCTGTTTCTTTTTCCTTTTGAAATATCAGAAAACCTATCTCAGTTGGGATGCGAACCACCATACACTTTCTTTTATATTAATTTAGCCTCAATATTTTTTTTTATCATTTTTTTTTATCATTGGACATCCAGTTCATATAGCTTTGCCTTGTTAACCTACGGTAGACATCAGTCTAACTTAGAATGGTATCTACAGATACCACGACTTTCTATTAGGGACTTAATACGATTGGGAAACGATGCAGCTTGTGATCAACTTGAAAACCGGAAAATTGATAGAAAATTAAAAAATAAATTGAATTTGGGAGACGTAGGTATATATAGGTGGATAAACACGTTTCATTAACACTATCGCAGCGTCAAACACCGAGGCTTCCTTACTCAACAAACAAACATTTTATTGTTCCTAGGTACATGGAATTCATGATGCAGCAAAACATTGCATGATCATGGTGGTGTACTGGTAAGACGCTTTGCGCTTTGACTGGTAAACAGTAAGGCGTGGGTTCAAACCCAGACAATCCATGGAATTTTATCCGTATAAGTTTGAGATTTAAATTACTACTATATTACTAAATTACCAAAAAAACTGCCCGTGTAAAAGCACTTTTCAGTCCTATTTGGGCAGTATATTACAGTCTATTATTATTGAATATTGTAATGAAATGCATAGAAAAGATTCGTAAGGCGTGAGCATCTGTCCACTATGCAAATATATGTATGCAAATATAGAGGAGTGGAGGCGGCATTGTCAAACTTTGCTCACACGACTTTCTCCATCTATTAGAAAAAAGATAGTATATTTAAGGGCTGTCGAGTTTCCAATGCCAAAACACGTCTTGTGGTCCCAGAACTCATTTTTTGTGAACGAAATATATCAAGAACTATAGTAAACTTATAAAGCAGTAACTTTTTTTTTTAAATTGGCTTTTTAATTTAACTTTTATTAACATCTACTGGTCATTCGAGACGGTGGTTTTACCCTCCATTCGCTGGAAACTTGTACACCAGCTACCCACAACATTTACCTCATCCAGCTTAGGTTGGGCCGGAAAAATAGCCAGCATCACGAGGGCGCGAACCCACGTGGATACCCACACGGAACAACCTCGCTGGACGTTGTTTAACCTCACGGGAACTGGTGTATTCAACGTGCCATAGACGCTGGCTAAATAATAACTTTGATTTTAACGAAAAGTTTTGTGTCGCGTACTATGTAGATCATTGACATCCTAACCAATTTAGGTCTTCAATTTAGAAGAATCTCTATTTAGGATTTGTGAAAACCGATAAACACTGAGAACAATAGATTAAAATTTCAATTAAAAGTTTTGTAACACGCCCTATGCATAAAACTGACAAATGACATAAACCAAATGTTTTACCGTTCTTGAAACACTTTGTTCACAGGCAGACCCAGAGACACGCACATACATGGACCAAAGGCTGAAACTCAAAATTTGGGCCCTGAGCCATAAAAAAATTTTTTGCCAATGAAAACTCGACATCGAAAATTCCAGTCAACTATACAATACTTTCCTTTTCCTAGGATATTTAATTTGAGAATAATACTTACATGACCATTGCAGAATTTTTCATAATTCGCCCGCAAGGGCCAAACTGCTGAATCGGACTTGGAGCATTTAGAGATCTTGTCCTCCTGAAACATAAAAACAGATTGAATTGGTAAACCTGGTTTGATACAGACCTTTCCTTCCCTCTTACTTTGCCTCCTTGACTCACCACACTTCAGCCACTCTACCAGATAACTTTTACTGTGCTGAATTGGTATTCTTTAACAGCGAGTTCATTTGCAACCATTTCCCGTTTTGCATGAGTCTAAAAAAATAATCTACACGTTTAAGATCAAAAAGGGGCCCAGCTCTAAAACCGTCATCTAACAACACCGGAAAGAGAAGGACAGTGGAGTTTCCGCATTTTTGTTTAAAAAAAATCATGAATGAGTCAGATGAGCCTGTATGGCAAATTCTCATGCAATCACGAGCTTTTCAGCTCTGAAGATAGGAAACTGGTTCAATATCAGTTTTTATCCTCATTTTATTTGGAGCTGTACCAAAAATAGGGGATCTCGTTCTAGATTATGGTTTTAAATATTGATTTGAAATAGTCACGCAGCATAACATTTGACATACGAGTACTCGTACAAACTCACACCTACTCAGGCTATATAATTTTCCGACTAACCTCCGATGATACACAGTTTTTTACAGTTTACCCTTGCTTTGATTGACCCTCTCTGGCTTGATACAAACCTAATCTACTGCTTAACGTACTCACATCAATAACTATATAGCTGTATTCTCAAGAAATTCAACGTACCCAAGGCTAACGTGATGTTGCTTTGAACACATTTTGTGAAACTTTAGGTACAGTCTGTCTTAGAAGTCCTGTCCAGTTCCCTTAACTTTTGAACGGCTGAGAATTTTTTAATTCTGTTTGATCCTAAGGATAGAAAAGGGATCAGGGTGAATCTTCTAGTAATATTAAAATCCAGGTTCAACCTACCCAAGTGGCATTTTTAGGAACGAAGTTTTGTGGTATAAAGAATTCTAAATAGAATTGGTTAAAGTATTTTCTTTTTTTAAATAAATAAATTAAAAATAAATCACCGGTGAAACTTGTATGTTTTTGTATGACTGTATTATACTGTTTGTATAAAAGCTTTTTTGAAACACAACCATCGAAACTGAAAACTGTTCTCGTTATACAGGGTGTAACCCGTTTTCAATTTTCGACCCCTCTAGTCGTGCATAAAATTTGGACATTTTTTGGCCTAAAAAAATCGCCTGGCTAATTTTGACAAAGTATATTATATTTGACAAATTTTTGGTGTTTCGCACGAATGAAAATACATAAAATTTAACTGATTTTGATGAAATTCGGTATGCACAGTCACCCAAGTATTATATTTGACAATTTTTGGTATTTTGTAAAAATTTTGCTTTTGGTGCTCCGGCAGGGGGCCACGATTGAAAGTACATAAACTTTGTTTGATTTTAATAAAATTTAATATGCACAGTCACCCAAGTATTATATTTGACAATTTTTGGTATTTTGTAGAAATTTTGGCCTCTGCGATTTGCGTCCCTGAAATCTGCCACTCTGAGTTCCAACCTACTCAACCACTGTCTTGTATAATTCTAGGAATAAAAAAACTCTACTAATGTGACACATGGGTATATTTTTATTTTTTAAAATAATGCTATCACTAAAGAGTGACGTTGCTCTTTAGTGATAGCATTATTTTAAAAAATAAAAATAAACCCATGCCGAAGGCTGCTAAATATTTTTAAAATGATATTATCACTAAAAAGCAACGCACACAGCCGAAGTCTGCCAAAATCTTTTAAATTAATACTATCATTAAAGAGCAACGTCCACAGCCGAGGGCTGTCAATTTTTTTTTTTAANTTTTAACCGGTTTAGTGTACAATATTGAATTAGTGCGTGCCTTACGGTGATGTTGTATTAATTTAGGCAAAAAATAGAATGTAAAACATACACGTAGCCATCACAGAATTACAAAAATATATTCAATACGAAACAAACCGATCTATCAAAACGAACGATAAGAATGACGGACATTCGAAATTAATTATTATACAAACAAATGTCTTCAAAGAAAAAAAATGTGACCTCAAGGAACCCTTATTTACATTAAAAATACAGAAGCATATCAATTTAAATTCAAATCCATTTGAATTAAAAGTTAAATGTTAATAATAAATATTAATTCTTTGATAATTTGAAGTGTAATTTGAAGTGTATTCTAAATAATTATAATACAGTTTAGAGATAGTATTTAAGATGTTTGTAGTCATTATCAAATAATATTAAATTGAAAAATTTTATATATCAACTACAATTAATTTGATGAGCCACGAGTGCTTTTGTCAGTTACGACATAACTTGAGAATGTCGTAACTGACGAAAGCGCTCGTGGTTCATCAAATTAATTGTAGTTGATACATAACATTTTTCAATTTAATTATAATACAGCTCATTTATTTAACTCTACTGATGAGATCTTTTGGAGCAAGTTTAAAGAAGACCCGACTTAGAATATAATGCGACTGCTCAATATTATAAGAAGACTAGCTGAGTACCCGAACTTCGTTTCGAGAAGATGAGAGAACATGGGGAGTACTAACGGGTTGTTAAGCTGTGTAGAACGTGTTGGGAGTAGTATTAGGTTCCAAAAAAATAAAATGCGTGTTGAAGTCTGCAGAGTTTAACCTTGCGCAGACTTCAACACGCATTTTTTTTATTTTTTTTTGGAACCTAACCCAATACTACTTCCAACACGTTCTACTTAACATACTTAGTGTTCAATTCTATTACATTATAGATAAAAACCTATTCGCAGACCTGCCGAATTTACATACAACATGTCATTAAAGTCGGTTAAGGCGTTCTGGAGGAGTATGGTAACAAACACCGTGACACGAGAATTTTATATATTAGATTTTCAGTGTTCTCGGGAACATTGCGCAAGGATTGTAAATCTCCTTATAACAAAAAAAATAAAAAAATCGAGAGAACCTTTTTCAAAAATTGGACGCGACCAGGATTCGACTTCCTGATGCTGAGTGATGTTCATTCTGAGTTTTTCCGACATATTTCTGGATTCATAGGTACACAAAATTCACCTTTGGATTTTTTTTCTGTTATAATAAAAATACATTCTTTGAGGATCTAGACACGGCTAGTTACAGATGGAAATCATTAATTTCATTAAAATCAATCCGGGAAATGAAATACCAAATACCATAGATTATCAATTAACATGCACAAGTTTAATATTTGGTAAAAAGAACACTCACGGCCAACTACCAGATCTTTGTCTATAAGACGTCCATATGTCAGAAGGTTCTGGATCAGTAAATACATTGGAATCTAAATTGGACTCATTTGATGAAGAAGAAGTTGTCATTAGGTCACCAGCAACAGAAAATATACCACTATCACAATCACTGTCCCGATAATGTCGATTTCGTAATGAACTACTTGAATTCATCCAATATTCTTTAAGTTGGCCTTTGGATATTGAAGACGTACATGAAGCACTTCCATTTAACTTAAATGTACTTGAAGGTTGTCTAAATAAATGCGACAGATGAGACTGGTCGCCAACCATTATGCCTCCATTAAAAGAATCGAAAAAACGAAAATAATTAGAATCATTCATATTTTACAAAAAAAAAAAAAAAAAAAAAATCACAAAAAGAAAACGAAACTATTGAACACAAGAACGTGTACACGATTTCAAGCTCCACACTTGCTCCTCTAACACAAAGATTAAGATTTGAATACTAATAACAAATTTGTTAATAAATTAAAGGATAAAGAAAGAAAAATAATCGAACGTGTTAGACGTCATCGACTTTTTAGGATATCGAAGTGAACTGATCATTCGGCCAAACAATGTTTTATACGAGTTCACTTATCTCAGATAACCTTTGAGTATAACAAACGTCCATCTAATAGAGTAAAAAATGGGGATTCGTTCGCGAACATTCCGAAATTACTTATTTTTAGATTAGATATAATGAAAATTCTGAAATTTCGAGTTATTACTTGATTTGAACTTTATATCAGGCCCTAATACTGATCTAACAAATTTAACTGACACAGAGATAACGATGAAGGGACCGATGTTTTAATTTTTAAGGGGAACCGCACAAAATATCAACTCACATTTATGATGGAATGAGTGATGCCCGGGACACTCCTGAGTTAAACAAAAAAATGAGGAAAGAGGGTGCCCAAGGAATCATTATGGTAACTGAAATCATCATTGACTCAAGTTAGTGCCGCTTCATTTAGCGCCTTAGTAGAGATATGTCCGTTTCCGTGCCGCTATCCGCTTACGAGGACTTGGCCGATGAGTTGACATTGGTTTTGTCAAATTATTAACTTTCATTTTCTCGAAGGAAAAAAATACTGCATGGTTTTTTTTTGTAGTATAAAGTTCTGCGAACTGTAGAGCTCAAAATGGCCACCATGAGGCCCCGGTTGGCCAATAAGGCTAAAAAACGAATTAGATTAATGAATGTCCTCATCAAAATAGGTTTCGGCGTTCGAAAGTTACCGAGGTACAAAAAGACGAAAATTATAAAAATTGTGGTGTTGAAAGCAGACCTTTTCGCCCGGTCAACTAGGCAAAACAAAAGAAAATCGTGTTAAACAATATCCCACTTCATTCGATCACTTAACGTCAAGCTTCGGCAACTAAGTAGAACCCAAATGATTCCAACATGTCATTAAAATTGGACAATGCTAATTGAAGAAATCACCATTGACGACGGGCTGACGTAATGAATGGATTTTTTGTATTTGATTTTTGGATTCCACGTACCTTGGGATTCTCGGGAAAACTATTTATTCAAGGTCAAGTACAAGGTTCGTCGTTTAAAATAATAAACCTAACTTCTCACCTGAGTAATTAATGAAAAAGGTAAGTTCTCCTTTGAACATACAAAAACAGTAACGCTATTGATAAGTAATACCGACTGACATGAACATACATTCATTAATGTATATATATACCTACTCGTGATGTGTAAATACAGGGTGTAACAGAGATAGTGGATAAGTCAACAACAGGAGAAGCCGCTACCTCAAAACTTACTAGTAACAGTCAATTGTAATGGGAAAACTGCGTGCGTTAGGCCGGAACTGGGCCTGGCGCACTGCCGTGTGCTTAGATATTGCTACAGACAGAGAGATCTAAAGGTTACAATATAGGGGCTATATGTGAAAAATACATAACTATCCCCATGAGGTCCGGGTAGACCTAATTGATTGGTTCAACAATTTCTTCCTGAACCTGTGTTGATCACAATAATTCACTTATAATTTACCTTCCCCTCTAATATAAACTTAGTTTATGTTAAAACGAACGAAAGAGATGGGCACGCAGAATTATTATTGAGGTATCTAGGATAAATAGAAAAATATTAACATTTATGCCGTAATTATTTGCAACCCGGAACCATAGTCGGGGAGCTGGAAAATCGGGCTGGTTCAATTTTGAAATGAAAGCTGACATCGCGTGGTCGGTTAGGAAACGTGTCATTATTTTCACGATAAAATAGTACTTTTCAATTTATAGCGTATTTGTTTTATGCAAAAGTTTGCGCGGATCGTTTTGGGAGTGTGTGTTGAAGCTTGTGCAACTTTAACAAACACACGTCGCAAAACTTTATTTTGTTACATCCTGTATATATCTAATTTGAATGTCTAATTAATGAAAACTAGGAAACCAACAGTCAAATACAATATCAGTCCAATATCAAATACAATTTTGTCATATACCTATTGGAATAATGATATGACAAAAAGGTCTTAGTAATTGAACTAAAAGGTTGTCGACTTATGCAACATCGACCCTAGGGGACGATTTGAGATTGTCAGGTAGCTATAGGGTCATATTTCGGCCAAAAATGTTAATATTGAAAAAAATTAGGTGTCATTTTACTGGTCAGAGTACGGATATGTTTTTATCGAATCAAACGGTTGTCAACTTATGCAACATCGACCCTAGTGGAAGATTTGAGATTGTCCGGGAGCTATCGGTTAAAAATGTGAATATTGAGAAAATTTCGGTGTCATTTTACTGATCAGAGTACGGATATGATTTTATCCAATGCATGCACATTTATGGGTTGAAATTTTTCGGGCAAAATTTCGGCGCAAAATCCGGGGAAAAAATAAAGTTCGCAAGTTTCTATTTTTTTTTTTTTTTTTTTGCAATAGATTTTACAAAAAATTTGTTGTTTTGCTGGTTTAAATTAATTTTTTCTACGGGAAACCAGAGGAAAAAAAAGTTATAAGCGATTATTCTGGTTCACCTGTATAATTAGTTGTTGAGAACCATTAGCTCCTTATAAATCAAAATTTCCGTTTTCGAGATTTCCCATCGGAGTATTGTGCCTCTTATTCATATCGAGTATTTTCAAATACAATAATAAATTAATAACCCAATAACTGCGTGAAACATTCAACTTAGACGACTTGACTTTGAATTTCTCATTTGACGGAATAAATTGAGTTGCTCTTTCGACTGGAGGGGATTTTTGCCTCCTAAATTGTAACACCATTTAATAAGCAAACGTTCTCTGTCCCACTCCCGTCTAAAATATGTCGGGATCTACCGAACATAGACATTGAAGGGCAATAGAATCCATTAAGTTAGGGGTCAGGAATCTATTTGATCTCTTTTTCGATAGCCCCCAAAATATCCTGTGTTGATTTTGATTGGGTACAAGAAAAGTAATTCAATTTTTTTTTTCTCTCTCTCCAATATTTACGGTGTGAATCTTTGTAGGGATCTGGAAAAACAGACATATATTTTAAGCTAATTTAGTTAACTTAAGCCCAATTTTTCGTCCTATTTCCTTAACGAGATCTAGTGTGTTTATACTCTTGTTATGCATTAAGATTTTGATAATCAATCGAAAGTGATCTCTTATCACTATATATGTCCGATACGGTTATCAGACAAACCAATTTATTTAATAGGCATATCAAATAATCAGGTGATAATCATGTGGAATGGAAACAGGATTGGAATCAAAATATAAAACCTGATTTTTAATTTCTAAAGTTGAAATTCCATATGAAAATAGATAAGGGCATATCGAAAATCGAATAGGCATAGACATTGATCATTTGGATTGAAAATCTAAATAGAAAATAGATAAGGGCATATCGAAAATCGAATAGGCATAGACATTGATCATTTGGATTGGAAATCTAAATAGAAAATAGATAAGGGCAAATCGAAAATCGAATAGGCATAGACATTGATAATTTGGATTGGAAATCTAAATAGAAATCTCACAAAAAATTAGGCCAAGTTCCACCCACTCTTCCAAAAAAATTCCGCCTATGAAAGTAGTGATATCTATTATTGAGGCCAAGTTTATTGTTGCTGCTGTAAATTTAGTTCTTCTGTCTCAATTTTCTTAAAGTAATACCAACTTAACACTTGGATATTTCTACGGGGATTCGTAAAATACTACCTTTTAAAAAATTTCAGCCCTCTAGGTATACGGGAAGTGCCTGAAACTTTTGATGATGAGTGAATCAGTCAGTCAGTGAGTATTAAAAAGTGGAAACTTTGAAATTAACTATCTCCCGCCCGGGTTAGCATTAACTTTTGAAATTTATCCCGTAGTATTGTACTATACTACGGAATATATGTTCAACATTTCAATGACCTATCGCTTGGAGAACCGGATATCTGACTATACAAATTCCGGTGAATTGATTCGTGTAAAGATAGACCGGTGTTATCTGGAACTTGGCCGTGCGCTCAGATCTTACAGTGTACAGTGCTTGCACCTACGAGGTAAGGCTGTTCCAATACCAGAGCCTCCCCCTCCCACACACAATTCATGGTCTAAATCAAATTTAAACAAAAATCTAACCACGCAGAACAGCCATGACCTATGACACTAAAGCCCCTGATGTCAGAACGTATTAACGAGCTATTTGTATTTTTCAAAGGCTAGAGTAATTTAAGCAAAAATGGTAAAATAAGAGTCGTAGAGAAACACGGGTAAGAAAGCTAGCTAAATATAAAACCTGATTTTCCGTTATTCCTAAATTTGAAATTCTATAAGAATAATTCAACTCCAACCGGTAATAAAATAGTCATAACTATTACAAGTAGTAGGTACTGTAGTAGTCAAGGATTCCCCGAACATAACTGGTATATTGACAAATGAGCAGCCACTCTAAACAAAATAAGGCCCGTTTGGACCGCTGATTGTCTCGTGGGTGAAACAATTGAAAATAGAACATTATGTTTTAGGTTTTCTTATCCATAAGGTTACAAAGGACTCTACAGATAATCCTAAGAAATCTTTACATTACAAATACTGAAATTATATCGATTTAAATACATACCCATTTGAATTAAAAGTGAATACCTATTAATTACTGATATACATATAATGTGAAGTTTATTGTAAATACGAGTAGTGCACCTCCTTTAACCCTACTGATGATGCGTTATTTTGGGGACAATTTAAAGGACATCCGACTTTGGATGCAATGAAATTGCTTAGTATTATAAAGAGTTTCTTTTTAAGTGTAAGAAACGCAAATCGACATGTTTTCAGATGGTGTAGGTCATATTATGTTTAAAAAAAATTTTAGCTCGGAGTCCAATTTAAGAAGGATTTTTTACCGCCCACTAGTGCAGAATTCTATAAATTTTTCAGTAAGTCATGCCCGTATAATAACAGTCTAACCTAAGAGGTCAGACAATATTCCTCCTTCGAGCAGAGATACTATCTCTCTGTAGCAAAAACGAACGGGGTTCAATATTTGTCCTTTGTTATAGCTCGAGATTATTTACCGTGTTTGGGATGCGGCACCTGTTGAAAACTTATCCGCAATCCAACCGATCCCTTGTGTTTTATATTAACACAATGAACAAATCAAATTTGTCAGAAACAGCCCTGAAGCCTAATTAGGAGGAATCTCTTTTTGTTTTTTTTAGAGTGAACATTAGTAAAACCATCACAACATTACAAAAACTATATTTATGTACCTTCAATTCGACCGATTTTAAATATGACTTTTAACTAAAAAAAATAATCCGAGATGACTTTCCTACTATGGAAACAGGGAATGTTCGCGGTGAAATACTTACAATAAAAAAATAAATTAACAAATCGGATGACAATAATGGAAACACGAAAGACGAAAAAAAGTTAGTATTGTCGCCTTAAACCAAATTTCTAGATATTTTTTTTTTAAAATAAAATGGCATCTAGACTAAGGTAACGACAATTAAACTCAACAACTACTAATGAAACAAGATTTAATTTAAAAATCGTCTTTTTGATATAAGGTATCCGTCCGTGAGACAAGCAAGGTTAAATTAACTCCCCACTTAACTTTAAAAATATGACTCATTATTCTAAGGAGCCCTGGCTAATGAATTTAACAAATATTTCAGATGATGATTATGTAATCAGGTTACGCGCGAATATTTGTTATGTTGCGGGATTCCTGTGAATATGGAAAATTTAGGCAAGATTGCAAATTTGGAGTCCTTCAAAATTATTGATATTTGATAGATATATCAAATCAGACACGTACCACCCTGTGTCACTAGCACAGAAAGTTCATTTTTGTCGTGATGTTTTTTTGACGTGTTGTACAAGTGGGAACACAACTATCCGTCATTTTTTATATCATCAACAACAATCAAAAACGTTGAGTGGGAACGAAATCCATATCTGATCTTGGATTAAACATTCGGGTCGATCGATCGAGCCCAGGAAAAGAACATTTTTTTTCATATATGAAATTTATTATTTTTCTCAATACCTATATGAAAACTTATAGAGAATACACGGCGAGTCATTTCACACACAACAGTCAAATATCTTGGTTTCTAGCAGTCCTCCTGGTCTAGTTGGTATCACACAGGCATTGCACTTAGGGGACACGGGTTCAATCCCCGGCGAGGTCAGACATTTTTCGACTTTGTGCTTGTGATTTCGAGGTGCACTCAGCCTGGTGAGGACAATTGAGTTTAACTTTGAAGAGATTATTAGTGCTGGAGGCTCTTAGTAATGCTGTGATACCCACAAAAATTGTAAAAAGGCCAATGGGTCTTACCACAAAGAAATTTTACATTTACATTTTATTATTTTCATCATGGTGACAAAGTTTCTTATGTTTTTACAGTGGGGATTCAGGCAAAATCCGGTAGACGGCACCTACCCTTTCAACCGCCCACAAAGGCTTAGGTTAATACAAATATTTAAATGCTACTTACACAATTCTAGAGATAAAAGATGGTGGGGAAACAAGATCGTGGGACAGATAGAGAAGAAGACATCCAAGCGAAGATCAAGACAAAAGGAGGTAATATGCAAGGAAGATGAGTTCAAATATGGACGGAGTGATAGGGATGCATAAGTTCCACATTGGTCTACAAAACAGTAATTCCACGCGTTTTACGTTACGGGGCAGATATCGAAATCGGTGTGTAAGTCCCAGTGAAGGGGATACCCAAGCATGAGTCAGATGGAGGTAGAGAGCAAGATAGACGAAATTCCAAAATGTATCAACTGAAATATTAGTGACCATGATTGAGAGAGCTTTTAATTTTAAATAAAAAAAAATCCAGCACATTCGAGCTTTAACCAATATTTTTGATTTTTAGTGAAACAAGATAGAGCCGCACTAGAAATCCAATATCTTCATTCTGGCATCACAAACTTGCAAACTGTTTCACCTTAGCATGCATCACATTCGAGCTTTAACCAATACTTTTGATTTTTAGTGAAACAAGATAGAGCCGCTTTAGAAATCTAATATCTTCATTCTGGCATCACAAACTTGCAAACTGTTTCACCTTAGCATGCATCACATTCGAGCTTTAAGCAATACTTTTGATTTTTAGTGAAACAAGATAGAGTTCCTCTAGAAATCTAATATCTTCATTCTGTCATCACAAACTTGCAAACAGTTTCATCTTGGCATGCATCACATTCTTTTCATTCCACAAATTCCATTAATGCTATTATTATACGCGATACATATCCTCGATTGGTAATACGTCCTGCAGACCTAGGATATAGCCAACAAGTTCACCAAGGCAATACCATGTCCACACAGAGATGACCTACACAAATACTAACGTCATACCAAACACCTAAAAAAATGTTTAAAAATATTCACGAGCGCGGTTGTTTTTTATTCAGGGGTTTCCAAACAAAAATTTACAGATACACTATTACCTTTAACCAGTAGTGGATTTACCAGTAGGCTGGAGCCTAGAGCGGCAGATTTAGGGGCGGCAAATATGGGGCAACTTTTGAAAATTAATGATTCATATCTTTATGTAATCTATTATGTTTCAGAAGGAACTTAGATATTTTTTTTTACTTTTCTATAAAAAGGAAAGTATTGTAATGGGCTGACTTTTTGGAGGTTAAAATTTGGTCCCTTTGTGTAACAATTTTATGCATGGAATGTTCAAGGACACTTTTGGTTGAATATTAAATCCACCATTGACGTTTTTTTGCTGTTTTTAGCGATTTCAAGAGTTCAGCATAAAATTAAACGGTAAGACGGAACTTCTGTACGGAATTCGGAAAGACACTTTTGGTTGAAGTTTAATCTATCATTGTTGGTTTTTTGCCAATTTTTAGCAAAATTTGTCCGATTTTTGGTTTTCACAAGAAGTGTACAAGGACTTACCTAAAAGGAAAACTGACTTTAAATTTTAATAGTAGGTCAATTGTATGTAATGGATGCTTGACAATCAAGTAAACTAATCAAATTCCTGCTGAAAATCAAGAGGTCAACAAACAGAGCAAACAAGATTGTTTCAGTCACACCATCAAGTAAACTAATCAACTTCCTGCTGAAAATCAAGAGGTCAACAAATAGGGCAAACAAAAATGTTTCAGTTCACACCATCAAGTAAACTAATCAACTTCCCTGCTGAAGATCAAGAGGTCAACAGACGGAGTAAACAAGATTGTTTCAAGACACACCATGAAGTAAACTAATCAACTTCCCTGCTGAAGATCAAGAGGTCAACAAACAGAGTAAACAAGATTGTTTTAGGATAGACAGTGAAGTAAACTAATCAACTTCCCTGCTGAAGATCAAGAGGTCAACAAACAGAGCAAATAAGATTGTTTTAGGATAGACAATCAAGTAAACTAATCAACTCCTCTGCTGAACGGTATTTTATTTGCCGCTTATTTGGTTTGTTTTCATTTGTGCGTTGTTGATGTTGACGTACTGCTGATTGTTTTGGTTTGGTCAACCTCATGTGTTAGTTATTTAGCATTAACCAGGGTACACTAACTAACTTACGTTGAACCCTCAGTTCTGGCAACAATTGAAGAGTTAACATTATAAATGATCCTCGAACAAGGATGTATTAATTGTACGGAAACCAAGAATTGAGTTCATTGCGACTTACGTGGTCCGTCAAAGTTATAATCAGAAGATGTCATTGAATTATTTTGTGAAATTATAATACGCTAGGATTACCCATGACTAAGACGTAGACTTAAAGTATTATGAAATAAAGAGCCTTGCTAAAATGTATGTGTATATTGTATAATGATGTTCCTCTGGTATTTGAACAAAAGACGTATTTACTGGTTGACTGAAGGTTACACATTGAACCTACATAGCACATGACTAGAGATTAGGTTTCGGGACTGGAACGATCACAATCCCGGGGCTGGTCCCGGGATTACAAAACAAGGGAACCTTCCAAAAAGCAAGTAGAAGTAGTTACTATAATCCCACTTCGGCTTGAGAGATGTGTGGAGTTCTTTTGTGGAACCACCGAGAGTTTTCAAAATAGCATCACATTTTTTACACTTTGTATTTTTACCATCTTTGGCCACTAAAAAATTACTACAAACGGATGAAGGATCTGAATATTTTTTGTGCGATATACCTAAAACCGACCATTTTAAAGTCAAAACGAACACAAGTTGTTACGTTCAAAAAAAGATGTTAGATATATATTAAAAATTAAGTCCTTGTACACTTCTACAAGTCAGAAGATAGATCCTTCGATTTTACCAAAAGGCTAGGTACTTATTTTGGATAATTCGCATGAGTCATACAGACAAGACATCGGTTCATTCGGTCTACATAAAAAAGAAAAGGATTTAAAAAGGTCTTGCATTTTTTTATTGCATGGCAGATGACAGCACATTGACTTTCATTTTTCATGTAACGTTGATATATTGGGGCCTCATTTTCAAATTAAATAAAAAAGTATGTTTTTTAAGGAAAGTTGAAAATTACTATCTTCACTCGACTAATTTGACTTCACTTCACTAAATTTTTAGTCAAGTGAAGATATAGTAATTTTCAACCGTCATTATGGTTTTACTTGACATTTAACCAACTTATTTAACCAATTTAACCAACTTAGTATGTTTTTGTTTGCTTTTATTATATCACTGTCAATCCCGAAAATCCCGGGATTGGATGGCGAATCCCGGGATTGGATGGCGAATCCCGGGATCAATATTTGAGCAATTTTCGCGCGGAATCCCGGGATCGTAATCTGTACAATGGACATGTTCATTAGAAAATTATTATGCTAGTAGTAATTTCAGAAATACTTTTGTGGGAACAACGATAGCGAGAATATTTGAACTTTATGATTTCTGTGGTATTTCTGTGATATACAGTGTTGCCAAAAATGATCCTACATAACATTCCAAGTATTGTGCTGATATGGGAAGGACTAGTTACACAACTGAAGGATTGCAAGAAATTGCGTCTTTTTATGAGTATCTATATTTTTAACTTCCTTATTTTTTACAATCAATAATGATAACGAATTTTGCAAGATAGTAAAGGAGAAAAAAGTGATTCTCTACTTACACGTAAAGTGAGTTTATAAAACAATGATGCCATTTTGAATTCAAATGCTATATCATGTAACCTTGAACAGCCATTGTCAGTCAAGGACAAAATGAGTCAGCCAGACGAGACAATGTTACAAATTCGGGTATTGAATTCAAATGAAATTCATCATTTACTTACTGCGATACCGAGGAATATCAGCAGAACAAGGTTTTTGTTGTGAAACACTTCGGTTCTATTTGATGATACCTACAATCTACAATGAGCCCAAACTTACCTAAAACAAAGCAAACAATATTAATTATTGTAAAATTTGTGAAAAACAAGAAATAATAAGCAGTCGTTTGTGCATGTGTAGGTCCGGGCCCATAATGGGCCCGGAGGGCAAGAAACGAGCAATAATTCAAGAACGGGAAAATCTAACAGAAATCAGAAATTTGTGTGTTTGTACATATATATATATGTGTTAAAAATTGTCTGTTCCATTACCATAGCCCAAACGGCAGCAAATAGCGAAAAATTGATAACAATGGACTCAAGGAAAAATTCCAGAACTCAAAAAAATCAAATCATTTTCGAGTTACGATCAAGTTCCCAATTTGTTGAGTAAATTTAGCAAGTCACGGTCCGATATCGAAAATATTGTCACGACAACAAATTATTAACTCAAAGCGAGAAAGTTTTATGTGGCCGTTTAGTCTTTTTCCAAAGTCTACAATATACAGGGTGGACACAACCTCCCCTCCCCAACCAATGGAAATAGAATCATCGAGACGTCATGTGGATATGAAATTATAATATTAAACGCCCTAAGCATGTGTCGACCATGCGAGAAAGGCATGATATTTGATCAGGAAACTTAAAAACTTTTATCATAACAATAATGTAATGGAATTTATATCAGGCATGGACTACCTATTGAAAACATATGCACGACAGTGTCGAGCAGGGCCGGCTCTAACATATAGGCGAACTAGGCAACCGCCTAGGGCGGCAAAATCAAAATGGAATTTTATTTTCAGCGGAATATGAAAAATGTATACATATATAGACGTGCATTTTTGTGTATATGATTGATAATTCATAACAAGAATTATCAATCATAAAAACCAATAGTAAAACCAGGGGTATGACACTCTGGCTAAATCTGTCGTTGCTCAAAGACTACAACCCACGCATATACTCTTGGTCTCGGGGACATATATATGACTCTGAATTGTTCATTAACCAGAGGAAAATTCATGGCCAGATTTTGATTGAAATTTGTGCAAAAATCATGAATTTCACTACTGGGAGGGATAGCTATTCAGTATTATCATTAAAAATATGAATATGAGTACTTTTACTATTTATATTAATTAACGAACAAATTAAATATTATATTCAGGGGGCGGCAAAATTCATTTTGCCTAGGGCGGCAAATTCTCTTGAGCGGGCCCTGGTGTCGAGTTAACTTTATATAACGAGTTTTTTCATGGCATCAAAGGTTTTCCCTCTATAGCAATAATTTGGGGTTCCTACAATGAAAAAATGTGACTTAAATTACATTCAAAATACTCTTACATCCGAAATAATATCAATATGTGTTTGTAATGAACAAAGTCATTCAAAGTTAAGAACATTCCATTTTAATTAATAGCTAATAAATGTTAAAACAATAAATTATTTTAAATTGATTTGCTAAATTGTATTGCCCCTTTACCTCGTCTGTTGCGTTCTTCATGTTATAAGGAGTTTTTTTCAGTGTATATTTTTCTGTGTCTTATTTACCTATTCATTTAAAATTTGATAGATCATAATGGGGTTATGCTGTATACTGTATAATTCAGAAACATTGCCAGAACCGCGCGGTTCCGTGCAAATATTATACAGATCTGTTATATTCGATCAATTCAAATTCAATTTTCATTATATCCGGAGTATTAGACCGATATATGCATCGCCTGCTTTCATCGCAAGATAGATCTACCCACTGAGCCTATATTTATTATTCCAGAACGAGGAATTTTTCATCCCCTCATGCTTCGTTGATTTCAAAATTATTTTACCTTGATATTGCTAACAATGAAGAAACGGAAAATGTTCTTAATAAATTTGAACAATTTGATGTGTTCGTTGGTTTCAGTGCAGTAGAAACTGACGCCGAACAAAACCAAACTTTCAGACACTGAAATTTGTGATTAGCAAATAATTCATTTTTCCGAAATAAACAGCACCTTGTCATTATTTGTACTCATTTATTAAATAAAACCTACTTCAAGATCAGACTTGAAGATTTAAACATTTTTTTTAGTATACGGTTATCAACACTTAATGCATGCAGATCATGTTTATTTTGCCAAGACTCTTTAATAAAAAAAAAAAAAATCATCATTGAAATGTATATTCTACTCGATTACATGATAACATCACAATTCTAAATGGGCATCACTGCTTTACAATATCACAATAATTCCGTTATCACTATAATAGTATGCACAATTGAAATTAGATGTCAGTGATCGAATGTTGATTTACACCACTTTTTTTCAAATATGTATTTCATACAACTTAGCATAGAGACGTTATTTAGAAAATTACTTAAAGATACCTATTTTTTCTTTGAAAAGTGTCCCCCTACTGGCTACAATATTTACCCTCTTCGCTTTATTTGATTGTCCTAGATCTACTCTAAACTTTGGTACAAAGGCTCAGATACCTTTGCTGTAGAGACTCTGGGGCCTTGGTGTCCGGAAGCTAAGTCATTCCAAAATGCCTTGGGGACACTTCTACACAGGTCATCTGGCGAGCCCCGCTCGCACTCTGATTTCGTTGAACGTATTTCTTTTTCCCATGAACGAGGAAATAGTGCGAGTGTGATGGGCACTCTCCCTTCTTCCCATGCTTTGGAGGAAATAGTGCGAGTGCGATGGGCAATCTCCTTCTTCCCATGCTTCGGAGGAAATAGTGCGAGTGTGATGGGCACTCTCCCTTCATCCCATGCTTCGGAGGAAATAGTGCGAGTGTGATGGGCACTCTCCCTTCTTCCCATGCTTTGGAGGAAATAGTGGGAGTGTGATGGGCACTCTCCCTTCTTTCCATGCTTTGTAGGAAATAGTGCGAGTGTGATGGGCACTCTCCCTTCTTCCCATGCTTTGGAGGAAATAGTGCGAGTGTGATGGGCACTCTCCCTTCTTTCCATGCTTTGGAGGAAATAGTGCGAGTGTGATGGGAACTCTTTCTTCTTCCCATGCTTTGGATCATGTATTTTAAAGAAAGTTTCTGTGACCGATTTTTCATGATACTTAATGCACATATTATTATATTCTCATCGAGGCTCTATTCTAATAAATTATTATATTCTAATTATTTTTGAGAATGTTGATATTGGTGATTTTTAATAATGAATCTTTGGAATCTACCAGAAAGAAAATACTCGGTTGTTGATTAGGTGAACCAAGTCCTTAGGTTCTTCAACAAGCAGATTCTTCTTCCATTAATTTTCCTTTCAGAATACATTTTAATAAGGGTGGTAACGCTACTCGCTTCCGTGAATCACCCTTAAAACCATAAGTGCCTCCTGAGTGATTTTAAATGAGAGGCAAACAGGCATCTGAAAACATAGTAAAGATCCTAACGAATATGACAATTTAGTAGGGAAATTTTGGGACGCAACAAGGAAAATGTGTGTGACATAATGGTCAAATCCGAGCATTTGAAAACACCATCATTTTAATAAAGCATATTTTTTCATTTTTAAATACTCGTCGTAGAATTGCACAGTTTCCTATTCTAAGTTGTCTCTTGAAGAGCACTTGATTGGACAGATTTTAATGAAATTTGTTATGCAAAGTAGATTCCAAAGTCCATTTGGAATCAAGTTGTTCGGATGATTTTGTAATATTGATGAGGGGGTCAGAAATTATTAGTTCAGAATTTGATGATATGAATGAACCTTTCAAATTGTTGAGAATGTAAACATGTTTTTGTAAGAGTGATAACAATATTCGGACAACCCAACAAATGAATAATAAAGCCGAACGGTAGTTTTGCTAACGCCTAGTAATAAAGACCTTACTGTACAATTAGTATTACAAGAGTAGACACTGCACAATTGTCAAAAGAAACGTTTCAAGCTGATGATAACAATTTCAATGTTTTTGGCTATCAATCGCGTTATACCTATGTCTATAAATGGAAGAACGTTTTAAATTTTTCATTATAGTTTCAGTCAAACACAATAAACATTCTGGGCACCCTCAGTTCGACATTGCTCATTGGAATTAGAACTCAAATGTAAATGAAACAATGATACAAGAAATAACTGGTATTCCAAATGAGGTCCAACTTTGACAAAAGCAAGCTATAGGATTGATCCTTCCTTATCTCTTGATTCCAATGTCCCAACACCACGAAATATGACTGATGACCATAGGTATCTTTCAACATAATTCGGAATTTGTGTTTGGCGTTATTGTGTCACAGAAAATGTTTTTTGGAGTAATAATATCCACTCATCATGAAGTCATTGCATGTTGAAAATTATAATTCATACTTTCAAACGGTCCTTGGTCGGTTTTTCTATCAACTATTGACCCATGAACTCAATGCAAAATGAGCAATGATCTACATTAAAACGGAAATATATGCATACGAGTATCACGTCCTGGATAAGGTACTGAGTACATGACCCAACATCAACAGTGATCAAGTGGTAAAAACAGGAAAGTGAATTATTCCAACTTTTGTCAGGTAAGTGAATAATCAACAAAACTTTTGGCTGAAATATGTAATCTGCTATAAGCGGGGTTTTGACGCTTTTTAGCGTTTTTCACGAATACTGCCTAAATAGATAGCGGTATTTATATCTAGTTTATCCATGGAATGCGCATTGACGGATTGACACATTTGAATGAAATCGAATGAATCGGTAGCAGTTTTCACGAATCCTACCTAAAAGGAAAACGGCGGGTGCCAGAGAATTGATATGTCAAATTTATACATATAGAACACAGCAAAACCTGCCGTTCTGAAAATCCGAGATTTGGGTTCTGGGGACCTCGCAACGTGTTTTGGCATTGGAAACTCGACATCGAAAATTTCAGGCCATTAAAATACTTTCTTCTATTTTTAATGCAACACTTGATAAGGATGGAGGTGAAGAGATAGAGTCGCCACATTCACAAACTGGTGAATCGAATCTTTTGAAGATGAAGGAGTGTGTCAATCTTGTGTGCCTAATCCTCTTTGTAAACAGAACCACTCCTCCTCCGCAACGAGATGACGGACACAACAATTCCCATTTTCCAATTTTTGGCTTTCGAAGGAAGCATTTAAAAATTACCATGTACAAAACTTGTCTGTAGACAATGAAGATTTCAGCATATTTTACCGAAACATCTGACACAATGAACAACATATTAACAAATTTTACATAAAATTTACTAGGCGTCTCAGATGCTTGGCCTTGTTGAGCATTCTTCCAGAATGAAAATTAGCCTTTGTCACTTTTGGACATATAAACTATCCTTATGTACATCACGCCAATCTGCCGCTTTGTCTTTCATCCAAGGCGTAAAAGAAAGACAAACCAACAAACTAAAAAGCCAACCTACCTTGGCACTTATAATATTAGCAGGATTATCAACTTAATGAAAAAGACAAAGGGGGGGTTCATTAAACAATAATAAAACCAATAAAAAATGTCCCCAGCAAATAACTGAGTAGTAATTAAAATTCTTATTACGTAAGCAACACGTTTCATTTCATCATTATCACCATCAAGTTTGAGTTCGACAACTGTGCTTAATCGAAACAAAAGATGGAGAGAGATTACTTCCTCTTCGATGCAGCTGAGGACATCTGTGCAAGCGCTCGAATAAAAATATTCTCAATATAAAACTACGCCAGGAATAATCAATAGAAATTGCTGATCTCTCAAAAGATCAAAGATAATTTAAGTGGAACAGGGGAAATCCTTTGCTTATAGATAAAAAGGTGATTCAGGTACCAATGGAGAGAAGTTCATACAGCAGTGGATCGATAAAGGCTGAGAGCGATGATGAGAAACTCGTATAGGACACGTATGATAGGTGTGTACCTTATTACTGGAGGAGAACTCTATACAGCAGTGGATCTATAAAGGTTGAGAGCGATGATGAGAATCTCGTATAGGGCACGTATGATAGGTGTGTGCCTTATCACTGGAAGAGAACTCCATACAGCAGTGGATCGATAAAGGTTGAGAGCAATGATGAGAAACTCGTATAGGGCAAGTGTGATAGGTGTGTACCTTATCACTGGAGGAGAACTTCATACAGCAGTGGATCGATAAGGGTTGAGAACAATGATGAGAAACTCGTATAGGGCACGTATGATAGGTGTGCACCTTATCACTGGAAGAGAACTTCATTCAGCAGTGGAGCGATAAAGGCTGAGAACGATGATGAGAAACTCGTATAGGGCACGTATGATAGGTGTGTACCTTATCACTGGAAGAGAACTTCATTCAGCAGTGGAGCGATAAAGGCTGAGAACGATGATGAGAAACTCGAATAGGGGACGTATGATAGGTGTGTGCTTCAGGTACCAATGAAGTAGAACTTCATACAGCCGTGGACAGACAAAGGCTGAAAACGATGAGTAGAAACTCGTATAGGGCACGTATGATAGTTGTGTGCTTCAGGTATCAATGGAGGAGAACATCATACAGCAGTGAATCGATAAAGGCTGAGAACTATGATGAGAAACTCGTATAGGGCACGTATGATAGGTGTGTGCTTCAGGTGCTAATGGAGGAGAACTTCATACAGCCGTGGATCGATTACGGCTGAGAACGATGGTGAGAAACTCGTATAGGGCACGTATGATAGGTGTGTGCTTCAGGTACCAAAGGAATAGAACTTCATACATCAGTGGATCGATAAAGGCTGAAAACGATGATGAGAAACTTGTATAGGACACGTATGATAGGAGTGTACCTTATCAATGGAGGAGAACTTCATACACCAGTGGATCGATAAAGGCTGAAAACGATGATGAGAAACTCGTATAGGACATGTATGATAGGAGTGTACCTTATCAATGGAGGAGAACTCCATGCAGCAGTGGATTAATAAAGGGTGAGAATGATGATGAAAAACTTGTATAGGGCATGTATGATAGGCGTGTACCTTATCACTTAACATTTTTTTGCTACGCACGGTGTCTCCACCTAAGTGCTGTATGCTGTTATTCTGTAAAATGGTCAGCTTTGAAGAACGTGTTTTTGGATTAATTAAATAATGATGGGCGATGGTCCATGGTACCATCAACCATCATACATCATACCGTCAATGGTTGGGTGTAGTGTGGAGCTCACTTCTGTGAAAATCCTGATACACTAAACAATGCCACAAAATGAACAAAAGAAAGAGTAAGAGAACTGGTAAAAGGTACGAGCACATAGGGCAGGGTTAATGTAGGTAAGCCGTCATTAATAGCTTTGCTGGGCACAGTCTCTCCAGCTCAGTGAGTGAATCCACTGCCTGCTGATGTGAAAAATACAAGATGTGGAAGTAATTAAAAATTGATGCTTCATTGGTATATCAATGCTCTGTGAATGTGTGGGAAACACTATTTTTGGGAGAATCTTGTCGCTTTTTTGATTATTTTTAAACTGGTTGCAGGTCTCTATTGAGACTGCAATTATCACTGCGACCTTTACGAGTATTGCTTCATTGGTATATCAATGCTCTGAGAATGTGTGGGAAACACTACTTTTGGGAGAATCTTGCCGCTTTTTTGATTATTTTTAAACTGGTTGCAGGTCTCTATTGAGACTGCAATTATCACTGCGACCTTTACAAGTATTTAGATCTATTGTGACCAACGCAACGGCGAGGATGAAGTTAGTTTCAAACCAACAGCCTCCTGGTTCCGAATCCTCAACCAACTGAGATTCTGCCGCTTTAAATAAATCGAAAATGATAAGACACGTCCGCTCCGTGGTCGAGAGTGTATCACACTGAGCTTGCACCAAGGTTGATTATTGGTCGGGTCGAAATGTTTTGATTATTGGTCTGTGTTTGGGGGTACCTCAGACTTGTAATGACTATTGAGTAATTATGATTATATCGACAAGAAGTATAATTATGAGGTAGGTAAGTGTTAGGAATAGCTTAGTGATATTGGAGTGTTTGCTAAAAATACTTTGTAATGCCATGATGTCCATAAAGATTTTGACATTATAACACAAATAAATATACCTACAATTACAATTATTATTTATAATTACTCATTATTATTATTGATTAGACCACACTTGTAATACTTAATAATAGAATTTTTTTAAAATAATAATTTTAATATTAACTACACTTTAAATACGTTATCAGAACACGTTTGTACACCAGACGAGAATAGGAAACAATCAGTATTGATAACTCAACCAACAGAAAGTGTAAACAAAATTATCAGTAATTTAATCTCCAATACTCTTTATGTAATAATAATCTCCATGATAAATAATTATGCTCAAACATTTTCTTTATCCTAAAAAAAGGAAAGTATTGTAATGAGCTGAAATACTTGTAATGTGTGTCGAGTTTTCAATGCCAAAACACGTTTTGAGGTACCCAGAGCCTAATCTCGAGTGTAAGCCAATGTTCCGCGTGTATGTACGTCTGTCTGTAAACAAGATACGAGTACCTATCTCAAGAACTGTAAGTGCTACAGATTTGAAATTTGGTATGTATATGTATCTACGCTAAGGATGAACCACAAACTTTTACTTAAAATCGAATTTTCTGCTGGCGGGTTTTGTCGCTTTTTAGATGCTTTCACGAACCCTGCCTAAAAAGTACTTGCGGATGTGTTGAAAGAAGGGACGGCTCGTGACGTTTGATTTATAAGTACACGGGTGACATTTTGTGATTTATTTACTGACTGACGCATAAACAGCCAAAACAAGCTCCTTGAATTGGAAATTCCTTTTAAAAGATAAGGGGTCTGTTTATTTACATGAATTCAAATCAAATAATGTCTAGAGCCTCCAGGTATTATTCAAAGTATTTATCACTGTTTACTTAGAGCGGCTCTCCAGCAATATTTTACATACATAAATTGTACATACATTGGTCGGTATAGGCCCCAGCACGGTCTAAAAGTGAATATATGTAAAAGTCCTCTAATTTTGATCAAACTTGGTATGCAGTCACCCAAGCATTGTAGTGGACAATTTTTACATTTGTGGGTCCCGGCAGGGGCCCACAAATGTAAAAATAAAGAAGTCGTCTGGTTTTCATAAAAATTGGTATACTGAGTCACCGAAGTATAAGAGTGAACAAATTTTAGTATTTTCGAGACATTTTGGTTTTGGGACCCCGGCAGGGGCCCACCAATGTAAAAATATAAAAGCCTTCTCATTTTGATAAAATGTGGCATATTGAGTCACCCAAAAATTATATTAGATAATTTTTGTAGACATTTTGGTTTTAGGGCACCGGCTAGGGCCCACATGTCAAAAAATATAAAAGTCGTCTCATTTTGTTAAAATTCACCTGAAAATTATATTAGACAATTTTATTTTGTAGAAATTTTAGTTTTGGGTCCCTGGCGGGACCAACAAATGTAAAAATATAAAAGTCGTGATCAGTCACCCAAGTATTGTAATATTTTAACCAACGAGCTATGTCGACAGCCGAAGGCTGCCTAATTTAATTAAAATGAAGTTTTGACCAATGAGCAACGTCAACAGCCGAAGGCTGCCCATTCCAATTAAAATAATGTTTTTACCAATGAGTAGGTATCTAATGTCAACAGGCGAAGCCTGCCAAATCTAATTAAAATAGTATTTCATCCAATGAGCAACGTCAAAAGCCGAAAGCTGCCTAATAGATTTAAAATAGTATCTTAATCAATGAGCAATGTCAACTGCCAAAACCTAACTAATCTAACTAAAATAGTATTTTAACCAATGAGCAACGTAAGAAACCGAAGACTACCTAGGTAATCTATTTACAATAGTATTTTAACCAATGGACAATATAAACAGCCGAAGCCCGCCTAATCTAATTAAAATAATATTTTACCCGTGAGCAACGTCAACAGCCGAATGCTGCCAAAACTAATTGAAATAACGTTTTGCACAATGGGGACTACCAAATATAATTTAGTAAATATATTTACAACATCAGACCGAAGACCAAACATTGAAATAAGGAAAAAAAAGTCTAGTACGGTTTTCCATACAATTAATTTTACTCACTTGCTGGCGAAAAAATAGATTTTGTCACAGAACTTACCTGAAACAAAGCAAAGAGGAAACAAAATTAATTATAATTATTGTTTTTGAAATTAGGAAAAAAACTGAGTGAGATCTGCAATTCAAAGGACTCGATCATTTTGATATCTGTCCTATTTTACCGCTTACTCTTTTCGATATCTTGCTTCTGGGTTGGTGGTGTAGTGGTATTTTTTCGCCAGCAAGAGAAGAATGAATGTGTCCACAGCATGAACACTCTGTATTAGACTGAACTACTGTTTTGTCTTCAATATACAACGTGTAGATACATTAAATACTTAATAACCAATTAGGTGGAGGCGTTAATATACAAAGGATGCTTGAAAGAACCTTGGACAACACTGAATGATTTATTGTTCAATAGTTAGTACTGGTGGCATTCCTAATGCAAAGGTCACACGATAGAAACACGAACGTGCTGGACTTTGGGCTTTCACTTTAAGATATTGTATTCAACAATATACCTAATCATCACCTCATCACACTAGAATTACACAAAGGAGTCACGGATTCGAGTTCCAAAGAAATGGGAATTTGTAAACCCTTCGAATAGATGCAATACCTATCTTTCTGCTCAGAAGTATGGTAGCGGTATGGGGTCGTGATTTATAAGTGGCCTAGGGAAAAGTCGACAATAAGTGATAGCCTTATTGGGTAATATATAGGGGTGCAGACTATCTCGCCAAGATGATTGGGAAGACAAGTAGAGGCGATTATGTGGAGTAAAATATACGGTAAAAGTCAATCTCGTCAAGAATTTGGAGTATTAGCTAAGAAGGAAGCTACAAGATGTGGCAATACTATAAGATAAAATATGGGTAAGCAGATAACCTCGCCAAGATTGTGGAGTAAAATATGGGGTCTATTCTACCTCGTCAAAGCGACTTTGAAGTATTGGCTGAGGTAGAGGCTACAAAAAGTGGCAACATTTTAAAATAAAATATAAGGGGAAATTCAACCATGAACGTGAAGCCAAGTTAAAGATCGATAAAAAGCAGAGCAAAATATGGACGGTAATTGAAATTTTCAAGGCATACTGCAGCGAATATCGCATTGCTTGTCAAAATAGGGCAACCTTTAAATTGCTTAGGGCCGGCGAAAGTTTAAATCTGCCGCTGACAAAAAGAGTCAATATTGTGGGCTAAAATATATACAAAACCATCGTGAGTGAGGAAAAGGTTTTCCCCACTCACGGTGAAAAAATTGTCTAGCCATGTTTGTGTGAATCATCCTGTAAATGTCTACATAATCTGTAAATTGTGTAGCCATGTTTGTGTGAATCATCCTGTACATGTTTACATAATCTGTAAATTGTGTAGCCATGTTTGTGTGAATCATCCTGTGCATGTTTACATAATCTGTAAATTGTGTAGCCATGTTTGTGTGAATCATCCTGTGCATATGTACATAATCTGTAAATTGTCTAGTCATGTTTGTATGAATCATCCTGTATATGTCTACATAATATGTAAATTGTGTAGCCATGTTTGTGTGAATCATCCTGTAAATGTCTACATAATCTGTAATCTATCTTCTGATGTCTACATACCACATAGATATTAAGGTTTGAACATCAATGTCATTCAAACATTCCAAAGACCATTTTCTTTCCAGCTGTTCTTCTAAAGAAATTCCACTCTCGGAGGAACTACTCATAGTTAATGTGGTGGCTAATTTACCCAAAATGGCAAATCAAAAAATGAACTGTTTCAACTTCACACAAAAAATGATAAGCTTTGAAAAAATACTTTTTTAAGGAAAAATGTACAGCAAAAAATAATTATAAGTTATGAGTGATCATGCCGCCAGTTGCAGGAACTACTAAAAACCATCAATGACATCTATGTCAGCTCACACGAGTTTTATTTTACTGATGATAACTCTGGCTAATATTTCTTTCTTTTTTCCCTTACCGTCTCTTTAACATCATAAAAGGTCATTCGGGACGCGGATTTTCCCCTCCATTTGCTGGAAACTTACAAAACACCTACCCACTTAGACCCCATCCAGGTGAAGTTCTCGGTGGTCGTAGCTTAACTTATCTTACGGGAACTGGAGTATTTTTATGAAACTTTGTACGATCATTCATTACGTTCATGGAATCATTAGATTTTGAGACCTAAAGAGCTACCAAGGACCTCGTGGTGTTCATTATTTGCGTGAAGTCTACTATTATTTTCTATTTCAGTTTACCCAACAGTATCACTATAATCTTCCATGTGATTCGGAAAATCGGTCATAACTGGGAAACGAAACGGTAATTTTTATGTTCATCTGATTTCCCAAACCCTATTCTTATCGCTTGCACTAGCACGCTTCGCCTATTTCGTCAAACCCCTTACAGGCAAGACAATTCAATGATGATATTCTACGAGAAAGAAAGGCCAACCAAAGACAATTTGGCATTTATAATATCTGTGCGCGGAGTGAAAATGTTAGGTGTGCACTGTGCAATGTGCATCACTAACAGCAAGAAAATTTACATTTAAATTATTTCAAAAATAATCAAGGAAGATTATTTATTACTTTCCCTGCAGTATAATATTCTTAAATTTGTTCGTTGTAATTGAAAACTCTTGGGTTATTGTAATTAGCGACCAATGACCATACCCCACGCCACTGTATACTATATTAGTAGTTCTGTGAACTGTAGACCTCACTCAGTCAAAATGGCCACCATTTGGCCCAGAATGACTATTTTATCAATGTAATGAATGTTTAATAGTTCATTCAAAATTTCACCAAAATCAGATATAATATCCCGCTCGAAAGTTAACGTGGGACATACAAACAAAAATAATTTGAAAAATCAAAACAAAAGAAAAATCGTGGTGTTAAAACTAGACCTCAACTTGGTTTGTTCAATTATACAGATTAAATACTATATTTGATTCCATATTTGGTAAATTATACAGATTCCGTGTTATACAGATTCCATATAAAATATATTTTTTTAAAAAATAACGACCATTTTAGATCAGTTGATTAATCATGGGAGTTTCGTGCCCAGAGCCGGGGCGGCAGTTTGAGCCCACAGGTAATTATAGATTTTTTCTCATTTCAAAATGCATTATTTTTCTCACGTCCTTACGTTAACAAAAATATAACCTGTTATTATTTTATTTTATTTTTATTTTTTAAAAAAAAAGACGTACGTATGTAAAAGAAAATTAAGTTAGTAACGGTGACAAAATCAATGTCGTTTTTTACTCGAACTGAAACTAAGACTAGTTCAAAGTAAACTGAAGAAGTGAACAACATACACCTAATATTGTTATGAGAATGTGACTTGATGATTTGATGGCCTAACGTGTGATGGAGAAAGCCAAGAAGTTTCATACTGGGAGGTACATTGTCTATGTCGTAGTCGTAGGTATGTAACTACATTTGATATAATAAATAAATTATGCAACAGAAAATACAATAATAAACGGGATGGTTCAGAGATTAAAAAACATGGAACATGTCACACATTTTGTGGACATCATTGTATTTCAAGGTATTTATAACAATCAATAAGATATTATGTCGTCGTCGTAGGTATGTAACTATATTTGATATAATAAATAAATTCTGCAACAGAAAATACAATAATAAACGGGATGGTTCAGAGATTAAAAAACATGGAACATGTCACACATTTTGTGGACATCATTGTATTTCAAAGGTATTTATAACAATCAATAAGATATTATGTCGTAGTCGTAGGTATGTAACTACATTTGATATAATAAATAAATTATGCAACAGAAAATACAATAATAAACGGGATGGTTCAGAGATTAAAAAACATGGAACATGTCACACATATTGTGGACATCATTGTATTTCAAGGTATTTTTACAATCAATAAGATATTATGTCGTAGTCGTGGGTATGTAACTATATTTGATATAATAAATAAATTCTGCAACACAAAATACAATAATAAACGGGATGGTTCAGAGATTAAAAAACATGGAACATGTCACACATTTTGTGGACATCATTGTATTTCAAGGTATTTTTTACAATCAATAAGATATTATGTCGTAGTCGTGGGTATGTAAGTATATTTGATATAATAAATTAATTATGCAACAGAAAATACAATAATAAACGGGATGGTTCAGAAATTTTAAAAAACATGGAATATGTCACATATTTTGTGGACATCATTGTATTTCAAGGTATTTATAACAATCAATAAGATATTATGTCGTAGTCGTAGGTATGTAACTATATTTGATATAATAAATAAATTATGCAACAGAAAATACAATAATATACGGGATGGTTCAGAAATTAAAAAACATGGAATATGTCACATATTTTGTGGACATCATTGTATTCCAAGGTATTTTTAACAATCAATGCCACCATTTTGAACAGACTAAGATTCGAACGAGGTATGTTCCTGGTGCAAGCCCTGTGTACATTTTGGTTAATTAATAAAAACCTCTATTAATATACTTCAAAATGAAAAATATATCAAAAAGCAGATTTCCTGAAGGCCTCATCAGAATCAGACATCAGAACGCTAAAGAATCTAACTACTGCAGGACCCGATATTCGGATATCAAAATTTGGCCAAGCTTAACGTAATCATTAAATTTCATTCAATTACTTTTTTTTTGGTTTAACGTCTTTTTAACATCTATTGGTCATTCAAGACGGGGGTTTTACCCTCCATTCGCTGGAAACTTGCAAACCAGCTACCCACATTGACCTCACCCAGCCTGGGTTGGGCCGGAAAAAGCCAACGATACGTGGTGTTCCCAAGCG
>CM022874.1:14182737-14198111 GCA_012654025.1 Pachypsylla venusta | reverse complement strand
ATTGCAAAAAATTCGCCTAGTTTTAGACACTCTCGGAAGTCATATCTTGAAAATTTCAAATGGCCGCCATTTTGAAACCAAATAAGCTAGGCGTGTATTTTTTTTGCAAAGTACTTCTAATTTTATTGTCTTTCTAAAAATGTATCACAAGTTGGGGGTTCGTATTTAAAAAACAAAAGTTGGACTCCCTGGGGGCCACATGGGATCCACCCCTGAAAAATTGGTCACACCATCAGGTGGTTTAATTTGGGGTATAATACCATGCAAAATTTCAAAACTCCACATAAAGCTGTTCAAAAGATATTCAGGCGGTCTCGGACTTTTGGGACACCCTGTATATTTTCAAAATAACTTTCAGGTAGTCTGCTTTGTCTCAGGAATTAATTGATGTATAGGGTGGTTTCCTGTGTCCAAGATGTAGATGTTTAAAAGAACAAGTTCGCACATGCACACGCCCCAACTCTTTACGCTAGACTTAAAATTGGTTTGGAAAAATTTGAGGACCTACTCTGACAATTCCTCAAAATATCAGCAAAACCGGATGAATTGTATAAAAGTCGAACAAAAGACACAAGGTTGATACAGACCAACATTTGTTCCTCGATCACCTTGATTTTGCGAGCAGAAATTTTGAATTCTGGGAACAAAAATTTTTTTCCAATCTCTGCGTAATTACCTAGCTCGGAAACAAAAATGGAAGAGAACTGAAAAGTATTACCTTCTTTGAGTAGATTCAATCTCCATTGAGCTTTCAGAAAAAAAATGGGGTTGTGCGACTAATGCTATTAAACATTAAAAACCGTCAACGTTAAACATGATCAAGACAAAATGTTTCTTCAATGACCAGAAATTGTTAAGAATTACGGTTATTTAATAGTAAAATCTGATGGTATTAAAATCTGTGAGCAGGGAGTGTATTTTTACTAGAAAGCCCCGCCCCTCCTTCTCAATATTTTCTCTCTCTCTCTTTCGAAAATGTAAGCGGTATAGCCAGTTTTTCATAAATTTTGTATTAGTGTGATCTTGGATCTTGAATGCAGCATATATAATATCAAAAACAAATCTATTATAGCATTACAAGTATTGTAAAGTCAAAACAGAAACTGGTCAGTCACTTAGTTCTATCTCACAAACTTTTGAAATTTTGGAAAATTTGTTTATTTGGTCAACCCCAACAAATAATAAAAACAAGAACGTGGCCATCACAGAATTACAAGAATAAACAAAACAATGTACCTATTCTTTATACGTACATATGGGTGGTATCGATTCGTTATTGAGAGTTTGAATTTGGATGCTGTGGAGATTTTACATAGATTTGGTGGACTTTTGGTTACGTTCGGCCTACCGTTGTCACGCCGTGTGTGTTGACTTCTCCAATAATGGGATCAACATTTGTGGTCCGGCAGTGGTCGGTTGAGTGCCTCTGAATATTACCTTTAGCTTTAAATCTCTTTGATATTTGGATTTGAATTTTTGATGGACGAATCGGTATTGTCTAATGGAGTTTTTTTTTTTTTCTCTCTCTCTCATTTTATTATTATATTGTGGGGATTATAATAATTGTTAATTATATACGGAATATATAATTTTTAGGGACTCCATCATACCATCAATTTAAAATTCACATCATACTTTGTTTTTCTCATATTTTATTCAATTGTAATGTGTCGCAAAAATTTAGCACACAATAAATGTATACATACATTCATACATACAACTGACACTTGGCCGTTTTTATTTTGATATGTTATTTTCAATAATGAACCTTTGGAATCGTCACAAAAAAATATCCCCCTCAAAATTTGATACTTTAGGTTTTAAAGTATGTTTTCAAGGATTTCCAAAAAATCCGTTTTTAAACTGTGTACGTGAGTGGCACCACTTTTGCCATTTGCCGTTGAATCATGTGAAAAGAAAAACCATAAAGAAAAACCGGCAAAACAATATTATCGCACTAAAAGAATTTTCACATCGCAGAACCAAAATTGATTTTTCCTTCTTTTTTTTTCAAGTAAAAACAAAGATCCCACTTCTAAAAACTAGCAACTCGTAGATTGAACTAATACTTGAAACACAAACAAGCAGACTCGATTTTATTATGCTGCAAGCATAATGAGAGATTTTGTTAGTTTGTTTGTTTGCACATATTGCGAGAGACCTTGTAATTTGTAATGAAATAATAAATACTCGTAGGTATCTTAGAAAAATTGCTAGTTCGAATGTATTAGCATCTCCTTGCTGTTTGTGGTCAGAATTATAACCAGCAAAGTTCCGCCTATATCACTGGATGGACCTTAGAGACAGGGTCTTTCTGTGGTTAATAGATATAGACATTTTTAGTTCTCGTATTGACTGATCGAAGTGAGGTCTATTTTTAACTGCGCCATTTTTCTTTTGTTTATCTATTTATCCTTTTTTACTGCGATAACTGTCTGATTTTGAAGGAACCTGTTATCGACATGTATTATACGCTACAGAGTAAATGGGATCACGATAAGTCCCGATAAATATAATGTCATGTAACTTAGAGTGCCTCCAATTTATGGTTTCGGGAAAATTATGGGAGTGTGTTTAACTCTCCAATACTAGGATTACATCCTCAGTGAAATTACTGACAGGACATGTATCTTACAGGAAACATCTGTAAAAACCTGGAATATCTCAGATTAAATCAGTTCAAGGTACACGTAAACCCTGAGATAAGAAATAGCTGCTTACAATCTTTTTGAATGTGAGGTGCTGGAAAATTAAAAGAGCAGGATCTTTTGGAAACAACCTTGAAAACATAAAAACCATAACGACTCTGAATAAGCTAGGCAAAAGAACCCTAAAACAAATTTTACTGGATCAATGGAAAGTTGGTCAGTCATCTTACGTGAAACCAAATTCGCAACCAGCTTTCATGGTGTTAGTTCTCTGAACTATAGACCTGACTAAAAAAATGAGCAAGGCCCTGGGTTGCTCAATAGGAACAATAATCAGTTAATCTTTAAACGTAATGAATGTTCATAACGTGTTTCATCAAAATCGGACAAGGTATTCGAGAGTTATCGAGGAACAAATAAATAGAAGAAGGACCTTGAAGAAAAAATGTGGTGTTAAAAATAAAACGGCATCCCTAGAAACGGCAAATTCTGAAATTAAGAAGATAATTTTTCGATTCTCTCAAAATGTGAATTGACCTTGACAACCTTCAAATATCTTAACAGAAGTTTCCTCTCAGTTGCCTTATCGCGAATTCGTCTTAAAATTATATAAAAAATAGGTTTAAGGAGCAGTGCTCTCCGATGACGTGCCGTGATCTTCACAGTGATTTGACATGAAAAATTACTAGCTGATAAGCACGGAGAAAACACCGATGGGTGTTATTAAAATCTCTGTGAGAGCACTGTCACTGACACTTTCACTGTGTAGTGTGAATGCTCGTTTTTTTTTTTTTTTTTTTTTTTTTTTTTTTTTTTTTTTTTTTTTTTTTTTTTTTTTTTTTTTTTTTTTTTTTTTTTTTTTTTTNCAGATACCCACATTGACCTCACCCAGCCTGGGTTGGGGAAAAGAGCCAACGATACGTGGTGTTCCCAAGCGGTCACCCATCCAAGTACTGACCACGCCCGCGAAGCTTAACTTCAGTGATCTGACAGGAACTGGTGTATTCAACGTGGTATGATCGTTTAAAGTCCACCCGAAAAAATAAACAAAAAATTAAAAATAAAAACATTTTGAATCATAGGTATGTATAATATTTTAGAACTTGAATTCCAAAGAAGTAAAAAATAAATTGAAACCAAAGAGATATGGAAGTACTTACATAACATAGAGCAAAGCAAAACATAAAAACAAGGACACACATAAATGCAATCTTGTAACACTAATTGAAATCATTCTCAAAGCAAGGAAGGGTTCACGCCAAACCATCAACTACAGCACACAGAAACAAAACTTAATCAGTCTATTGATAGTGATAGTGTAGGTACAAACACTCTAGCCCTATTATCTAAAACTAAATGAATCAATTGAAAACATCGGGGTAGCTCATTACATGGCCGTGTTGGAATCAAGAGGCTATATAATTTACCCCCGCCACTTTGACACTTCTTCAAGGTAGTTTTAGAACTATGGAAATCCCCTGAACCTCTTTAGAACTAGGAAATCCCTTGAGCTGATAATATACGGGACTTCTTGCACTTGGAACGTAGCTTATACAAGGTGTCCATTTTGTAAATGCCACTTTGTTTAATAAATATCGGTCCGGAAAAGCATCCCTGAATGCAAGGCATGCGCAGGGCCGTGAAGTTCCAGATTTTTTTCCGCGTTCACGCCCAAAACCCGCATAGGAGGTGCTATTGGAATGGGTATCAAAAATTAATGAAAACGGCTCCTTATCCTACCATTTCCAGGGGCGGAGTTTGGATGTTCTCAAAGGTTATAAATGGCGTCTTTCTTTTTGTCTTTTAATCAGGGAATGACAAAATTTAATCACGGAATGACGGGCCCCCGAAATTTAAGTGAGTGCGCATTATGTATATTTTATTCTGTGGAGTGATATCTCTCCTCTAAACCAGGCGTGCGCCTAACCACTGCGCTACCGAGACAGTTCTACCACAGAATTGTATTGACAAAATTCATTGAAAAGAAAATATTCTTGTTGTTCTATTACTGTGAAAATTAATATTCTACTTATTGTACAGGTCATGCCTCCGTCAAAGAAGTAAGAAGAAACATGGTTATAGCGATAGGAAAAGAATAAATTAAAAAGTGAATACAATAAAGACGCCGGGAATTTTTGACTATGCAATAAGCAACAGTATTATTTTTTTATTTTTTTGCTTAACGTCTCTCTAACATCTATAAGTCATTCGAGACAGGGGCTTTACCCTCCATTGGCTGAAAACTTGCAAACCAGCTACCCACATTGACCTCAGCCAGCCTGGGTTGGTCCGGAACAATAGCCAGCATCCCGAGGGCGTTAACCCACGTTGACACGGGAACTGGTGTATTCATCGTGCCATAGATGCTGTCTAAGGACAGTACTTTAAAACCACTCAAGATAACAGGGCAGAAATAACCAGTGCGAACCGTAATTATTGTTAATTTGTTATTTCATTGTTTGTCCTAAATCACCACATTGCTTCAAACATTCTAGCATTCAATGGGGTTTTTCAAAACGGTATAAAATTTACCTTCCACAAAAAATGAGATTTGACTTTGTGTCAACCTACGAAAATGAAAAGTGGACTTTTGATGATTTACCTAAGTAAAATGAGAAATCTTTTTTGAAACATAATTAGTCAACTTTGACTCCAAAACTCAAAATGGTGGCCGTTATACAGGTTGTAACAAAATAAAACTTCTATCCCCTCCACCTCCGCAAATGTTTTTTTTTTTTTAATAAAATAAGAACTAACTGCACTCAATACTCATTTTATTAAAATAACTCACATCCGGAATTCGTACCTGGATCTAACTATAGCCATTGGACTGGCCATTTCACTCAATAAAACTGCAAAAAATCATGTCCTGTGGTAGCAATTTTTTTTTTTTTTTTTTTACTATTTTTCAATTCGTTTGAATAATCAAGAGATATTGGTGTCATTGAACAGTATCAGATGAGTGCTTCTTTTCAGTGCAAAATATGGGCTAAATGTTAAAAATATATATTCATTATTTTTGCAACGTTTTTCTGGGCCATCCTGCTTAAAATTTGAACTTCTCTGAAATACAAATATTCACAAAATAAAATCATTGATACAATTTTCAATCTCTCCATCAAATCCAACAGTCTGTCTGAATCTAACTGGTCCACTCTTGACTTTGTGATGAATGAGTGAAGGTAGGCACTTCAACTTTCTAATCATCATGATTTCGTTTTCAGAAATAATAATGATTGCATCGATTTAAGGATTTAAAAATCATGTTCAACTTTGACTGTCCATAATTCAAAAAGTTTCTACTGACTGCATGAGATTTTACAAAATTCTGAGTCCTTAATCATCTCATTAATCGCTGAACTCACAATTGTCAAATGTGGTTCAGTTTAGTATACAGTGTGTTCATAATACACAATTAATTTATTTTGAATAATTATCGCCCTGCTTTGAGTAATTTAATTTCTTGCTGAAATGAATGTCTATTAGCATGTATGTAATCATGATGATCATATTATGTACTTACAAAAGGCAGTCACCTCTCCGGGTGATCGCACTATCACAGAGAGCTACATAAGTGCGGATACAAGTCCCAGTTGAGGAGGGAGGGGCGATCAGGCCTCCAACTTATAATCGTCTAATAAATATGTGCTATACAATCAGTGCTCGATTAACCAGTATGCAGGAGCCTAGGGCGGCAGATTTTAGGGGCGGCAAATTTTGGGCAATTTTTTTTTTATGTATTACAGAAATTAGAAATTAAAATGATATTTATATACCTAATAATCCTATTAGGTTCAAACAAACATTTCAACATATATGTTGATGTTATATGTTTCATCCCTTATTAGATAATTTTTACTTTCCTCATCCTATAAAAGGAAAGTATAGTAATGGGCTGAAATTTGTTTTCCATGCGAAATCACTTTGAGGTACCCAGAGCCCAAATCTTCAGTCATTGGTGCGTGTGTGTGTCCGTCTGACGGTAAACAAAATACCTCAAGAAGGATAAGTGCTAGAGACTTGAAATTTGGTATATATGTCAGTTTTATGCCATGAACGACACATCAAACTTGGTTGAAATCGAATATACCGTTGGCGGTTTTCGCGTATCCTGTCTAAAAGGAGAATGGTTACTTCAAATTTGGTGCCTCTTCATATCAATTTCATACATTGAATGCTAAAAAGATGCTGTTGGTTGAAGTCTAATCTGTTGTAATCTTTATTTATTAGCTGTTTTTGCCGCCTCTTTGTGGTTTTCTGCTGCTTACCTTAAAATTTAGTGCTTATATGTAACAATTTTATGCGTGGAATGCTGAAAAAACATTTGGTTGAAATCGAAAACGGCGTTTTCACAAATCCTAGAGGGTAAACAGACCTGAAATTTTGATAGTATGTCAATTGTATTTATTGGACGCGTCACGAAACTTTTGATTACAATCTAATGTTTCCCTCTTTTTGATCGCCGTGGGAGCCGAAGTTCGGTATTGCTGTGGTAGGCATACGCCATGTGGTGTCGAGACTGTCGAGTTCGAGAGAGATGTACATTATTATGTAAGTAGTATTAACGCATAACTTACCCCGTTTTATTAGTAATGCTAGTTCATGATTGAGCTTTTATTAGCTCAGAAATATACACAAAAACTATTTCTTGTTCAATCCTAACTAAATCGTTGAGTTGTAAAATTAATCTAGAAACTGACACATCGATCAAACTTAATACGGTAAAAAGATAGTGTAATTAAGAAAAAAGTGCACAAATCAAAAAGAACAATTTCATTAACAAAAATTGTAATTAGGTAATAATTCTGATTATGAACTTAGGGTATCGAATTGTAAAGGTCCCGGGGGGGGGGCGAAATTTGAATAGCCTACAGGCGGCTAATGTGTTAATGCGCCATTGTATACAATAAGATATGTATGAGGTTATCTGAGAGGACTCTTATATGGGGGAGCTTTCAGAGTTATACTACAAATTGCTAAGTTCACATTTCATTTTTTTTTCTTCAATAAAAAAATCTAATTTAGGTTCACAAAAAATATATTGATGCAAAATTGAACAACTAAGAAAAACTACTTCAAATGACTACTTTGTTAATATGTAGCTAATAATTACGATGACACGCACATGCAGGTAAAAATTACTTTATCACATGTCACGCCTAGCTAATAACTACTTTGCCACGCGTTACGCGTAGCTAATAATTACGATCACACGCACATGCAGGTAAAAACTACTTAGATCACACATCACACTTAGCTAGCTAATAACTACTAGATTGAATAAAGGGACTCCCTCAGCAGAGAAACAAAATTTTGGCTTTGAAGGAAAAATATTCATTTATGAACGAACTGAAATCAAACTTGTCAGTTCAAGCCGCGATAACTCTCGAACCCCTTGTCCAATTTAGTTCTCAGGCCCTACTAGACCTCCCAAGCACTCATGGTTCAGTAATTCACTGTCTTGTGAGTTAACAACACAAGCCTCTATTGCATATTTTTGGAGAACCAAGTGACAAGTTCTTAATGTAAACTTTGTTTATGAACGCCTGGTAATAAATATGCAATATGCTTAAAAAATAGGCCCTGGTCTCCACACATTGATTTATACAATTCTATAGGCATTATTATTGATGAAATTCCATGAAAACTGAACGACGCGACGCCGACAATTTCGAAGGAAATAAACAGACAGATAATTTTCAGTGAGTCAAAACATACAATCTGTAATTAACAGTTGAATGTAGTTACACAGTAGATCGCCTTATGTTGCTAATTAAATTAAACCAAATTTCACCAAATTAAAGTTTAAGAATATTTTTGTGTGTGTTTCCTTGCATAAGTATGCGATTATCTGCGAGCACCCATATATAGAATTTTCCTTGCATAAGTATGCGATTATCTGCGAGCACCCATATATAGGGGAGGATAAATTAAACCAAATTTCACCAAATTCAAGTTTAAGAATATGTTTGTGTGTTTTTCCTTGCATAAGTATGCGATTATCTGCGAGCACCCATATATAGAGGAGGATAAATTAAGCCAAATTTCACCAAATTCAAGTTTAAGAATATGTTTGTGTGTTTTTCCTTGCATAAGTATGCGATTATCTGCGATTTAAGAATATGTTTGTCTGTTTTTCCTTGCATAAGTATGCGATTATCTGCGAGCACCCATATATAGAGGAGAATAAATTAAACCAAATTTCACCAAATTCAAGTTTAAGAATATGTTTGTCTGTTTTTCCTCGCATAAGTATGCGATTATCTGCGAGCACCCTCATATGGAAATATTTTTCCTTCAAAGAATTTTCCACCAAGAAATCCCCTTCAATGAAAATTTACTAAAGGTATAAAGAAAAAACAAGAAAAACGAAAGTAAAGTATGTGGGAAAACTCCACAAAATACCTTCGAACGTCCTGACAGGTAGCACTTTGACAGCCACAATTTGAGCAATATGACTCAGAAGAACCATTTTCACAGTTGTCTTCTAGAGTGCTGAAAAAATGATATCAACATTACCCTCTAAATTAAATCAATGTCCACATTTTACATGCGGACATAAGTTCTTTTATCTCACATCTTTCTCACCCTGTATACTAGTAGTTCTGTTAATTCTAGACCTCACTCAGCCATGAGACCGTAGTTGGCTGAAATCGGCTGTGAAATTTGGTATACTTTACCAAAGTTTCATCGACGCGTTCGAGACTTATCGTGATAGAAAAAAACAGTCAAATAATAGAGCAAATCAGTGAAGTTAAAAAACACAGACTTCACTTCACTTGGTCAACTAGTGATTATCAACGGGTAATCAGAGGCGGTGAGTTAGTTGGAGCGAAAGGGGTGGTAAATCTGGAAGTGCAAATAAAATGGCCTGGCATACAGAGATATTTAATTGTATCATAAATTTATTCTTAAGGGCTATTGATATAGGCCACAGGATCCATATCAATCAATGCAACATATATCTGTAACACAAGAAAATGTGTTACAAAACATAATGATATTTAAGATTTACTTTATGTCTCACTTACATTCACAACATCAGTTTAGGCGAAGACATCCACAAGTAAGTTCCAAATATCAAATACTAGCTGAGTACCCGAACTTCGTTTCGAGAAGATGAGAGAAAAAAATGATAATAAATCTTTAATATGTAGGTATGTAATAAGAAACGAGGTACAACCGTTNTACCTAAAACTTTCTCGCTTTGAGTTGATATGTTGTCGCGACAAATCTTAAGATATTGGCCAAAATTCGGAAAATTTTGAGGAAGAACTTACGTAACTAAAATGGCCGTACAATACCGTGCCTATAACCTTCCCCGGATAAAAACAAATAAGTGTGCAAAGTTTCGTGCAATTCCGAGCTGTAGTTCGTAAGTTATAGGCGAACAAACAAACAAATAAATAAATAAGCAAACAAACAAACAAACAAACAGACATTCACTTTTATATACCTATATAGATAGATTTTATATATATGTAGATATGATTTACTTCTCCTCATAACCAGCGACTATGGGATGTTGAATAGACAAGTTCCCGTTAGTTCACTGAAGTTAAGTAACGTCCAGCGATGTTTTATTAAATAGGTTGGCGTCTTCGTGGTGCTGGCAATTCCAGGCACAACCCAGGCTGGGTAAGGCCATTGTGGGTAGCTGGTTTGTAGGTATCTAGCGAATGGAATATTAAAAAAAAATTGTGGGGTTTCCTAAACATTACATAACAAGCAATACAGTATGCCCGTCTTCGTGGACTATTCAATAGCGATAGCTAGCAAACTGTTCAGTAGTATCGCAATAAAGAACCATTATCTTGGAACATTATTATTCTATCTATTAACAATGTACACACACATATAGATATTATAATATGGGGGCTAACCTTAAGTGTCAGCTATACCAATAGTACACCTCACCACTAATCACACTTAACTATTGGACTATTCACACAGCTCGTAAACTGTTCAGTAGTATCGCATTAAATAACCATTATCTTGGAACATTATTATTCTATCTATTAACAATGTACACACATATATAGATATTATAATATGGGAGCTAACCTTAAGTGTCTGCTATACCAGCAGTATACCTCACCACTAATCGCACTTAACTATCTGTGACTTTCAGATACAATGCTTTCAGTCATAATTGTAAACGTGCTCGAGTCAGTGCCGACTAACGAAAATTTTGCAAATATATTATCAGGAAACAAATTGCCGACCAAGAGAATATGTCAATAACCACATGGGCGGAATACAAGTATTCTATGACGATCAAGACTTGAACTCTGAATATCAAGACTTGAATTTGAACTAACGGTTTAGGACCTTACTGAAGTCAACAGAATTATTTGAGAACAGTTGAATTAGTTTTACTTTCCCCGAATTCTACAAAAAAAAAAAAAAAAAAAAAAAAAAAAAAAAAAAAAAAAAAAAAAAAAAAAAAAAAAAANAAAAAGAAGAAGGATTTGTATGATTAGTGAATTTATCTGAATTTGTATGATTAGTGAATTTATCTGGTTTCTTGGTATCAAGTAAACCTTAAAATATTTTTATTTCTGAAAAAAATAATTTTCAGAAATAACATCAATATTTCAGAATATAGCCACCGGGGGGAGCAAGCCAGCTTCATTAGGTGACGATCCTAGACCCGTGTAAATATAGAAGATTTGATGTAAGGCTGGATTCCATGAAGGAATTAGTTCTGTCAATAATTTATTTTCCTATAATACCAACTTATTCTGTATTGTAGCCACCAAGGGAACCAAGCCAGCTTCATTAGGTGACGATCGTAGCCCTTGTAAATACAGAAGGTTTGATGTAAGGCTGGATTCCATGAAGGAATTAGTTCTGTCAATAATTTATTTTCCTATAATACCAACTTATTCTGTATTGTAGCCACCAAGGGAAGCAAGGCAGCTTCATTAGGTGACGATCTTAGGCCCGTGTAAATACAAAAGGTTTGATGTAAGATGTGAGGCTGGATTCCATGAAAGAATTAGTTCTGTGACTTCATATACATTGGGCTATTAACAATATCAGGCCTTTGCCCGTAACGAAACACAATTTGGGTGTTTTCATAATATTCCAGGTGTTTCTTTTAAGTTAAATTACAACTTCATACCAAATTTTATGTTTCTACCTTCATACGAAATGTTTCAATCTATTCAGGTTTCTATAATTTTGTAGAGCTCTACAGTATAAATTCCATTTCATATGAAATCCCTTTTTTCGTTTTTTCTCCGGAAAAAAAACATTTGGGTGTTCTCATTGGAAGTTTTAAATTTTGAAAAGCTCTAGGGATAGGAAAAGGACTATGGCCAGTCAAATGGGTGTAGTTAGATCCAGGTTTTGTCCAATGGGATTTTGCATGTAAATTTGGACTTATGGCCGCGGCATATCCTTCCTGTATGTCAGAAAATAGAAATGATAGTGCTTTTTTGTAATTTTTAACCAGGATTCCTATGCAACCATTAACACGAAAATCGGTCCCACGGTTCTGCACTTAGTCCCGTTCTAATGGATTAAGGTTCCTTCATATGATAATGGTTAATACTTTTGATAATTTGGGAAACACTATTTGCGGAAACCTACTTTTTTGAAATTGCAATCTCCTCAATTATCAGTAACTATATTGCCTAAATTAACAGTGACCTAGTAATACAAAGGACGTGGGTTCGAGTCATCTAAATGCATGAATTTCTTTAGTGGATATTACTCGTATATCTCTTTTTTGCTTTTTGTTTGATGAAATCTTGTTTAATCAAAGTGAATCGAAACTGTATTGCTGTCTTGTCAAGTAAGGGCACTTGTTCGGACTCGGAAGTTCGATTCCCGCCGGAGGTGGATTTTCTCAAAAGATGGAATTATTTCTCAGAGGGTTCGAGTCATCAAAATGCATGATTTTTTTTGGTGAATATTATATCTCCTGTTATCGTTTGATGAAATCTTGGACACTTGTCTCTTGAAGTCGAGATCGGAAGTTCGATTACCGCCCGAGTAGATTTTCCTCAAAAGGTGGATTCAGATCGACTGTTATATTATCTTCTTCTCTCTTCGGTTTCTGGACGCCAATAATTACAATTTTACAGCTCCCTCTATCAAATAGTAGTCTCCCCCTCACTCCGCTAATGGCATACCAAAGTGATCAAAGCCTCCGAGCTTTGAAGACTGGTGGCTATTGATGACGCGGGAAGTTGAAAATAATTGTTCACTAGCGTACTAGCGCGATGTTCGTGTAACTACCAATATGCTGTAACACTCGCTGCAGCAAAGATAGGTAAAAGTTAGGTTCAATTTTATGACCTTGACACTGAATTCACACAACAGTTATACAGTTATAATTTACTGTTTATGTAGGCAGTAACGAGTTGTCTTCTTCCCTGCATGTGACTATTGTCACATAAATATAACTTTAATTAAATTATTACGCTCTTCAAGTTTTGATATTTTTTTTGTATTGCAGAAGATAATTGGTATGTTAACTAATTTTGATAAGTTAGAGCTTGTGAAATTGCAGGTAACAGCGCGAGGTAATATACCCATTATCTTTTGCAATACTTCACGTGTCATCAACAGTTAGCAGGTTTTAAAGCGCAGAGCCCTTAATCCAGGCCCGGATTAACAATAGTAGCACTTGTAGCACGTGCTACGGGCCCCGCGCTTTGACAACTTACACTAGATATTTCGACATTTCTGGGTTGACAACATTAATTAGTACTCTTCAAACTATTGAGTAAAATCTATTTTAGGAAAGTACAAGTAGGTACCTACTACCTAGGAACTTGATAAAGAAACGAGTATTGCAACATAAGCAAATTGGTTATTGTAGGTACCCTTTTGCTATCCCTTTGAAGTTTAATCAATGTTTTTTTTTTTTTTTTTTTTTATTTTAACANTTTTTTTTTTTTTTTTTTTTTTTTTTTTTTTTGGTATACTCAAATTTAATTTCACTTTTCTCTACAGGCTGTACCTAATAAACCAAAAGGTCAAAAGATATAGGTCCAAAAGGTCAAAAGATACCTAATATATTTTTGTACTGGCTCCAAAAAGTAGACTACTTAGACGGCGCCGGCGAAGGGGTGGGGGTGGAGGAGGCCCCGCTCTGTGAAAGTGCTACGGGCCCCGCGGAAGATTAATCCGGCCCTGCCTTAATCAGGTATGTTATTAGCGGAGTGAGGGGGACTACCATTTGATATAGGGAGCAAACACATTGTAATTATTGGCGTCCAGAAACCTAAGAGAGAAGAAGAAGGTATAGGATAAAAAATCTAATGTGAACATCACACGACTTTCCTTATCTATTAAAAAAATCGAGACGTTGCATAATGTCGTTGTATTTTTTTTTTATGTCAATTTATGTACCTATAAGTTGAAAACAGTCAGCTCTAGACATTATTTTTTTAAAAAAATCATGTGAAATTACTGATCTGTTTTCTTTTAAAAGGGATTTCCATTTTAAGGACCTTGTTTGGCCCATGGCGGCCCCTGAGAGATACGGCCGAGTGAGACCATTTATATTAAATAAAATATATTTCCATATTTACTTATTTTAAATTTCATCAAAAGTGGTTATATGGTTTGGATTTTAGAGATTCGGTCCCCAAAAAACTGTTCGAGGCGCTAGGTTCGCCCCTGGGTGCGATAACGAGAAAAGGAAAAATATGGGTCAGTTTTTTCCCCATAGATGACCTGTGCCAAATTTCATCAAAATCGGACCAGCGGTTTGGCTCCTAGAGCTCTGTATACGATTCCGTACGTACGTGGAAAGTCATACGTCGGAAATATCGCACCCCATGGCTCCAAATATTTCCAAACTTCAAAATGACCAAAATAGTGAAAATATGGCCCAAAAGCAAAACTGACATATTTGATCTTTATTTTGGGTTTGGGTTCGCGTCAGACGATTTTTTAGGCCAAAAAATGTCCAAATTTTCTGCACGATTACAATATCTTCTATAGGAAGAGAAAGTAAAAATGTCGGTATCGAAATAAATAAAATATTAAGGTACCTACGGCTAGGCTGTCGATATTTATATCGATATCAAAGTTCCGATATAAGACATATTAATATTGATATTCGACCATCCGATAATATCACTTATCGATAGTCGATATCGATTCTCGTGTCAGTGTTTGTTACCATACTCCTCCAAAACGTCTTAGTCGATATCGATTCTCGTGTCAGTGTTTGTTACCATACTCCTCCAAAACGTCTTAATCGATTTTATTGAAATTTTGTATGTACATTCAGTAGGTCTGCGAATATTAGGTTTTTGAACACCAAGTTTGTTGGGTAGGACGTGTTGAAATTAGTAATGGGTTAGGGTTAGGTTCCAAAAAAATAATGGTAGAACATGGGGAGTAGTAACGGGTTGTTAAGCTGTGCAGAACGTGTTGGGTGTGTTTAGGCGCGACCTAGCCTAACCTTGCGCATACTTCAACACAACACGCAATTTATTTATTTGGAACCTAACCCAATACTACTCCCAACACGTTCTACACAGCTTAACAACCCGTTACTACTCCCCATGTTCTCTCATCTTCTCTAAACAAGTTCGGGTACTCAGCTAGTCTTAATATAGAAATCAGAAATTTTGATTTTGATGAAATTTAAAATCAGTAGTTATGGAATTATTTTATCTAAAATAAATGGTCTCACGTGGGTATATTGCTGTCAGGGGCGCCGCCAGGGACCAAACAAGGTCCGCCAGGAGCCAAACA
>CM022874.1:14130887-14168301 GCA_012654025.1 Pachypsylla venusta | reverse complement strand
TATCAGCTATTGTAGCCCGTAGCGAAGCACGGGTAAAACAGCTAGTCATATATATTCCTATAATACCAACTTATTCTGTATTGTAGTCACCAAGGGAAGCAAGCCAGCTTCATTAGGTGACGATCCTAAGCACAGGTAAGTACAGAGGTATTGTGTTAGGAAGGGTAACCTTTAAAAAATTCTGCTTCGAACCAGAGATGAAGAGTCATCAGCAAAATTAAGTTTCCATGAAATTTACTATGGATACTGTGAGGGACAAGCGAGGGTTACCATGCTAGGAAAGGTTTCAGTTAAAGAGAGTAGGTACAGAACAGAAGGTTGTGGCACGGTAGAATTAAGGAAAGCAACACCGGCCCCAAATAGAATTCCAGAAACACTGTAGATGATAATGGATTTAATTGTTATCCACTAAATATTATGAAACCTAATAAACAAAGATACTCATGTCCAAAATTACCCGCCCACATTGATTTTCTTATTTTTTCAGAAAACAACTATTCTCAATGATTTTTTTTCCTTGTGTATGAATGCTATATGTATTTTCACGTTACCTATGGTTAAAAAATACTGCACCAGCATACAGAATGCTGGTGCAGTAAAACTTTTGGATGCAGAAAACAGGGAGAAAGAGAGAAAATTATAAAAAAGCAGAATTTAATCTCCCTCAAAATGTAATGTTTTTTTTTTTTTCTTAAGTAAGATTTTGACAAGTTAGTAACGTGTGTGTCGCCTCTGGCTCTAAGGGCATCTACCAAACGATTTGGCATGGAATTGATTACGTTGCGTATTTCTTGTTAGGGTATTCCTTCCCACTCCTCTACAATGGCGGATTTCATCTAGGTGGGAGATTCTGGAACGTGTTGACGGCCTCGAATCCGGCGTTTCAGAATGTCCCACACATACTCGATGGGGTTGAAGTCCGGACTCCTTTCAAGAACTTCCAATCTTTGGATATTCACTGTGTTCAGATATTGGGTGACACATCTCGCTACGTGGGGGGGGGGCATTATCTTGGTACAGGAAAAACCCATCACCAACAAATAAGGCGTATGGCACAACATGTTCTTCCAAAACGTCAGTTATGTAATTTTCACTGTTCATTGTGACGCTTTCAAAGAAAACTAGATCCGTACGAGCTTCAGATGAAATCCCATCCCATATCTTAATTGACCCTCCAATGAATTGGACCATTTCAACTAGTGCACACTCGGCAAACCTCTCATTTGATCTTCTGTACACACGATGGTGGCCATCAGGACCTTTTAAGGACACTCTTGTTTCGCTATTTGTTCACTTAAAATAACAGAAAAACCAAGTGGGCGGGTAATTTTGGACATCAGTGTATATAAACTTCATTATTTGATTTACACACGAAGGAAACAATTTGTAGATAGTAAATTTTGAAATTGAAGAATTTATATATTGAGTGTCGGAGGAGGGGATTATGTAAATATTTCATCCAAATTGACCTAGATTTTAGGTGGACATTATTATTAATACAATGGCATTGTAAGATATCGGCCCTCAAATATTTTAATTTGACCACCAGATTAGTTCAGTGTAGAATGGCTCAGTCAATAATACCAGAATACACAATGAGGACATTGTATGCCATGTTGGACACATTCATGTGGGACTATCCAATCAGCAAGCAGTATGAAATGAATGGCTTCTTTCAAAGAAAATAATTTAGACTGTGCCATACAACAAAATCTAATTCAATTTTTGAAGGTTTCCTCTGAGGCACTTTTTGGACTTTTTTTTTTTTTTAGATAACCATGGATAGTTGATTAATATCCTATTATGATTTTGTTGAATTGGTATTAAAACTTGATCTAGCGAAGTTAGATCTAGTTTTGACACCACGATCATTCTTTAAACGTCTTTCCCGATTTGGATGAAATTTACGTTCTGAGACAATTTGGGCTACACGAGGCTAAATAGTAGTCTATTATTTTGTGAGATCTATAGTTCACAGAACTACTTTGTATAGTCAAGTGAAAAAGCAGGCCAACATTTGGCCCTGAATGGCCCAATTGGACCAAACACTAATCAGCTAATTTAATATTCATCAAAATCGACACATATACAAACACCCGTTTCAAGAAATATTATGGTATTAAAACTGGAACTTCAATTCGTTCAACATCGGTGAATGAAGATGTGAATTACAACTGACTAGTTCCATCCTCCCCTAGGACATCATCGGAGCCAGTAAGGACGCTTCTTCTAAACTCTATTCTATATGACACTCCTATACGCCACTAGCTATGATGATGTCCTAAGGAATCAGAAAAACTAATTATTTTTTTATTACTCATTTTTATTGTGAAGTGATGACATAGAGTATTTGTCTCAATATTGGGTACTAGCTGTTTCGCCCGTGCTTCGCTACGGTATTTATATTGCTATCTTTGTTTTTCAAGGACAATGGAAATTCGGGGGGGGGGGTATTGCTTTGTGACCACCCTGTATATTGCAACCTTTAAAAATCAAGATTTAGACGTTTCACCAGGCGCCTTAGAGGCACTGACATTCTTACCTTTTGTATTTTCTAAATTTTATTTTACCCGTTCCCGGTTTCGAACTCGTAACTCTGGAATGGCTGGCCATACCTTTGCAGAAAATGTCCTAAAATAAGGACTACATGGCCACCTAAAACTTTCTCGCTTTGAGTTGATATGTTGTCGCGACAAAATTTAAGATATCGGAACGTGACTGTCCGATTTTGGAGAAGAAATTAGAAATTTGACGGTAACTCGAAAACGGTTTGACATATTTCAGTTCTGATAATTTTCCTGGGGTCGTAGACCATGATTTTGGGGGGTCTATTCCTATCAATTTTTCGCTATCTGCTACCGTTTGGGCTGTGGTATTGTAACAGACAACCCCTCATAGGTATCACACATTTCTGATTTATATATTAAGATGATTAATTGGATGCCTGTTTAAATGCAAGAATCGTTCTTCCAACTGGCACTTTTATGACATTGTCAATTTTATTATTTTAATCTACTGCTTATCCCTTTATTTTTTGGTTTATTATTTTCAATAATGAACCTTCGGATCGTCACGAAAAAAAAAAAAAAATAAAATTNCCCCCCTCAAAATTTGATATTATACGTTTCAAGGTACGTAGAATCCAAAAATCGAATAAAAAAAATCCGTTTGTCCGTCGCGCCGTACGCCGTGATGGGCACTTTTGCCACTTAGCGATGACCGATTTGGATGAAATTTGGTGTATAGGTCCCATGTGGGCTCTAATTGTGCCCCGAAACTTTTGGGTGCAATCTATTACACCCTTGGCGATTTTTGCCGCTTTTCAGCGATTTTCAGTATTGCTGTCTAAAAGGAGAAAGAGCTAGAGATTTGAAGTTTTGTATGTATGTTATATTTTAGGGTCTCAGTTAGCTCTAAAACATTTGGGTTCAATCAAATATACTGCTGGCGGTTTTTACCGCTTTAAAGCGGTTTTCATTAATCCTGTCTAAAAAGAGAATGGTAAGAGCCAGAAACTTAAAATTTAGTAGGTATGTCAAATTTAGGGTCTAATTACGAATCGCCACGAGACCCGCCCCTAATTTTTTTTGCCTCCCCACAAAAAATCCTGTTTTTGAGGGGGGTGCCAAAAAAAAGGTATATTCTTTTTTGCCAGAAAAATAATAAACCCATGCGTCACATTGGCAGAATTTTTTAGTGTGAAATGAAGACATAGAGTAATTGTCTCAATATCGGGTATCATTAATTGGATCCCTGTTTAATTGCAAGAATCGTTCATCCATTTGGCACTTTTATAACATTGTCAATTTTATTTTTTTAATTCACTGCTTATCGCTTTATTATTTTCAATGATGTACCTTTGCGTAATGGACCGATAAAAAATGTCTACGAGTATTTACCCCCTCAAAGTTTTATTGTTTCGCTTTATCTTATTTATGTATTTATTGTTATATATTGTATATTGAGTTCGTCCCGTAAATAAAGCATATTATTATTATAAAATGTGATGTTTTGCATTACGTAAAAAATCTGTGTTTCCGCCATAAGTAGCAAATTTACCAAATGACCGAAATTAATATTTGTTACAGTAAATGGAGATGAAGACTGTGTTAAGGGTATAGTACCGTTGTACCCGAAGGTTATTAACGAGACCCTACTTCTGTCACCCATTATTTTCAGCCCGGAGACCTTAGCATGCAAACAAAGTTCGCTATTAACTGATTTTCCCCCTTTGAGTCACTTCTCTGAAGAAGGTCGTATTCCTTCAAGTGTGTGTTTCTTTTTAATTATCATATTATATTATTATGCACCTACATGCAATTTATGATTTCAAGGCTCAAAGAGGTCAGAAGTCAATTTGCGGGTAGCGAGTTAGTATTTCTTACAGAAACAAGACGTTTGTTACTTTATTTCATAAATGCATTCTGATCCCACAAGGGTTTCTGAAAAATCCCGTTAGTCTGCAAGAAGAGACCGATTTTCTCACTCACAGGCATGGCTGAAATTGATCGAACAAAGTTAGGTCTACTTTTAAATTCACCATTTTGCTTTGTTTGTAAGTACAACGACAACTCTCGAAAGCTTGGTCCGATACAGAAAATGGTAAGGACATTTATTATGTTTATAATTTTTGAGGCACTATTGAGCCACTCAGGAGCCTCATGGAGGCCATTTTTAATTAGTAAGGTCTCCAGTTCATACAACTACTTACAATATGAACTAAACAGAAAGGCTGTGTTTCTAGGACTCCTAGAGAATCAGGTGCAGCCCATTAGTTTCAATTTAGGATACCAAATAATTTTGGTTTATTATTTTTTTAAAAAAAATAAAACCTGATCTCATTTTTAGATGTGTACCTTATCCCTCATCAAAGCATGAATTTTTCCAACTTACTAAAAGTTCTGTGAACAGTAGACCTCAATCACTTAACATCGACATGAAGAGACTCCAGAGTGCCATTATGACTCTGAACCTAATTGTATGAACAAAAAGACTAGTTTAAATATACCAAATTTCATCGAAATCGGATCACACATTCGAGAATTATCGGAATACAAAAAGTTTAAAAGATGAAGAACAAACTGTTGAGTTAAATCCAGACGTTTACTTTATTCGGTCAGTCGGATTCTATTATGATCGCTTTAATGAATTCTGTAGTAAATCAACTGGACTTTCTTTTGTTTTAGAAGTTTAATAGAAAAAGGATTATGGCCAAAGGGAAGACATGTTTTAATAAAAACTTCAACTTTTGTTGGATCATGTTTTCTGTAAGGTGAACATGCGCACATTGCTAGAGGCGGGTAAACAAATATCTTTTTCACGTCAGTTGATAATGATAGTGAGAAATTAATTGCGAGTGGAATGTTACCACTACACAGAACGATAGGACTCTAGAATGAGGGGGGGGGAGATCAAATCATCCTGGAAAAGTGTGAGTAGGTAATAGAAGGTTTTTCTATAACCTACTATTCCATGCAGAGTTATCAATAAGCGGGCAGATTGCGATTCTGTGCTCGCAAGAGGGTCAAATGAGGTGAAACATTTTTCAGTAGATGTTTTTATGCAAAGATATCAGTAAAGTTCAAGCACATAAATACCAGTAGCAATTTATGAATAAATTAAGGCAGATAAAATACTATATCTTCACTTGACTGTAAAAATTAAAAAGATGTTAAAGCTGACTAGTTTCGCGCTCTCCTGACCACATCATCGGATGAGAGTTTAAGAAGACTCAGTCTTCGACCAACCTAGCTCCGATGATGTGCTCAGGAGAGCACAAAACTAGTCAACTTTAACATCTTTTTAATTTTTACAGTCAAGTGAAGATATAGTATTTTATCTGCCTTAATATGGTTTTACTTGACATAATATCCCAATTCAACCAAATTATGAAAAAATAACAGAAACGTTTTGCCTGTTTGTTTATCTGATCAAATCCTTTTTTGGTTCGTTAATCGTAAATAATTGGAGACGTCAAAACAATTCACAGTTCACAGAAGAACAGAAATACGAGGTTCCTCCAAATAATATGATGATATTGTCTACTCCGGAGGAACCCCGTGTATGAACTTTTATTATATCCAGGAATTAGCTGATTCGTTTTAGGACACTATTGAGCCACTAGGGACTAAATGGTGGAATTTATTTTTTGTGTTAAAGCTAATGTCACAATGCTTTGTCACAATGCACTTCCCCATGTTATTACGAACCAACAGCCTCCTGGTTACGAATCCGTCATACTTACCAACTGAGCTACTGAGGCTGGTACTAGGGACTAAATGGTGGACCTCATTTTTCTTTGACTGTACTAGCACAAATAGTTTAATATTTTATTGTTATTTGTGTACGATTCCGTTGTAAATATTTTTATATTTGTAAGATAGATTACTTCATGTGGTAGGAGGTATTTTATAAAAAGTAAAAGTCTACTCTCATAGTTCTGTCGTAAAAGAAATACTACATGCAATGAAAGTATATCTCTTACACGTAATACACGTGCTATTTCTATTCTGATAGATCAAATATTACCCTTTGACCTACAGACAGCAAGCTGGCACAGTTGATTAGGACCTAACGTTCCGAGCTTGAAACTGGACTCCAGAGTGTTGAAAGTTTTTGTTTTTAATAATATGAAGTGTAACTGTTATTAGACGTATGAAACCAACAAATGAGTTTCTGTGTTCCACCCACTTATACACAGGATGTATCTAAAAGGAAATAGCGAAGTAAAAAAATAAATGACCGCCACTTCGTATGTCTTTTCCCGTGACTGTAGAATTACATTTGATCAAAATTATTCAGTCTGTTTTTTTCGCAAATATCAGAATATCTGTCATAGTTATGATACGAACCCAGATAGTGTATTTTATATTCTTCCTGGAGGTTTTGGGTAATGGTTTTGACAGTCCAATGCCCGTTTCTTACATCTTTCTACAGTTTGGACTGTGTAATTGTACTACTAAAAATCATCGTTTTGGAAATAAATTGATAACGTCTAGTATAAGTTTAGTAGCTATGGACGTCAAAAATGTCCTCGAACAACGGGTTTGATTAACATAATGTGGAACTATAAACTAAAATAAGCTGGATGGGGTTTATCCTATCCCTTCCATTTTTGAAACCAAAATTTCTGTGCTCTGTAGACCTGACTCACTTAAAATGACTCCCAGAGGAAAATAGCGCCCATAAATCAGATTACTCCACAAATGAATGTCCATACAGAATATCCTTAAAGTCGGATAGGGCGTTCGATAGTTATCTTGGTGTTAGAACTAGAATTTGACTTCCTTCGGTCAATTAAATAAAGAAAAGAAACATGTCTCAGATGGAGTTAAAAATGCTTTTGAAGGATTAAGGATTAGTTCAGTAATAACATTATCACACACAATCCTAACTTCAAGAATCACAAAATCCTCTGTCTCAAATGGAGACAAAATACTATTAAAATCCAGAGGTAAATTTTGATCCTCAAGACTTTACTGACTTTCTGACCAGTTTCAATTTTCTTGACCTTTAGGTACTCTGTTAATATATTATAAGTACATTATTTTTATTTATTCTTTAAGATTAGAATTTTCCTGACCTTTACGTACTCTGTTAATATTTTATGAGTACATTTTTTATTTATTAAGATTAGAACCTTGTTTTGCGGCATTTACAGCGGGGTCACAATTTTATTGATTTAAACAGTCACAGAAAACCAGTTTGGGTTATATAAATGATTTATAGGTCACTCCTCAAGTATGTTGTTTTATCTTTTGATTAATCGTAAAAATTATGTTAAATAATGTCTATAAACAACGCAAAGTAATCAAGCCGTAGACCGTGTGGTCTGGAGGGTTATATTCCATGATCACTATAAAATATTATGTCACCACTATCACATATCACTATTATTATCCGTCCTCATGGGACTGAGGACAATTGCGTATCTATGTATAAATTTACACCTAAAGTCAATCAAGCGGAATGGTTTATAAAGGGTGTTCCACAATTAGCGACGAACTTGATGTAAAATAAGATACTTCATTTTTATCAAAACTGATTTTTTTTTTTATTCGATTTAAGTATGAAAGATAAAGCGGTCTCACCCTGAAACATGCGGTCATTCATTCAACATTTTGGTGACTGACATACTTCCGGCAGAATTGCGGAAATAATTTTTCTGATTTCTTCTTCCAACCTTGGGATGATTCTGGTTTTGTTAACAAAAACTTTTGACTGTAAGGAACTCACAGGAAGAAGTGAGATCGTGCATGGGATCGTGCTTTTTGATTCCCACAAATGGGACACACGAGCTTTTGGAAGTAAAAGATCAAGAACACTCATTACGTTTATGACAACAAACTTCGAAACATCTTACAGTTGAAAGGAGACATTAGAAAAGTAATAGCCGCAATCCCGCCGAAAGTTTGATACCGAATCATAACAAACTTCAATGATCACATGATTCAGTTCAGGACCGCTTTAGAAGAACAAATTTCAGATATCTTTCATACTTATCTGATATAATTTAGAATCTAACATTGTGAATTTAAAAAAAAAGTTTTGATGGAAATTTACCATTTTATTGCAATAATATATTCGGTGCTAATTCCTCAACTCATTCTATAAAGGATTTCTAATAGATTTTTTTAATTTACCGAAATGCTGTTTTTCCGACCGAATATCGTCTACCTTTCGTTCCGACAACACTCTCGTAATTGTTTCGACTAAGTACCAACTAAATTTCAACGGGTATACTCCAAATGTTGCTACTTAGACACACATAGCAGATTAGCAGATAATGTCATTACTTGAAGTATACAAGTGGCGTAGACTATTGTTTTTTTTTAAAAAAAAAAAAAATCTCACATGAATTTATTATTCTAATACAGAGTCCGTTTGATAAGATTGACAGTAACGCAGATTCTTAGATACCATCTTAGATCTGCATATCCACATGCGAATCAAATCAATTCGTCGAAAAGATACATACATCTCTTAGTTAATGTTTGAAATTAACTAGTATTTCTAAGAAATGTCAATTCAAATGACCACCATGAGTCCCAAAGTGACCAAATAAGGCCGAAAACTAATCAGAAAATTATATGAACCGAACAAAGTGATGTCTTGTTTTGAGAGGACTAATTTTCTTTTGCTTGTCGGTTTGTACCACAATAACTCATGAACCGATTATGATAAAAAATGTAATGAACATTCATTATATTCATAGAATTATTGATTCGTTTTTGGGTCCCCGGGGCCAAATCGTGTCCATGCAAGTGAGTGAGGTCTACATTTCACAGAACTACTAGTAAATGTTAATGTCAATCGAACCCTGAACTATGACTGTTTGTAAGACCATTTTGATAATCACTGATAAATGTAAATACAACAAAATTAATTCATTTATTGAATTTCTCGAACCAATAATTTCTATGCATTTAGATCAATATAAAATGGAACTAATTGTCTGTCGCTAACTTGGCTTCAGTTTACTGTTAACGAACCAAAAAAGGATTTGAAAAATGTATATCATGCATATTAAAGTTAATGATTTCGGGTAGCTCATGTCACACAGAATCATTGTCGATTCATTTTAGCAGATTTCTTTAGAAATACACCTTTGTATCATCTTGGGCTAATGTTGTCATGATGAAGGGTTCTAAGCACCGTGAAACGCAAACCATCACAGTACCAGCTAGGCTCATCAACCTTTTTGGTTTTTATATCAACCTATTTCCACCATTTATCAAACCAGAAAAATGTAAATGGTTTCAAACCTGAGAATGGGTGGGAGCAGTTGATCTAACATTTTTAACATAGTTGTATGTATCTTTTCGACGAATTGATTTGACAATTATTATTATTTTCGCTCTCTGGGCCAGATTTGATTACGAAGCTATTTCAAACTTTCACCTATATAGCGCAAAAATTGTCCATTTCAGAAAAATTTCAAACAATTTGAAGGCCCAATTCCTATTTTTTTGTGCGGAGTCCTTTGTAGTTTTCCCATTCAAAGATTTCATTGTTTAGTTTCATATTTGACACAGATATCTGTTAAAATTACGCTTCTCCAACGCGGCTACGTAAAATTTGAAAAAGAAATTAACCTTCTATTGACAGCAACAAAACTAGCCTGATTACTGGACCATTCATTCTGATCACTCTAACGACCTACCTACAAATAATAATAATAAAAATGCATTATTCTGACGTCACCTCAGGGCTAATACTGTAGCAAGCTAGGCTTTCATAAATGATCTCGCTCCAATTGTGAGCTGGGTAAAAATAAAATAACTAATACATCATTGTGAACACTAGATCTTAATCAAACAAGTAACAGCCCAAACAGGGCCATAATCAAAATGAAGCTGTACCTACATTAATTTTAATTAAAATCGGTTTGCACTTCAGATAAGGAAGACAGAAAAAAATCTTTGAAAATAAACATACCAGAAAGCTTCGCAGGCGCCTTAGGGTGGGATAAAAAACCCATAAGTCTTTGTGCAGCATGCTGCGTGATATAAGAACAGTTTCGCATTTTCACTACTAAGTGGATAATTATGTTATTTTTTTGTACTATTATGTTGCAGTCTTATTGGACAGGGGTTTTGTGGAATACAATTTTCACTAGATAAGGTTATATTCCTTCCCTAAATTACTACTAGTTCGGTCTGAGTAAGAGTTGTAAAAACGTCTTTTTGGCAATGACTCGCGCCCAGTTGAACTATGGATTGTTTTCTTCCTTATATCGTACCTACCAATGTAACAGTAATCTGTGTTCAATTTTAAGTTTCTACGTTTAGCCATCGTGGAGCTATGTTGATTGTATGTACATCAGTCAGGATACCAACTGGGGTTGGCGTTTTATAAGTTAATATAGATTGAAAAAAAATTAGTAAAATCATATTTAATATTTTGCTAACCTAATCGCTATTACTATATCATCGTAGCTACTAATTTTTTCAACCATCTTGCGGATGATTTATTCCCAAACACTAGCAGACAAGTATGAAATTCACAAAGAAAACTGTTTCACTTATTCGACCTGATTATGAATCACACCCGCTACTTTCATGGTATAAGGTATAAGCCAAGTGTGATATTCACTTGAATCACGGAGACAGCAATTTGAAAACAAGACCTCACTACATGATTCACATGGAGGGCCCAAAGAAATAACTTTTAATTCAATCATAAGAAATATGTAGTTCTCTCTGCTTGTCACAGAGCGTGGGATGCAGGATATAGATATTGATCTTATCAACTTCATTGCCACTGCAGGTTGCACAAACAAATCAATGTTAATATATTATCTCTGGTCGAGTGGTCATCAGCATGACAACGAACACATCTGTCAGATCCAGAGTCGGGTTGACTAGGGTAGGGCACAAACCACTGAGTTTCAAAAGACAAGCCGTTCGATTAATTCTAGGAAAGCGGCATATCACAGGTCATCCTGAACGTGGTCGTTTCTTGTCCAGGATTCCCTCCTGGACAAGAAACGACGGATTTTCAGACAGGCGGGATCTTTCCCATTTGCGGCTTGCAATTTGCAATATTCCTCCTTTCTATTGTTTTTAACTTTTTACTTTTTATGTTTACTTGTTAGCTTTTTTGACATATTTCAACCCAACTAGACAGGTTAGGAAACGCTTTCACGGAAATATTAAGGATATCAATCAGGGGATTAAAAGTGATGGGATTTTTCTTGTACAGGATTCCCTGTGATATGCCGCACTCTAATTCTAGAATATCAAAGATATTATCAGGAAATCGTACAAAAACACTTTTCGATTACATTTACCCAACCAAAGTCCAAGTTGAATTAAAGTTTAAAAAGTATGTAGATTTGTATCGTAAGTATTAATGAATACTTTGTAATTGTGGACAATATTTTTCTATTTATTGTGTAGTTTCGAAGTTATTATAAAAAAAATAAGGATTTTCATATACGAGTATCTCTTGGACTTGGATGTGGAAAAACTTCGGATATATTAGGTCATATTTGAAGTGAAGCGGTTTAAACCATATAACTACGCAGATATTATTCCTTATTAAAATCTATTTCTCTTGGCCTATAAGTATTTTTTTTTAAAAAAAAAAAAAATGTTGATGTTAGTGAAGTGTGGCTCAACACCCTGTATACGAGATGTCTATTACATTGGAAAGGTGAACACAAAGGATAGGCTGAGCACGTCTCAACTGACTATTTTAACTTTCAAAATACACAATAGTGATTAGTAAAATATAGATTTTAGTTGAAGTGCTGCTCAACACCCTGTATACGAGATGTCTATTGCATTGGAAAGATGAACACAAAGGATACGCTGAGCACGTCTCAACTGACTATTTTAACTTTCAAAATACACAATAGTGATTAGTAAAATATAGATTTTAGTTGAAGTGTTGCTCAACACCCTGTATACGAGATGTCTATTGCATTGGAAAGATGAACACAAAGGATACGCTGAGCACGTCTCAACTGACTATTTTAACTTTCAAAATACACAATAGTGATTAGTAAAATATAGATTTTAGTTGAAGTGTTGCTCAACACCCTGTATACGAGATGTCTATTGCATTGGAAAGATGAACACAAAGGATACGCTGAGCACGTCTCAACTGACTATTTTAACTTTCAAAATACACAATAGTGATTAGTAAAATATAGATTTTAGTTGAAGTGTTGCTCAACACCCTGTATACGAGATGTCTATTGCATTGGAAAGATGAACACAAAGGATACGCTGAGCACGTCTCAACTGACTATTTTAACTTTCAAAATACACAATAGTGATTAGTAAAATATAGATTTTAGTTGAAGTGTTGCTCAACACCCTGTATACGAGATGTCTATTGCATTGAAAAGATGAACACAAAGGATACGCTGAGCACGTCTCAACTGACTATTTTAACTTTCAAAATACACAATAGTGATTAGTAAAATATAGGTTTTAGTTGAGATTTTAAGTGTTTCCCAATATAAATTTCTTGTGTACACATTCACTATAATCAACATTATTCATAAATTCCCGTAACTTTGTAAGTGTATTTTCCCGTGGCTTTAGAATTCCTTTCGGTTAAAATAATTCAGTCTGCTTTTTCCTTTGAAAGTATAGGAAAAACTGCTATATAGGTCAAGATAGAGTAGATTTTATATTATTCCGGAAGATTTTGAGAATTGATTCTTCTGAATACCATATATTGAGAAGAATCAATTCCCAGATACTTTTTTATATCCCTTACCTTTTGGACTGTATAATTTTACCTGCAAACGGAGTCTTCTGGGTGAGAACTCGCTTACAGATGAACTTTTGGTTTTCCCCATTATTAAGTACCTATACCTACTTACATACTGAAAGAAATCTGTGTTCCAAATAACACGTTTCTACGTTTCATTATCGTCGAGCTATGACTTTAATGGGTCAGTCAATATACAAATTGGACTTGGTATACTATCAGCATTGATTAAAATCGATATTATCATAAAATCACACCATCGTATAAGATGTACTACCCTGTGTTATTGCTAAATATTGATTTTTATCTTCGAAATAGTCTACAAGTAAGGAATCTGCGAGTTCTACCAACTGATATACAGAGGCTGAAGCTCAGATGTGGCATTTTGATTAAACAGTACGCTGTACTCAACAAGAATTGGTAAACCCTGATACAACTTGATGCAATTCAAATTGATTTCTACTTTCATCGACAAGGATTGGGGGAGCACGATTTTCTATTATCCTTATGACATGATAGCATCTTGTAATTTGCACTGATTTTAATATGAAAAAGAATGTTTTTTTTTTTTCTATTTTGACATGAGACATGCACTATCGTATCTATCTATGATTCTATGAGGTGTGTTCTGGAACACTTTTTAATCTAGATCAAAATACGAGTTTAAGATGAAAACGTCAGAAAGTCATATCAGTTAAATCTGAAACGATACAGGGTGTCTACAAACAGTTAGAGACACTCAATTTGTGAGAAGATTTTCAAAATATGGGGTTTACTTATGGGCTGACATTGAGAGATAACTTATCACATACACTTTTTAAACACTCAATACAGAAAATGGAAGAAAGAATGAAAAGGACTTCGGAAAAATATGAAAAGAAAAAATATTTTAAGAAAATATAATTAAAAAATACAAGTCTGTAACGAGGTAACTTTATGCTCAGCCTGATGTAGTTATAGTCAAGGTACGGTTGTACGGATGGGCGAACATAGGTTCGGAGCTTATTACAGAGGTTCAGTAAATCATTACTGAATCAATTTAGAAACTAGCCCAAATTAGATTAGAGTGGGTGGCTGGTCGCTTGGAGGGGCTCAAGCTATTCACCCGGATTAGGTTTCCCTCTGGGTTTATCAAACAGATATTTTCGGTACCAACTTCCTCTTCAATAAGAAATATAAAATAATAATTTAAGTTTAACTTGTATAAATTCAATTAAAATAAATATGAAAAAAAAAAAAATAATAAGTAGTTATAATGGAATAATATTTCAAAATCAATTTGTATATCAACTATACTACTTGAAATTTTGTAGATTTACGGAGCGCTTTTATCTATGATTACAATCTCAATATAACTCCGTTAAAGTTTTATTGAGAATGTCGTAACTCTATAAAATTTTAGTAGTTGACACATAAATTAATTTTGAAATGTTATTCCTAGAAATTTACATAAACAATGCAATTTATGAATAAGAGAAATAAATAATAAAATCGCAATAAGAGAGATTTCCACCAAAAAAATATATAAATAAGTAATGTACGAGTAGGGATATAAAGTTTAATTAGGGATCCGACGCCAAGGAAAAATGAGGGAAAGGGGAATTACTTATTGTCCTAAAAATATAGGAGTAGAAAAAAGATCCCGATTATTTGGCGTGTAGTTTTTCAGCGTCTAATATAAACAAATTAATAAAAATAAAGTCGCTAAGGTACGGGTGTAGCACTCTACGTATAGTATTTTCTGTAACTTGAAGAACGACTGCTTAATTCTTTAAACGCTGACAGAACCCCAAAACTTTGATTCACGATCGCCACTGAGATCTACGTATGTTTTATTTTATAATCGTAATCTCACATTCGTACAAACCTAAGTAGACAGATCAGAAAACGTTTTTACGACCATGCGTATAAAAAATCTATATGTAAACAACATACGAGTATTATCTTTCTATTTCTTTCATGTTTCATGGAACTTTTTACATGAGACGCCGAGCTTCTAGGACCATGAACAAGAATGGAATTTCATCGAATCTAAACAACTGACCGACTTGAAGTATTGAAAATGGACCAAAAAAAATTATAAACCAGACAAATTGTTAAAAGTAGGTACTTACCTAAATGTCCCTATTTTTTCTTGAACTTTCCCCACCACAGTTTTTCTGGGTATTTTTGGACTTTCTTCTTTTAATTCTAGACTGACCATAGCCTGGGCCATTTTCATAGCACTTTCATTCATCTGAAAGAAAGAAAAAATTGTTGGAAAATTAGCACATGGTTTTATTATTTTACATTTTTAATGTGTTCTTTATTGTTGACGACTGATGACTCTCAACCAGGGTGTCAGCTATACAATTTTCTGAATAGATTAATTATTGTTTTCCTCTTTTTCTAGTACGGAACCAGTTGTGACTGACACTAAGGCCAAACTTCTAGTACCAACTAGACCCCAAATAAGACCAACATACTGCATACCATATTTCATTAAAATCAGTCGAACTATTAATAAAAAAAATCAATTAATGGATTTTGCATGCTTAAAACGTAAATTATCAAATCTCACAAAAAAATTATCATTGAAAAAAGCCCAAGTTCCTTCCACTTTCCAAAAAAATTCCGCCTATGAAAGTAGTGATATCTATTATTGGGCCAAGTTTATTGTTACTGCTGTATATCCCGCACTTAAATTAATTATAGCACGTTCTTCTGTCTCAATTCTCTTAAAGTAATACCGACTTTACACTTGGTCAGTTTTTCTTAGGGGATTCGTAAGATACTACCTATTTAAAACTGGCCAAGTGTAAAATCGGTATTACTTTAAGAGAATTGAGACAGAAGAAGGAACGTGCAATAATAAATTTAAGTGCGGGATATAGAGCAGCAACAATAAACTTGGCCCAATAATAGATTAGGCGGAATTTTTTTGAAAAGTGAAAGGAACTTGGCCTTTTTTCAATGATAATTTTTTTGTGAGATATCAATACTTTTTGTAAAGTTTACTATATGTAACTGATTATTTGGCCGATTTTTCTTTATTTCTTCTTTTTCTTTTCGATTACACAACATCGGAAAACAGGAAATTTCTGTGTAAACCGAACCCAAATGTCCAATAAAATCTAGCACCAAAGTATTGATCACTACTTTCATAGGCGGAATTTTTTTGGAAAGTGGAAGGAACTTGGCCTTTTTTCAATAATAATTTTTTTGTGAGATATCAATACTTTTTGTAAAGTTTACTATATGTAACTGATTATTTGGCCGATTTTTCTTTATTTCTTCTTCTTCTTTTCGATTACACAACATATCGAAAAACAGGAAATTTCTGTGTAAACCGGACACAAATGTCCAATAAAATCTAGCACCAAAGTATTGATAAAGTAATATACACTACAACGCAAATAAAAACAGCAATATTTATAGTGCATCTTCTTGCCTGAAGTCAAAGCACTGAGAATTGACGAGTTTCAATTTTGACATTTGCGGCTTTAACTGAATTTAAGTCCCTCTAACTTCATGCAAGATTTCAGAGTCTTAGCAGTTGAAACTAGATTTCGTGCATTTTCTTCCCTGAAGCGAAACCGTTTTGGAGCACTGGTAGTAAAAGAGTGAATACATTTATTTTTCCATTTAATTGTATGGGAATATCTTCCTACATGCAAGATTTCAGCGTCCTACAAGTTTAAACTAGTTTTCGACCATCTCCTTCCCTAAAGCGGAACCGTTTTGTTGGAGCACTTGGAGTGAAAGAGTTCAAATATAAATTATTTCCTGCTATATTGCATGTAAATATCTAACTTTGCAAGATTTCAGTGTCTTATCAGTTAAAACCACATTAAAATACGTTGTACTGTCTTCCCTAAAGCGACACCGTTTTGGAGCACTTACAGTTAAAAAGTTCAATTTTTCGGATTTTTCCCTTTACGTGGATGTCAATTGCTAACATCATGCGCTCTAGGTATACGGGAAGTGCCTGAAACTTTTGATGATGAGTGAGTCAATCAGTCAGTCAGTGAGTATCCAAAAGTGCAAACTTTGAAATTACCTATCTCCTACCCGGGTTAACATTAATATTTGAAGTTTATCCTGTAGTATTGTACTATACTACGGAATGTATGTTCAAAATTTCAATGACCTATCCCCTATAGAACCGGATATCTGACGGTGTGAAAAACCTGGTGAATAGCTTCGTGTAAAGATACACTGGTGCTTTCCGGAACTTGGCCTGGAGCACTGCCGTGCGCTCAGATTTGTACGAGAGGTTTTTTTTTCATGAGATTTTTTTTTTATTTCTGCAATTTATCTTTGGGTACTGGGTTATGATTTTAAGGGAATTAGCGGCATTCCAAATATTTTTTTCGATATCTTCTCAGCAGCCTTTTTTGTTGAACAATCGGGAAAACATGCGATTCCCATTATTATTGGAATATTTTTTCCTTGTTCTCAGCTACGGTATTTAAAACGGAGACTGATGAAACATACATATGATATATACAGAAACCTGTGTAGTAAGGAAACTATGAGAGTAGATAGATACACACCTTTCTAACGTTTTGAAGATTTTTAGGCCAAATTTAGTGGTGAGGGAGACGTTATTTTAGATCGTCAATTTTGGTCCCATTTTCAACAAAAGTGCTTCACATTGCAAACATGATATTATTTTATTTTCTACATTATTTATTTTACCCGAAAAATAATGATGAACCGTAATGAAGTTTACGAAATTATCAGGATCACCTAATTTTCAGAAATTTTACACAATAGTATCAATATTGCAAATCAGGTTAGAATAAATAGATCTGGTTAGAATAACAATATCGAATAGGTACCTTACTCTACCTGACTAACCTTAAATAAAATTATGAGTAAAGCTGTAGGGTTTTTCTTAAACAAAAGTACCGATCGGTCGGTATAATAAATCACTAACGTTCACTTTGAAGAATGAATGTGAACTAAATGTATAAAACTGAATGGTGAGACAAATCTCTATCTTCTACTACTACTGCTTTACACTACTACAAAATTTATAATAAAAAAAAGAAGGGGTATCAAGGAAAAAAACAAAGATATTTGAATTTTTCATAAAATTCACCAACAGGACGTGATCTTCACACAAGAAATGTAATAGATAGCTAAGAATAATAAATAGCAGAAGATGAAGGTATAGAAAACTTACTGATACATCGAAAATTCATTATAAATAGACGAAAATAATTGGTTAGGTCAGTCGGTTCTAAACCAACTAAGAAAAAATAACTGGTAGGTACACACCATTATCGAAGTATTCACTTTTTCCAATTCCAATATGAATGGAATGCCTGCCATTTAATTTTAGTAGCATACATACCCACTTTTGACTTTTCTTTTTCCACATACACAAATCACATGTGTTCATAAAAAATCAAGCAAAACGCTAGTTTTACAACGCCAATAAAAAAACAAAACAAGCATGTGTGCGATTACGCAAATATCTACCTCATTTTAAAAGTAAATAAATCAGCAATTCTTGAATTTCTTATCAGTCATTTTCTTATCCCTCCTGTCAGCTTATCACCAAACACTTTTCGCAATTCTATAATGCTGAAAAAAAATGGGTAAAAGAAAGTCAAATGAAGTTATATTATTGCATTTGACAACAGTGTAAAATTGTTTATCTTTTTTATCAGGTCGGAAAAAATGTAAACAAAATAATATATAATCCTCAAGTGTTATGTAATTAACATAACAAAATTCAAATTTTTGTCAAAAACAACTTTTTATGTTAATTTATTCATACCAAATTCTTTAAAAATTTAAACTTGAGGTAGGTATGTTGAAAATAAAAGTTACTCAATAGATCTACAGTTTATTCTCTGTCCCCGTTTCAATCATTTCGCTTCTGTCTTACCTGTGATCCCAGAGTGCCGTTGTAATTATTCTTATCATTTTTGGCTTTTTTGTTAATTGTTATACCTATATTTTAATAAATTAAGAAAAAAGTGATAAAAAGTTTGATTTCTCCGCTTCGTTAACTGTGTTTACACGTGTTAGACTTTACATTCAGTTCAATAAGAAGTAAGTAAGTGAAAAGGAGCAATTATTTGATTAATTTTATTATATCTACCTAGATCAAATAAAATAGGTTAAGTTTTTTTTTATATTTTGGTCCCACCCTAACTTTTACGCTGAACTCAGGTCATTTTAAATTATCATCTATTTACCCTCCACGTGCTTTGTAATAAATTTGGTTCTGATATTAATACCAATCAACCCTTATCTTGTAATCTAAAAGACTGGGGAAGGCGACTCTGTTTTTTTGCAAGGCATGCACACATGGAGGAAAACCTTTCCTAAACTTTCCGAAGGGTGAAGAATGAGTGTTAGGTTAGATTCACAACCATGCACATTAAAAAAAGTTAACCTGGGTCTGGAGTCACATCCTGGAGTAGGCTGTAGTTTGTAACGCATGGTTAGGCCTCTTGGGGTACAAATCATAAGTTATAATAATAAAAATAAATAAAATTTTGAGCGGAATATTTATCCAAGAGATCTATGAATTAAACTTTTCTATTATACCTACAAGTAATTTTCAATCAATTTTCTAATAAATCAAAAACTCTTGAAGACAAAGAAAAAATATATCCCTAAAATTTCAACATTATGGTGACAGGTTTAACAGATGTCTTCGTTCTCGTTTCAGTTCATTTATAGGTCGTCTTTTTTTTTTAATTTAATAAGGAATCCTATTTTTAGTGGCATAAATTAGCCACGTAGGAACTTCGATAATTTTTTGAAAAGAATTTTAGAAAAAATCTTGATGAAATGACCTTCAAAATAAATTGGAAAAACTGGTTTAGGTAATTTTTGTCAAAAATGGCGTGCTTTAATCAAAGAATTTTAATCTCCACTGGCAGATTCTTATTAAGATTTTATTTAAAAAACTTGAATCGGAATTTTTTTAAATTTGGTCAAGCACAATAATACCGTTAAACGCACCTTTTTACGTGATTTCTAATAAGGATTTTTAAAAACAAGGAATCATTCAATAAAAAATAGTTACTAAATAAATTTGTTTCGGATTTGTTACCCGGGGGCCCTTGTTTCGAATCCAAGCAAAGACATTAATAAATAGGAATAACTTTGAAGTTATTCCTATTTATTAATGTCTTTGGAAGTCGATTGTGACAAGCATTAAAACTTCTGGATTGTGATCTGCCTGTACCTAATATACCACCTGCGTACAGGGTATGTAGAAAGTTCCGGAACTGCCAGATATATTGCGAACGGCAAAATAGACAATGCTGAATGTTTGAGTGTGATTCTGGGGAACCCTTTAGAGGGTGTAAGTGGGTGCAACTCTTTTTGGTTAAAATTTCAGCAAGATATTTAACCGTTCCGGTACTTTTCAAATACCCTGTATTTGTCTCCAGTACCTATTTTTGAATGTCTTTCCTCGCTTGCCTTTTTTTATACTGAAACGCAAAAAAAAAAAAAAAAAAAAAAAAAAAAAAANAAAAAAGGCGCGAAACAGCATATTTAATTTTTCCCATTTTTTTTTTATAATATACCTATCTAAAATTTCTGAATATTCGCACATCTTTAGCTTTAGGTGAAAAATATTTAAAGAAAAATTATCGTAATAAATTTTAAAATTTCCTGTTTACAGGGCTATTCCAATACCACCCAGGAATGTATTCCATGATAGACCATTGATGTTACTCTGTGGGTTCCATCAGTAAACCAGATTTGAACTGGAAGGAGAAACCAGAGACAATGTTAGAAACATTTTTTAAAAATATTTTTATTAATACAATGAATATACATGATAATCTCCTCTCAAGTTATTTACCTACGTAGCTTCTATAGAGTGTTCCATAATTATGGAAACACGTGGTGCCTATATTTAATACGTAAATGGGAGAACATCAGCTTGTACTTGATGCAAAAAAAATAATGTTTTAATAAAATTTTGTAAACATCAATTTTTTCCATATTTATGAAACACCATTTATTTAAGAAATTTGATTAAAACAAGTCACCCTGTATTTACTTGTGTCCTAATCTAACAATAAATTTATTTGAAATAATTCTTTTTTTTNTTTTTTTTTTTTTTTTTTTTTTTTTTTTTTTTTTTTTTTTTTTTTTCAGATAACACTGATATCATCGGCAATGTACTAATTTCCTTCACACACCTATTCATTAATATTATCTCATTACATTACAATGTTTGAGTATATTACTTGGTCCGCTCTTTTTAGACGGCGAAATGTTTGTACTGTCAGAAGTGAAGAGTCTCAGTTGGGAAGAGTTTTGACAACAACCGATTTGACATTATTGGGTATTGGTAGTACTTTAGGTGTTGGTATTTATATTTTACCTGGAACTGTAGCCAGAGAAATTGCTGGACCAGGAGCTGTACTGTCTTTCTTTTTTGCGTCGATTGTATCTGTCTTTGCAGGTAAGCAATAAAGCATAAATTCTAGTAGTTCTGTGAACTATAGACCTCATTCCTATGAGGCCGACAAAAAGAAATCAGTAAATTATGTAATAAATGTCCATACTGAGTTTCATGAAAATCAGACTAGGTGTTCGAGAGTTATCTTGGTATGTACATTTAAACAAAGACTTACTTGGTCACTAATCAAGTCTACAGATTTTAATAATTTTATTACATTCATAAATGGCAAGAGTCTGGATAGCATAGTGATCAAACGCTCGCCATATAAACAGGAGAGCGTGGTTCACACACTATATGAGGTGGGATTTTTTTTTCCTGATTATCAGTATGTGACCACATAAAAATAAAACTGTAAGGATTGGGTTAGATAATATTCCTTGGGCATTATCGTCGCCTATTGATAACGTTCAAATCAACAGTCTATTCTTATTTTTAAAATATAGTAACATAATCTCTGTACCGTACTTTCTCTTCGTTGTTTAAAATGTTGGCCTAGCGTTAATGGAACGTTGAATACACCCATTTCCTAAGATCACTGAGGTTAAACAACGTCCAGCAAGGTTTTACGAGGTGGGCTATTTCCGGCTTACTTCAATAATTGATGTCTCACTACTAAAAATCACTCGACGATATTCCTCTTAGATAATGTTACCAGATGCATATCATTATTCACCACAAATGTTACTTGTGGATTTAAAAGAGAGTGGGAGAACAGACCGAACAAAGTTGATTACATTTTTCCCGAGAGTCGAGAACGACCTAATCTGTTTACATTAATGTTTCAGGTCTATGTTATGCAGAACTTGGATCACGAGTTCCCAAAGCTGGGTCAGCATACATCTATACATTTATCACTATTGGTGAATTTCTTGCATTTCTAGTCGGTTGGAATTTAATTTTAGAAAATATTATTGGGACGGCTAGTGTGGCGCGTGGTCTCAGTATCTATGTAGACTCCATGATGAATAACACTTTACAGCATAATTTCGAAGATTTTTTACATTTGAGTGTTCCATTTCTTTCACCCTACATTGATTTCTTTGCTCTATGTATATCAATATTACTGGCTGTTATGCTCGCTGTTGGTTTGAAAGAGTCTGTGATATTAAACAATATATTGACATGTGCCAATATGTTCATTGTGCTCTTTGTCATTGTATTGGGTTGCTTTAAAGGTAATTATCTTCATCTTCGTCCTTAAAACTTCTTGTGATTATTTTGCTTTTGGTTCTTTATTTTTGATAATTAACCACGAGTTTTTTAATGGCATATGTATATGTTGTATCCATCCGAATAACCCTCTGATTGTGGACACGTATATATATATCCATTTGAAAAAAATAGCGTCTTTCATTTATATGTGCAAAAAATGAGAAAAATTGTTTACGATAACTACCCAGACACAAGTCTGCTCAAAAAAAATTTTCATGCTTAATGAACTAAGATTGGGTCCGGGCTTCGTTTATTTGATTAATAAAATTATATTACTTATAAGGCTATGTGCAGATGAACGCGCGGTGCGATGAACCGCACGGCACAAGATCTATCTAAATAGTGCATATTGTCTACATAACCGCGCGGTACTAGTTCTACAAACTTGTATCAATTTGTTCATTTGATGCCGCGTGGTTACCGCGCGGTCATCTGAACATAGCCTAAATTAAGCTAAGGTATGCCATGATAGTTAAGTACAAGTACAATAAAAAAATGTTGCATATTTCTCCTAAACTTTTGCTTTGTCAAACATATTAACACATTATTTCCATCTAATTTGATTTATAAACTTCATGTATATTAATATTATATTTCAGTGAATTGGGACAACTGGAACATCCCTGCATCTGAAGTCCCTCCAGATGGCGGTGTGGGTGGATTTTTGCCATTCGGATTTGCGGGTGTAATAAAAGGTGCAGCCACATGTTTTTATGGGTTCGTTGGATTTGATGGTATTGCCACAACTGGAGAAGAAGTCAAAAAACCAGAACGTGCTCTACCATTTGCTATCATTGTTTCACTAGCTGTTGTCTTTTTTGCTTATTTTGGTGTCTCCACAGTACTGACTCTCATGTATCCATACTATCTACAGGTAAATACTTAATTCGTATTTGATCAAGTAAAAGTTGATAATTGTATAATTCTCGGCTTTTGGGCAGATTTAAAATTCTAACTTTAATAACCTACTAAAAGGGGCACTGTAAAACGGGGGTTTAAAACCAAATCTCAGATAACCAAGATTAATAAGTGTGTCAGATTGAGAGAGTGCCAAATTTCAAGCAATGAATGAATCGGAGTATATATTTTTTAACTTTCTTGGGATCAAGTTTTTCAAATGAGATTCTTGATTTGGATATGTTTTGAGTGAGATTATATGATACCAGTTAAGATTTACAATGAAAGTCTTGCTATTTAATTGTCTTCAGCGAGCGTCTATGGCACGTTGAATACACCAGTTCCCGTCAGATCAATGAAATTAAGCCACGTCCAGCGAGGTTGTACCATGTGGGTGCTCACGTGGGTTCGCGCCCTCGTGATGCTCGCTATTTTTTCGGCCCAACCCGGGCTCGGTGAGGTTAATGTGGGTTAGCAATTTTCCAGCGAATGGAGGGCGAAACCCCCCAAATTAAAAAAAAAAATGTCTTCTAATGACTGAATTGATCCTAAACTGTCCCTGACACATTTCTAAATAAAGATTTAAAGACACATATTTGTAAAATCAGAACACTTAAAAACTGTGAATCGAAAATGATCAATAATTTATTATCTCATAGTGTGAATACAAATATTTGAAAAGAGTCGTAAACAATAGTTTAATTATAAACAGGATTATTAATTTTGAAGAACTTTCAATAGGATCTCAGTTTTTAAGATCTTTATTAAAAGATCGCTACAAATAATGATTATCAATATGAAGCGTGTGGTGCGATAGTAGACAATATTATTAAAATTACCCAAAGAAAAAATATTAAATTACGTTAAAGAAATATTGTTAAAAATGACAAACGTTTACTAAATAAAAGAGTTCATATTTCACGTTTTTTTTTCCAAAACTGACGTAGGAAAAATATCTTTTTTGTTACTGACACTAAAAATGTAAAAAATAATGTGTGAACTGTATATTATGATTCCTATTTTTGAGGTGGGGTTCATCATCATACAGTCATTCATACATCTAATTTTACATAAATCATACAAATATAGTAATTTTATTCTGATGTTTTAAAGTTTTTTTAACACTTCATTGAATTTCATTTTATTATGTGATAATTAAATAGAAAAGAAGAAGGAGAGAAAGAATAAAATAGATAGAAATGTTTACTAGTTTAATAAAGTTCATTCATAGGGCGGGGTTAATTCCTGATGAATACTCTTCAACCCAACCCTTTGAAATCTCTGCCCAACTTTTATCTAGCTAACTATAACCTAAGAATATAAGTCTAGAAAAATAATAATGAGAATAATGATTCAAATAGTTACTGTTCCAAGCAAATATCTTCTTGTCTGAATTTTGTAACAATCTCAAGTCTGATTACGTATTTCTTTCATGCATGAACATCAAGAAGGCACTAGTACCAAACATTCTATGTTAATTCCACTTGTTTATTACTTCAGGCGCGTGAAACAATCATACCCACCGGTTATTTTTGTTCAGTTGTTGACATGTGATCATTCTGAATGATGGCTTTGCTTTTCTTGTCTACATTGTTAGAGAAGAATACAATAACTTTCACTAAATCTTTCTTGCTCTTGTTCATTATTTGGATAGTCATTATTTTTAGAAACTCATTCATGAGATGAGAATAACTTTCCTTTTAAATATTCTTTTGCGTCATGTAATTTGGAAAAGACTCCGTTGTCTTGTGTTGAGCCGTAGGATTTATCTTTAGGAGCCGGAGAATCATATTCTTTTTGAGGGGCTGCAGCGTTATATTCATCCTTTTCATTTGGAGTTTTGTAATTATCTTGAGGGGATAGAGGACTATACTCATTTTTAGGGGCTCGGGCGTATTCATCTTTTTTGTTTGGAGCTTTGTACCGATCCTTTGTATTTGGAGTGTTGTAGCGATCTTTTGGAGTTGTAGCCTTCTCATTATTTTTTTTGTCTTTATCATTGGAGGAGACTAATTTGTCTTTCAGGATATCTTTGACTTTGTCTAAGTTGGGAAATTGGTCGTGCTCTTTTTGGGGGGAACCTGGGCCGCTGTGTTCATCTTTTTTCTTTAGATCTTTGTACTTATCTTTGGGAGTTTGAGGATTATACCCATTTTTAGGAGCTGGAGCGCTGTGTTCATCTTTTTTGTTTGGAGCTTTGTACTCATCTTTGGAAGATGGAGGTTTATACTCATTTTTCGGGGGTGCAGAGATGTGTTCATCTTTTTTGTTTGGAGCTTTGTACCCATCCTTTGGATTTGGAATGTTGTAGCGATCTTTTGGAGTTGTAGTCTTCTTCTCATTATTTTCATTGCCTTTATTATAAGGGGAGGAAACTTTGTCTTTTAAATAGCCCCTTGCGTCATTTAATTTGGAAAGAAATTCGTTCTCTTCACTTTTTGGGAGAGCTGATTTGTTTAAATTTTGAAAATCTCTCCGGGTTTTTGTATTGTACCTTTCTTTAGGATCTGGAGCGTTGTAGCGATCTTTTGGAGTTGTAGTCTTCTTCTCCTCCTTATTTTCTTTACCTTTATCATTCGAGGAGACTAATTTGTCTTTCAGGATATCCTTGACTTTGTTTATTTTGGGAAATTGGTCGTGCACTTTTTGGGGCGAACCTGGGCCGCTGTGTTCATCTTTTTTGTTTGGAGCTTTGTACCCATCCTTCGGATTTGGAGAGTTGTAGCGATCTTTTGGAGTTGTGGTCTTCTTCTCGTTATTTTCTTTGCCTTTATCATTCGAGGAGACTAATTTGTCTTTGAGGATATCTTTGACTTTTTCTAAGTTGGGAAATCGGACGTGCTCTTTTTGGGGGGAACCTGGGCCGCTGTTATCATCTTTTTTGTTTGGAACTTTGTACTCATCTTTGGGAGTTGCAGGATTATACCCATTTTTAGGAGCTGGAGCGTTGTAGCCATTCTTTGGAGCCGTGGTTTTGTTCTCATTATTTGCCTTGCTTTTATCATTCGAGGAGAATATTTTTTCTTTCAGAATATCTTTGACTTTATCTAATTTGGGAAATACGTCGTGCTCTTTTTCATTTCTGTAAGCTGGAGCGTTGTATTTTTCCTTTGGATTTGGAGTGTTGTACTCATCTTCAGTAGAAGGAGGGCCATACTTATTTTTAGGGGCTTCAGCTTTGTGTTCGTCTTTTAGATTCGAAGAGTCGTACGCATCTTTGGGAGATGGGGCGTTGTATTTATCTTTTGAATTTGGACTTACCCTACTATCATTTTTTCCAGAATTGCCATCTTTATCATAAGAGGAGGAAAACTTGTCTTTTAAATAGTCCTTTGCGCCATTCAGTGTGGAAAGAAATTCGTTCTCTTCACTTTTTGGGAGAGCTGAATTGTATAAATTTTGAAAATCTCTCCGAGTTTTTGTATTGTACCTTTCTTTAGGAGCTGGGTCGTTGTTTTCATTTTTTGGATTATTCCTGTACTTATTTTTCCCATAAACTTCATTATCAGAGGGGGAAAATTTGTCTTTTAAATAATTTTTTGTTTCATATAATTTAGAAAGTACTCCGTTGTTTTCTTCTTTGGGGCGGGCTGGTTTGTTATAATCAGTTGGGACTTTGTACTCATCCTTGGAGTTTGGAGTAATATACTCTTCTTTTGGAACTGAACCTTTGACCTTATCTTCAGGAGATGCAGCATTATACTCATTTAAGAGTGCAGGGACGTTGTATTTGTCTTTTGAACTTGAATTTCTACTATAATCTTTTTTTCCAGAATCTTCATTATTAAATTTTTCCTTCAAATATTTTTTTGTGTCATCTAATTTAGAAAGTAATCCGTTATTCTCTTTTGAATATGTTTTTTCTCTTGGTAATTCATAGGATCTTTTTCGACGATACTTTGAAGTAGGAGATTTGTTATAATTGGGAGACGAAGGAGGGATTTTTGGCGAAAAATCTGTAAAATTCGTAGTCTGCTGTTGTATATTATGCGGACTATTGACAATAGTTGTATTTGGTGGCTTTGTGTTACTATCTCCCTGGTCTCGCAAAGGATTAGCAACTATCAAATTATCTTTACAAAATCGGAGGATACCTTTGAAATTTTTGTATTCGTATATTAGTTTATTGTTCAGGGAGATGATAATGTAATCATTCCCAGGCAAAGCTGATGTTGAAGTTTTGTTAAGGAAACCAATGTTTGGAATATATATATCCCTCCGATGTTTAGATTTACTTGTAGTAACTTTGAACAAACATTGTGAACTGGATACACACTTTTCTTGACTTCCACCTACAAGTTGAGCTAAATTCTTACAAGCTTGATCTGCCTCCCCTGGTTTCTCACACAGTTGTTTTATTTCTGTACCTTTATCACATATTTGATTACTCTGGTCCAATGTAAGCAAGTGTCTTGATGATGATTCACAATTTTTGTCACTTTTAATGTTTGAATAGTTAGCTTTTATTGATTGGTTCACAAAAATTTGAACTAAAATGAATAACAAAGCCCACCTCATGATGATACATGGACTTGTCTCACTGAAGACGCTTGCTGTTCGTGCTTATTTTTTATAAATTTTATTTTATTCTTATCTGAAGTCTTATCATACCGTGCACGATATCCATGGACACGCATAAAGAATTAGCAAGGGAAGACTTTAATGGGTGTTCATGTGTATGATAAAGTGGCACTGTTTTGTTCTATTGATTGTGTAATATCCCAAATATATTCTGTCGTCGTGGTGAGATGCTTTGGCAGAGTTTCTATGATCATAGCGTCTGATCGGATTACTATATCGCGGCAGAGATTTTTGCAACCAAATATTTATACATATGACACATAGCTATTTCCTAAATGCAGGGTGGTCCTGAAATTTACTGACAACAGGCTAGGGGTGATATATTGGACCATTTCCAAGAAGAAAAAAATATTCCCATACAAAATGACCGATGTCGCGTGGTGTAAGATATCCGCCATTTTGTTGTTTCCCAAAGTACGCTTAGTTTTTATTGAATAAATTTTTCCGTATTTGTCTCACGATGAAAAGCTTTCCATTTTCCAAATTAAAACTAAATAGTATTAATAAATTATGGTTAGATCATGCTACAAATAAATGCTTACCTGTTTTTAAGAGGCATATTGGAAAAAAATTATGTTGTCGTCGTTTCCTCATGAAACTTTGAACTCGATTGTCTCAAAAAATCTGGCAGTCAGAAAAAAAACATGTCCGTTTTTTTTAAATATTATTTGACACGAAATGAAAAAAATTTAACAAGTGAAATCAGAGTTATGGCCTAAATATTATCAGAAAACGGGACCAGATAGATACTATTAATTTTTTTCTGAGCAACTAGCCTAACTTAAAATATGATTAATTGAAAATAGAAGGTTAATTTTCACGATTAAATGGTGGGAAATACGGGAAAACTCACTTTTAAATGTTAAATTCACAATTTTATTGCTTGAAAATCGACAAAACTTTGGAGAAATAAAATGTTTATTCGTTTTTTTTTTAAATATTCAGAGATATTTTTTTTTGTGTCAAATAATATTACAAAACGCACATATTTTTCCTGATGAGTGCTAGATTATTAGGTTTGGTGATAGGAAGGCCATCCAGCCTTTAAAAAGATCTGCTTCAAATTAGTAATGAGAGTAGGTAAAATGCGAGTTTCTATGGATACTGTGAAGTAAGCGAGGGTTATCGTGCCAGGAAAGGGTAAATCTAAAGAGAGTAGGCACCGAACGGAAGGTTGTGGTCGGGTAGGATTAAGGAAAGCAAAGCCGACCCCAAACAGAATTGGGAAAGGGTGAAGTTAAAGAAGAAAAATAAGTGTTTACTCAATCTTTAGTGTATAAATATCATCAGTAGAGATTTAGTTCAAGTGGCCACATCATTCCCGCATTAAAACGCTGTTTATGACGCGAGGCGTGTAATATGCTTTGAAGTTTTTTTTTTAAAAAAAATAATTCTCTTTTTTTCTTAGGACATAAACACTCCATTACCACACGTGTTTCAAGCATTTGGGTGGACCTTTGCTGAATATACTGTCACTGTAGGAGCTACTTTTGGACTCTTTGCCAGGTATGGCAGGTTGTGAAGTATCCAATATAAATATACGTTATTTACATTGAGTCACAGATAAATACGAGTAAGGGTTGCTGCAAGCCAGGAAAAGTTGAAATGGACCTAATCTTCCGGACAAATGTAGTGAAAAAAAACAAAACAATTTTAAGTCAAGATTTGGAGTCTGTATTTTCATTTTTCTATTTGCATGATTCTATTGCAGTCATGTCAAACTGGCGGTCCGCGATGACAAATTTTGCGGATGAGAAATATAAACAGTTAAAAAAATGGTTGCTATGTTATTTCGGAAGCTCATGAAACTAAAATATACGAATACCGACCATATGACAATATATTTAATAGTACCTGCCTAACAAGTCGGGGTAACCAAAATGATAATAATATTTCAATTAATACTCACGATTTTTAATGGTAAATAAATTAGAAAACTCACTGGTAAGATCCTGTTAAATGTTGTGGAAATGGGAAGCTCTGGATACAAATGATCTCGTGACACAAAAGCAATTATAGCAGGCAAAAACTAGGGAAAAGACCGTCACCTTCTTTTTATAAGTAAATAGAATGGTTTGGGACTTTGAAATAATGTTGCGCCAATTAGACATGTCGGCTATATTTGGAGGTACGTAACGTAGCGGATACAATATTTAAATACGAAAAATTCAAGAATTATATGGAACTAAAATGTATTTATTATATATGGAATCCAAGTATGGAATTAAAATGTAAGGTCGGTAAATTTTTCAAATTTTTGTCCGGAAGTGTCAGAGGAATTCAGCTAACAATGCCAATTGATATTTGGAAACCCTGAACTGAATTTTATTATTATATAGACCTTTTTTTCATTTTCAGTTTGATGGGCTCTATGTACCCTTTGACAAGAATTATTTACTCAATGTCACAGGATGGTCTTATATTTAAATGTATGGGCACTGTACATCCAGTTTTCAAAACACCATTTTATGGAACAATTGTGTCCGGAATTTTAACAGGTTTGTTAGTTTGCGTGTCTTTTTCAATTAAATTGTGGTAAAAAAAAATAAGGGGAGTATTTTAATTTCTATGGTCGATTCCAATGGTTCAGTACTGATAATAAACCAAAAAGTGACTGAAACGATATGACAATACATTTTATAACATTTTTTCCTTGAAATTTTTAGGTGTGATGGCAGCCATTTTGGATTTACAACAATTAATCAACCTCATGTCGATAGGAACTTTGTTTGCGTACACCATTGTGTCGGCGTGCATCATAATATTAAGGTGAGTGTCAACTTCTACATTATGTCGCTCGACACCATTCAGTAGTTTAAATCGACATTGTACAATAAACGTGTCAAATATTGAGCTCAGTCGGCGTCAATGGCTTGTAAAACACATTCGTTCCCGTTAGATCACCGAAGTCAGAAACGTCCAGCAAAGTTTTACTTGATGTGTAACCTCGTAGGTTCGCACCCTCGTGATACTGTTCCTGGACCAACCCAGGCTAGGTGAGGTCATTATGGGTAGCTGGTTTGTATGTACAGCGAACGAAGGTTAAAACTTCTGTCTCGACTGACCTTAGCTTTTAAAGAGACGTCAAGCTAAAAAAAAAAATGTGTTTTTTTTAATCGACTATGGATGGGACGAAATATTTTATTTCTTGATGAAATATTTTGCGGGGTTCCCATCAACCTTTTGAGAACAAAGAACAATTAAATAGTAAGGCGATCAAGTTTTTTTTCTCAATACTTGACGTTTCATATTACTCGTTAAGACATCGTTATTATTGAACCTGGGAGAAAAATTAAATAGTAAGGAGATCAAGTTTTTTTTCTCAATACTTGGCGTTTCATATTACTCGTTTAGACATCGTTATTATTGAACCTGCAATAGTTGTGTTAGTTTTTATTATCTCAAGTAATATTTAAATTGATTACTGTGTCACGATATTGCAGCTCATGATCTGCTTTACACGTAAGTAAAATTTGATAATAATTTAATATACATTTCCCCCTCCGCCCCTAAAGGAAAATGACACCATTTTGAAACACGTGGGTTGACCTTTTTTTTTAAAAAAAAAATATATAGTTGTGTAAATTTTATCATTTTTTTATTTCAATCTTTAAGAAAAAAATATTTGGTCGCCATGCGTGTTAGAAAAGAAAATTCAAATTTAGAGAAAGGAAAAATTTATGGAGTAAGCGCATAAAGGATCCGATAGATGAAACTACTTCCCTAAAAATTTGAATTTGGAACACCCTGAAGTTTTTGTGTGTTTATAAATCAGCGGGGATATAGGAATTTCATCTGAATAGCCAAAAACTTAAAGATTGACTGCATAGGCAAACGATGACAACGTCACAATGCAGAGCTAAGTTCTCCCCGAACAAAGTAGTTGAATTATTATTATTATTTAGTGTGTTTCAGGGGGTTAAAAACCGCTGACACATTACAAATTTGGGAACGAAAATACCCCCCCCCCCCCCCCCCCCCNCCCCCCCCCCCCCCTCTCTAATATTCAAACGAATGAGTCGACAATGATTAATGTTTGACTTGAGCGAAATAAATCATTCTTTTGTGAGTACATGAGACGTTCATTGATGTTTAGTTAAGCTAAAAATAACACAGAAAGCAAACTAGGTTATCTAAGTGTAGCCTCCCGTACTATTTCGCTGTAATCCATAACAGGTATATCACAAGATCTTCTGGGGGAGCCTATCATTTACCACTCCCAACGTTGCTTGACTGAGATCGTACGATTACTATTGTATCCAATTTGGAAAATCGTTGAATTATTTTGTAACTGACTTTCTTGTGTTACTGATATAATTGTAGTTCCTTATAAAGAACTGTAGTCTCATACATTTTGCTACAATTAAACACGATGACAATAACCATAATTAAGGTCGACTCTGAAGATAAAGATGATGGTTATGAGTCCCATTTTGAAAATCAACATCGATGCAATCGGATTTACATTAGTCAAGTTTCTTCAATCATGAAACTGCATCAATGTTTACATTATTTGACGTTATTAGGAAATCTAGCGAGATCCGAACATAGCACAATAGTAATGCTGTAGGATGTTCTCTAATTTATTAATGCTTTAAGAACTAACACATCAGGCGATCAGATAAATTTTTAGGTCATTTTTTATAATAAAAATTGCCTGCTCCACTATACGCTTACGCACATCATACATTTTCAGTATACATTTGATGTAAAAAGTCATACGCTAAATAAATAAATTTATTTAAATGAATCAATGAACATGCAAAACACTGAATAGAAAAAGGCGGACTGCATAGACAAGCGACCTTACGTCAACTTAATTGTTTCCATCACATTTCAGATATCGGGAGGAATCTGACGATGAAGATGATCTGCTGAGTGAGGAATACAAGGAGAGCACTCATCTATTACCTCAGGATACAGCCGTATCTTGGGAAGCTTTCCTAAACCAGCTCTACAACTTCAACCAATTACCACGCTCAACATATACAACGAGCTATGTAGTGTCAACAATGACTTTTGTTTTAGGTAAGTGATTTTTTTTTTTGTCCTTATTGACGTCTGTTTGTTTGTCGCAAAACGAACAAACTTTTAAAGAAAAACCGTGGACTTATCAATAACCAATTTTGTGGATTGGTGGTATAGTGTTGAGACGCTCTGATTAAACAGTAAGGCGAGGATTCAAACGCAAAGAATCTATGGAATTTTATCCTCATAAATTTGAGAAATTTACGATGCAATATAGCACCCAAAAAAATTCAGATAATATTACTGTAAACATTGACGTTTAATAGAACCTTACTAATAAAATGAATCTAATTCCTTAACATTTTCAGGATTTTCAAGTTTAACTCTGTCCCTATTCTTGGAGTACAAATGTCATTACATTTTGATCATATTGAACTTAACTTTAATGTTACTTGCTCTTCTCAGCATAACACTTCAGCCTCAGTCATCTAAAAAAGTCACCTTCAAGGTAATATTGGAAAAAAGATCAACAGACCATGCTCAAGATTATCGGAGGTTTTTTAAGTTTGACGTCCGTCAAATATCAAAAACAATTTAAAAGTTTAGATATCCAATATCATTATGGACGACCATCCTTCCTAATATCATCCGAACTTGAACCCCATCCCATCCTGATCCATGGATTTTATATCAAATGGCTCTAGGATAAACATATGGACTAAGCCGGGTTAAGGCGGACCATAGCTCAGGGCGCTAAATACGGACAAACTGATGAGAAAGCTTGATTTCCTAATAATAATATATTCCGGCAGTAAATACATGAAACATCCCTGCATAAAGGTTTCCCAGAAGAATGTTTTTGATTCATAAGGAGAATTATTTAACTGATGGCTGGGATTAAACCCAATTCTAATTCAGGCGTGGGGTATTTCTCCATTTGTCAACAATAACTATATCGTAATGCAGGTGTCAATGATTACATGTCTGGCTACCCAATCATACGGAGAAAAGTTCACTAATCAAAACCCACAACGATGTTTGGAGTAGATCGGAAGATGTCCTGAAGTCAGATAGAGCAGATATATTCGAGGAGCAAGCTTGATTCCGTGAAAACTACTGCTTCTGCAAGGCATGAATTTCGCTTTTTGACATTACAGGTACCTTACGTTCCATATATTCCGGCAGTAAGCATGTTTTTCAATATCTATCTGATGGTGTTATTGGATATGGGAACTTGGTTCAGATTTTTAATTTGGTTGTGTGTCGGTAAGTCGGTATCATTTTTTAAAAACTTTGAATCATCCATCGAGAAATCTCCACGAGTTTTTTTTTAACTTTGTCTTTTTGATATACGTTAAATCTCAAACACGTTGTTCAAATTTTAATAAACTTAGTATGGACATTTACTGACTGGAATTGGCTGACCATTCACTTTTCGGGGACATCAATGGTATTTTTTGCACATTGCATACGATTATAATGAATTGATAAATATCAGAGGCAATCTGATATTCACCCATTATTGTGTTTTCTTAACTTCTCACTTTTTCTTATTAGAACATGGAAATTCCTAAAGATATTGTATTCAGTGGATAGCGCCAAGTGAGGATTACTACTGCTGAATTTTCCCATGTCATGAGAGAATAAACAACTTTGTGCTGTTAGTAAATTGATAGATCCTTCCGTGGATATATTTCCCCCCGGAAATGTCCAATAAATTTTTAATCTATTTGCAATCGGTTGTTTTTATAAATTTTGTGATTTTTGTTTTTATGTTATAGGTTTCGTCATGTACTTTACCTACAGTATGAAAAACAGTACAGAAAACCATCAAAAACTTCTCTCTTCATCACATGATAGTTTTATTTCTGGTTACAATTCATTTGGGAAGGTCAAAGAGTAGACAGTCGACCATAATGAAATGACGTCCGACGTGGAAGTTCTTATCATATTAGTTGGAAAAAAAACGCTACACGATTTTTTGTTATTTGACATCAGAAATTAAACTTTTCTGTATGGTGACTGGTTCTTTGAACAAATTCTACCTCAGAAGAATAGGGTTCCAACCTTACTTATTTATATCCTGAATATTATCGTAAAATGCTAAATGTTTCTTTAATATAGGGTGAAAAATGACACGTGTTACACTAATATCAATCAATCAACAGTGGCGGCGCTGAAGAAGTTGACTTTTCATATATCTAATCTTGGAGGCTAATAATTGTCATTGGCCCTCACAACCATGTTAATCACTGAATAATAATATTTCAGAGTTGCTTTCTGTATTATTTTACAATATCAGCTCAGGTGGACTCGGTCCTTGAGGATGCCACACTCAAGTAACATCTCACAATCACAAGTATTACCAATTTTCACTACGGTCATAAGTCATAATTGGATTGGAAGAAATTACGCCTTCGGAAAAAATCAATATAACTCAGGTATTTCATTTATTCTTTTGACTATTATAAGTGAGAACGTGACGTTTTATGACTTAAGGGCTAAAAAAATGTTAGGTGTTGAAAGTAAGATCCATCCATTGTCAAACATTTTTGGGCGTTTTGTAATTATTTTTCATTATGGTTATAATTTGTCTAATAATCAGGTCTATTCCATGACAGATGGCCTCAATCAATTCGTTCAATGCGCGAGGTTTGTCTACATCTTAAAATTCAAATAGCCTCAGAGAAAAAGTGAGTAAAGACAAATCTGCAAAATGAAAGAAAATGTTCTTACTGTCTTTCATGTGCTAAACACCTAGTCCTAAAACGTTACTTTCTCACCTATATATATGCAAAAAAAAAAAANAAAAAAAAAAAAAAAAAAAAAAAAAAAAAAAAAAAAAAAAAAAAATGAAATGAAATACCAAGGTATAACAGTTAAATTAATTTAACATGTGTGTTATTTTTGTATCACCCCATATCAAAAAGATTGAATGAAATATTAAGGTATAACAGGTAAATTAATTTAACATGTGTGTCATTTTTGTATCACGCCATATGAAAAAGATTAAATGAAATATTAAGGTATAACAGGTAAATTAATTTAACATGTGTGTCATTTTTGTATCACCCCATATGAAAAAGATTGAATGAAATATTAAGGTATAACAGGTAAATTAATTTATCATGTGTGTCATTTTTGTATCACCCCATATGAAAAAGATTGAATCCACTCTACCTTGAACGTCATGACATAGGCTGACAAGGTTATACATNTATTGTTTTTTTTTTTTTTTTTTTTTTTTTTCTGTTACGACATTTTAGTTCATCTTTTTGAACGCAATTATTGAACTTGAAATAATAATGCACGATTCAAACAACGTGCGATGGATGATCAGAGGACAAACGCTAATTTCAATCCCATTGCATGATTTGTCATGCTTCGTTAAAGTGATATTTGTTGCGCGACGCGTGCACTATGCTTTTAGTCTAGTCTCATTATTAAATGGGATTATCGTATTTGCTCATATGAGAACTTCATCATAAATAAGGCTCTGTCCGCTGCCATTAGTAAAATATTTCATTTGAGCAACATATACTTGTAGGTCTGTCATACATATTTTTCTATACGGTCTGATCAATCTTATAAAAATTTGTTTTGGTAAAAAAATATATTTTTTTTTATTTGGAAATCCTTAAAAAAATGTATGACAGACAATGACAAAATGGCCAGAGGCTCATTATTGAGTGTCTGTCCGTGTGTGTGTCTGTCTGTGAACAAGATATCTCAAGAACGGCAAGTGCTAGATACTTGAAATTTGGTATGTATGTCAGTGTTATACCATGAACGACAAAGCTTTAGGTGGAAATGGAATATACCGTAGGCGATTTTATGCCACTTTTTAGCGGTTTTAGCATATTCTGCTTAAAATGAGAACAGTAATAGCTAGAACTTTAAACTTTTTTTAAAAAAAATAATATAGGGTAATTGTTCCATATTTTGGACCACCTTAAGGAAATTTTGGCATTCAAAACCTTATATCTCCGGACCAGATTATAGTAGAAAAATGTTTTTGGTGTTATTTGAAAGGGAATTTAGTTTTAAACATTATGCTGTATTAACATTTACTAATTTTTACACGGGATAAAAATAAAA
>CM022874.1:14065040-14120602 GCA_012654025.1 Pachypsylla venusta | reverse complement strand
GATTATCGTTGGCGGAGGGCGAGCGCATTTCGAAATCTATTCCGGGCGCCTATAACAGCTACCAGTCTAACGATACGTGGTGTTCCCAAGCGGTCACCCATCCAAGTACTGACCACGCCCGACGTTGTTTAACTTCAGTGATCTGACGGGAACTGGTATATTCAACGTGGTATGATAGTTGGCTCTCCTGTGAAACTAGATGGGTCACGATGCTGTTATGGTATACCTTTTGCCCAGCCCCCCCCCGAAAAAAAATCCTGTGTACGCCCCTGGCTGTGACATCAGCCGAAGGTTGCAAAATCTAATTCAAATAATATTTTCTCAATAGAACTGCGACAACAGCCGAAGGCTGCCAATTTTTTTTTTTTAAATTTGGCTTAACGTCTCTTTAACATCTATTGGTCATTCAAGACGGACCGCCAAATTTAATTCATATTATATTTTCACTAGTGAGTTGTGAAAGTAGACGAAGACTGCCTTAATCTAATATTTTCAACAGAGACAGAGACAACTGAAGTCCCACAGCAGAGCAGGGAATTTCACCTTTTGAATTTGCTGTCGGATCCTATCATTTCTAACCTCAATTTTTTTTAAAATCTTTATAAACATTTGCAGATGCAAAGAGGTTTGATTCGATACGTCGTCAATTATTTTTTGGTGATTAATTACTGATAACAGATAAACTGATTAGGAACAGGATTAGTGATTAGACAGTTTAACGTTTAAGATTGAGTATTCAATTAATTAATTGATTTTCATATAATGTTATAATAGATCCACTTTTTTTTATCTTTAACAACGGAATAAGTATGACGATAAAATTAAGAATCTAAAATAATCATAATGAACTGTTGAGCAATGATGTGGACGAAACTGATTCTTAGATAGTGTTTACTTTTAGATAACTTGTACTTACAATGGCAAGTGGAGGATTAAAACAGAATCTTGATGATTACCTTTCCAGAAGTTCATCCAGTTCTAAAGGCCCGGGAATTACATTGCCGATTCCTTCAGTTGGGAAATGGTTTCGAAGAACTGAAAATGAAGACGAAGAAAGTTTCCTGGGAACTAGAAAATCAACGAGCTGGTTTCCAACTTTGGTAAGACTTGTGTTCGAACTCTTTTTCATGTTTTAGAGATGCTCCTCTCTCAGTCCATTGCTAAAATCTAAATTCATGTTTTAGTTATAGGTTGATTGCTTTCAGCTGGAACCTTTAGCAGAAATAAAGAATCCACTGCATTGTGGTTCGTATCCTAGCTGTGTCAGGTTTTCCGATATTTGGAGAGGAAGAAATAGATTGAATTATTTTAGCTGATAGGAAAAAGACGCACACAATGTTACCGGCATCAACCAGTTATCTCCATGAAATCAAGATTGGGTGCATTCCAGATTCCGAATTCATGAAAGATTTGACTACATATTCGATTAGAACAAAGATTCGCATGAGGCCTGTGTTCTTATTACATGTGAAATTTACTATTTTGATTTCGTTAGGTACATAGCAGTATTATGATCTTTTTCACACATAAGAAAAAACTACGTTACCAAAAATTTTCACCATTATAAATAGTAGTTCTGTGAACTGTAGACCACAATCATGGCCCGGGTGACACAAGAAGGAATGAAAATGAATCACCTAATTCTATTAATTCATTATATTTCATGAAGGAATAAGTTCTCTCAATAATTTATCTGTATTGTAATTGTAGCAACTGAGGGGAGCAAGCCAGCTTTATTAGGTGATGATTCTAAGCTCATGTAAATACAGGAGGTTTGGTGTTAGGAAAGGCATCCAACCTATAAAAACTCATTCAAAACAATGATGAGAAAGGTCCTCAGCGAAATGCGAGTTTCTATTGATACTGTGAAAAGCAAATGGGGACTACTGTGCCAGGAAAGGGTATAGCTGAAGATAGTAGGCACAGAACAAAAGGTTTTGGCATGGTAGAATTAAGGAAAGCAAAATAGAGTTGGGATAAAGTGAAGTTAAAGAAGAAGATTGATTGATTGAAAATAAACTTTATTTAATACAAATAACAATAATTGCAATTAAATAAATAACCTCCTAAGCTCCCTTAAACTTGTGAGGAGGTATGGTTCTTCTTCTAATACACCCGAAGTGGAAATGAAGGGAGGAGGGCGGATCCCCTTGCGGCCTACCCTGTAACCCACGAATACCCGCCCCAACATCCGTCACCACGGTTCGATTGTAAAGTTTCTTGTTTGAAACGACTAACAATATTCTTTTTCATGTCTTCGCTTTCTATCCATTCTAAATCAAATTTATTAAATAAATTCGGTATGACCCATGTTTTTTCCCCCGTGTTTTTTCCTATACTTTGTATAGACAAGGGAAGTAATAAATATAGGTATCGCTAGATTTTTCTTTTTATATTTATCTTCATGATTTATTATTGATTATGGCGGCCTTTCCTTTCGGAATTCCAAGTGCTGCGTCCACTAGTTAGGACTATTGCACACCTATCTTCATGATAGTGGTTTGTGATTATGACGATTTCATAGAGTTGTTGGGAAGTCATGAACGGGTCGTGCTGACAATTACCATAATAATCTTACGCTGGACGCTGTTAAGTGGTTCCATAATATATCTTGATACGCTTCTATACAGGGTGACTCAATATCGCAGCAAAGATTTTATTAAGAGCTTAATAGAATAATACCAGCCTATTCTGTAAGAGTGAAGATGAAATAAAACTCGAGCAGTACTTAAAGTTAATCTTTTCTCAAATTTTTGTTGACACTTTGCATTTTAATTAAATGTAACGTACATCTAATTTCCTTTTCAGACTCGATTTCAAAGGCTGATCGGTTTCTGTGCGTGTTTGAGTGTTTCCAGCATTTGTTTTGTACTCGCTGCTCTGTATATGCCCGTCCTTGTGTTTAAAGCAAGAAAGTTTGCTCTACTTTTTACATTAGGAAGTTTATTCTTCCTTTCTAGGTGAGTAATATGGGGAGGGGGGGGCATAAGTCCGTAAGCAGTATTGCTGGAGTGGTACTTGTACCCTCTACTGAAACTATGACAGTTACATTGAATTTACTGCAGAGACTGGTCTCGCCCAATGTCGGCCAAATGTGGAGGGTAGTTGTATACCAACCTCTTAATGATTGCAAATGAGTCCTTTGAAATTACTTTCATACATTTTGTACACAGAGAAGAAATGATGGTGAAGCTATGCTGACAATGTTTTCTTCTTTTGTTTTGAATTTCAGTTTTTCATTTCTATGGGGCCCATGGAACCACTTTAAACATTTATTCACTCGAGAAAAGTTGCCATTTTCTTTATGCTACGTGGCTTCCTTGACGGGGACACTCTACTGTGCATTATGGATACATTCCACGCCACTGACAGTTTTATTGGCAGTGATCCAAGTGATTGCGCTGCTTTGGTTTCTTGTCAGTTACATTCCTGGAGGTCAGACCGGTTTATCGTTCTTTACAAGGCTGTGCACGTCTGCTGTTAGCAGTTCAATGTCAAGCTCTTTGCCCATTTGATTGGTTGATGAAAAAAAAACTGTTTTCTTTGCTGTAAATTATTCTGTGATTTGTTTGGTGCCTTTCATACTAGTAAGGTTCGTTTTTTAAAAAGTATGTTGTATGAGTGTTCTATCCCTTGTTCTGTTAAGTTTGTTTTAGCCTCTGCTACAGCAAACCCATCCCTTATTATTATTAGTGTCCCTCATTTTATGGATGAGTATTTCATCACCTTTGAAAACAGGGCGAAGTGAAGTTTACTTTTAACACTCTACGATTTTTGTTTTTTAAAAGTCGTTTAAATTGAATTAGTTAAATTTAGCTTAGGAGATTTCATAGTGTAATTCTTTTGATAGGCTGTTGTAAATAAAGTTGTTTTTCAAATTCGATTTAAATGTCTGTTTGTCTGTTCAATCCACGATAAAGGCCGGGGCACCTATCATGCACCCTTTCGATCCGACTCCAGTCCGATGTTGACTCAACAGTCGGAGATTGGGAAGGGCAAGTACCTATTCACCTCTCCAAGTCTTTGTAATCGTTGTTTAGGTTCTGCTCTTTGGTCTAGTCATAGAGTACTGCCACTTTCTCGATCCTGTTTGAAAGGTCTCCCAAATTGGTTTCGCCACTCAATTCTTTTAGTTTAGGATCAAAAAATCCAACATCAAAACTTAATGTTAAGAAAAAAAGGCCCAATGACCCAAAATTGAGAAAATGCAACCCAAACAGTATCTTTATGTGAGTGGTGATGTTTCTCCCGAAGTTGTCTGGGGAATTGAGTGGTGCTGTAGAGAAAGTGCTTTTTATTCATAGCTCCGGAACCGTGGAAGTATTGACGAAAGTTCAGAATGGCCATTTCCGTAAAAATTTGGCAAATCCTCGATGCTATCCGGTCCAAATCATGGTACGAGGGCGGTTGCAGAAGTTCGTGGCCTAACCTAGATGGATAAGGAAAATAAAAACTCATTCTGTCTTATTAAAGGCTTTTTTTATCAACATACTCTTCCTTGACTTCAATACATTATTTACATCTTTTGGGTAACATCTATATACCCGTCAATAAGTAGTTAGTATCCTTACAGTCAAAAGACTTTATAACAGTCGACCTGATTTCGTCATATATTTTTTTCTACGCAGCTCAGATTTTAGTTTTGAAAATTCAAATTATCGTTAGGGACCAGGTCTGGACTGCAAGGGGGCTGAGATATAAAACCGCAATTACGCCTAGCAGCCTGTACATTGACGGCGGTGTAGACAGGGGCGTTGCCATGTCAGAGTTGTACACATTCTAAAAATTTACGCGGAACCTAAAGAAAGGTGTCTTGCCAAAATTAAAATAATCAAAATATTTGGATACTTTACCTTGTATTATCAATAGACAGTGTAAGACAGGTAAAAATATTGTCAGAACTTCGATACAATAACCCTATGTTGGTCAGGCTACAAACTTTTGGAACTACCCTTGTAGCGACTGAAAATTAGGTGCTCCTACAAACACAACGAGCCCTTTCTCCACGTCAGGCCGACACCTGGCCATTCAAAACCTGTATTTCTTTGTGATATTATTTCACAATTTTTAAGGACACCAGGCATTATTACAATGATACCAATATCAAAAAATAAATTTCAAAATAGAAAAAAAAATGTATCAACTGCAAGTAAATTGTTGGGTCACGAGCGCTTTCGTCTGTTACATTTACCTGACAATGCTACTACTTATGGCTTTTCCAAAGCTACTCAGTCCTTCTCAGGAGACTGACCTCTCCCAAAAACGTAAAACCCGCTTACGTAGAATTGTCGACTTTTTAAAAAAAAATCCTGGTGCAAGCCGTGTGTGATGAACACTCTGCTACAGAGATATTAAATGATCAGTTATTGGAAAATGAAATAAACCCTGTCTCTTAGTTTACTATTGAAATATATTTTTGTTCTTCGATTTATACAAACATGTCTAAGTTTATTTACATTACAATTGTAGTATCATATACATTATACAAGATACAAGGACTTAAAATTAAAGTAAAATGGCACTCGTCCATAAAATTAAATGGGTCCCACACCACCCAACCGGTTACATGTGAAATTATTGGTTCATTTAGAAGGAATGACAGCGGTCTTTCTCAGTCCTCTGTAGATAGGTACAAGGATTTAAAATTAAGAGGAACATCAACTTAATGAGTGGTAGTAACATTCTATGATTTTTATTGACAAATCTCTATAGTAGTTGGGCAAAGTTTACTTCTTATTGCCCTTCGAGACAAAGCTTTCTATCCTTGATCAGTACATCAGATCCAGGGTCCTGTCTTACGTGCTTGTGAGTTTAAGAGAGGTTCAAATAATCGAGGATCTATGTACTATACTACTACTGTATTCTGATTACATTTAATCTTGAAAGTCCTGGAGTGGTTAACACACTCCAAATTTACAGTTTTATCGTATGGCGTTCTGCGGACTTTTCAAAGAGCCTTTAATTTTATATGAAAGGCGAATCTCCGATCCTTGGGTTCAAACTCGTTTTATCTGGATGAGCGAGTGGGTTGGTGGACTACCGGTTGACATTCCATTTTCTAAATAATTTTATAATTTAATCATTTACATTGAACACACAAATTTTAAAGCTTATCTTAAATGACTAGTTAATAATACAGTGCGCGAAATGTATGAAAACACCTAAAATATCTTGCCAACAGCAAAATATAAAATCTAGAAATTTTTAGTGTTTTTTCTAAGAAATGAATGCTCTTTTAGTGGGAATGTACATTGCGCCTTCTTCTTGGGGAGGGATCTGAAAGTTAAAGCATGTTTTTTTTTTTTTTTTTTTTTTTTTTTTTTTTTTTTAAATAAAAATCTTGTATTTGGAATTACTTATATCCCATAATATTTTTTTTAAGAAAAATAGTTTTTGTTGACCCCCTGACACATCTTAAGGGAAAGGAGGCCAATGTACATCGCCACAAAAAAGTATATTTTATCCTAGAAATAAAGTCAGAATTTCAGATTTTTATCTAAAGATGTTCGTAAGATATTAAGACGTTGTCGGACTTAATCAAAGCTTTACGATTTCGAAATTCAAAGTGCCACCAATTTGTAACCACAAAAGACGGAGAGGTCTTTTATAGACAAAATTTGTATAGATAAATGCTTTTAAATAAACTGAGGGTCTATCCATTTAAGAAAAAAAGTTGTACTCCGGCAGCTGGCAGACCACTCCGTAAAAAGTGACTTTTTTTAATCACTTGAAATTTCAGTACTTCTTCTTTTGCTGTGATTTGGGTATTTCCATACTTTTCTCTTTATGTTATTATTATTGAATAATTATGATAAGTAGATACACAAAGTCCTAAAGGATAAGTTGTAGAGGATGAGCACTCTAAGTAGAACAGTTAAATAATTTGGTTCTCGAAATGTCATAATGTATTCGATGTATTTTTCAATGCATTTTTGAATTTTCTAATAAATTTTACATAATATCTTGATTTTTTTTTAATTTGGCTTAACGTCTCTTTAACATCAATTGGTCATTCAAGACGGGGTTTTTATCCTCCATTCGCTGGAAACTTGCAAACCAGCTACCCACATTGACCTCACCCAGCCAAGGTTGGGCTGGAAAAAAGAGCCAACGATACGTGGTGTTACCAAGCGGTCACCCATCCAAGTACTGACCACGCTCGACGTTGCTTAACTTCGATCTGACGGGAACTGGTGTATACAACGTAGTTTTTGTACTTTGACCAGCTTTCGTAAGGTCGATCAATTTTTACAGAGGCATGTATATCAGCCAAAATAACTGGCTGAAATAATTTCTTGAAATGGGTGTGTAATTTTTACAGTTTATTTTCACTTTAATTTGATATGTCACACACGGATGTTTTACTGAAATGATTATTGACCTTGTAATCACTGCGTCCATTAAAAAAAAAGTTAGCCCTGATGGTCAGACTGAAAGGTCAGGGTATATTTTCTATACCTAACTGCATCCGAGATGTTTAACTGTCCTTCTTAAAATGACTCTCCCTGTGTATATTTTTTTGTACATGAGAAGTGGCCTGTCTATGGACCCTACTTTAAAAAAAGACTCCTCTAAAAAAAAACGCTGCCAAGTGGGTCAGTTCTTGATAACTTTAAATTGCAAAGAAAAGTTTTGTATCAACTACAAAATAATATTGCGCGTTTCCGTACATTACAACATCTAAGTAAACTGCAATAGGCGACAGCAGTCGTGTCGCAATTTTTATTTGTATTTGATATCAGACTGTTTTTGGAAAAAAGATATTTCAAAATGACTACTAACATCCTGAATAATATATATTTTTTACTTGACAGAAGTTACTATGGTCTATTCATTATTAGAAGTGACCTCTTGAACAATGTCCAGGGTTCTATTTAATTAAAGTGAGTAAGGAAAGAGAGAACCTATACATGAATCAATACTCTTTTTAAGATAGGCATTAATTTTGAACATCAGCCATTTTTCATTGTTGATTGAAAGGAAATATTTTCTATTTGAATTCAGTGTCAATAAGGCGACTTCAACACTACGATTTTCTTTTATCTTTTTGTTCCACAATAATTCTTGAACGCCTTACTCGATTTTGATGAAATTTGGTATGGACATATATTATATTTATACAATTATCTGAATTGTATTTAAGTGTGTGAGGTTTAAGGTTCGTAGAACTACCAGTTTATATCGTTTGATTTTCAGCCATTTTTCATTGTTGATTGAAAGGAAATATTTTCTATTTGAATTCAGTGTCAATAAGGCGACTTCAACACTACAATTTTCTTTTATCTTTTTGTTCCACAATAATTCTTGAACGCCTTACTCGATTTTGATGAAATTTGGTATGGACATATATTATATTCATACAATTATCTGAATTGTATTTAAGTGTGTGAGGTTTAAGGTTCGTAGAACTACCAGTTTATATCGTTTGACTTAACTGAAGAGAACATCTCAAAACGTTCCTTAGCTTTTATTTTGAAATATGATATGAGGGGATGTGAAGAACATTTTTCAAAAAGTAACTTCAAATAGTAAATATTGCTACTAAATAACTAAGTACACACAACCAAAATTAATAATTGTTCACCAGGGGCCCATCTCACAAAATTACAAATTCAAATTACTAGTCTTGTATAGCAGTGTAGTTTATTGTGAAATGGGCCCCCGATATAAATTTACTTGAGCGGTAAGAATACATTTTTTTATATTTACATAATTACGTAGGATTAAATACATACTACGGGACACACGGATAAATAATTAATTAATTTAAGATAAATTCAGACTTGTATTAATTTACAACACAAACAATATGATTTTTTAAAAATAACGTAAATTTTAAAGATTTAAATAAAGTTATAATTTTTTTTCTAAATAAAAAAAAAAATCAAGATGGCTTTCATATAAAACTTTACCCTCCAGTGAAGTCAGCATTTACCTAACCTAGGCTGAGTGAGGTCAATGTGGGTAGCTGGTTTGTAAGCTTCCAGCGAATGGAGGGTAGCCTAACCCCCTCACCTCAAATAATAAATACATGTTAAGCTAAAAAAAAACAACAACAAAAAATCATTACTAGAATCTACAGTGGTAGAACTGGACTCTCCAGTTAACTTATTTTCAAAAAGTAGGTAACAATTCGATGAAAGTGATATGATAACATCTGGAGACTTCAGCGACAATCCCAGTTTTTAATGAACGTTATAGTAGTTATAATTTATTTAAGACAACATACACTAAATATTATGGTTTAAAAATTAAAAGCCCCAAGCAATCCTTGATTCCTCCAACTTGAGACGTTACAACACGTCGCGTCGTTAGTCGTTATAATGATCTCTGTTTGGTGGAGTATTTATGGTTCTTATTTCGAGAGTTTTGAGTACACAGTTGGCAAAAGATTGTAAATGGTTACTACGATACGTCTTGCGATGTATTGAAAAGTAACAGAGCCAGCGGTGACGCTTCTCCCACTCATATTTGTAAGCAAATTGTTAATCCCTGTCATAGCTACAGTTCGTTTATATTCGTATTTTAATGGCAGAGAATCGGGAACAAAATTAAAAAAATAAAATTAATAATTTATGTTGGTGAACTTTAAAAAGTACTCAGACTGTCATCATCTGACTAGAGTTATGATAGAACAATGTAAACACTATCACAACTTGACCCGCAGGTCAAGTCTTCGTGTCAAGTTGAGAGAGTTTACATACATTACTTAGTTCTGGTCTGATGAATACAGTCTTAAGTAATTTTGAAAGCTCACAAATTTAAATTATTATTTTTTTTTTTTCAATTTTAATTTTTAATTTAACTAATTAAACTCTGTATCGATAGTCATTTTATAATATCTTACAATTCTTCAGTTATCAATTCAATTAATATCGAGTCCAATCAATTAATATTTATTTTCTTATCCTAATTTAGATGCTTACAATAATATTTAAGGATAATTAATTATTACTTTTGTAGTCAACTATTTTTATTTTAGGATCGATTCCAATGATTACAATTTGGATTTGACTCTTAACGAGTAAAGTAATCGATAACTCCTGTGGCCCCCACTCTCGAAATAGAAACTGTATCTAAATGATTGGTGTACCCGGTCCTAATTTATTTTATAAATATATAATTTGACTACAATTCGGTGGTTGTTTCAATAGGGGATCTATCTATCAGATAATTGAACGCTAAATTATTGAAATCTTTTTTCTCTTTAAATGTTACATTTTCATTGGTGGAACTCAAGTTCCCATTTCTCTGCAGCTGCTCTGGTATCCTATTATTATTGTAGATAGGATTAACCCGTGGTAACGTAGCATGCACGCTCGAGTTGTTATGATTACTGTTATTATTATACATATTTATATTATTATGAGGCGTACGACTTAACGTATGATGTCCCATAACACTAGAAGCCCGGGCCGTAGTGGCCGCATCACTACTGACAGGACTTGATTGTCCATTTTCTTTTGTTATGTAACTTACATTTTCTAAACTAAAGGCATGATTTTTTCTACTGAAATCTAATTGTAAATCATTGTAGCTATCATTGTCGTCAATTGGGACGCTCATTTGTAAAACCTGGAAAAAAAATGTTTTTTTATTCACGCCAAAGCTTAAAAAAAATTTGACTTGGAAAAAAAAAAAAAAACATTGTCGCAATCAGGATTTTCATTTGTTATTGATTCGGATTTTTAAATTCGGTAAGTTAGATTGCCACGGTGATGATTGAAGTTAACTAAAAATATGTGAGCTAGACAACGGGATCGACCACCGTATGATTTAGATTGTCACGGTGATGATTCAAGTTAACTAAAAATATGTGAGCTAGGCAACGGGATCGACCACCGTATGATTTAGATTGTCACGGTGATGATTAAAGTTAACTAAAAATATGTGGGCTAGGCAACGGGATCGACCACCGTATGATTTAGATTGTCACGGTGATGATTAAAGTTAACTAAAAATATGTGGGCTAGGCAACGGGATCGACCACCGTATGATTTAGATTGTCACGGTGATGATTAAAGTTAACTAAAAATATGTGGGCTAGGCAACGGGATCGACCACCGTATGATTTAGATTGTCACGGTGATGATTAAAGTTAACTAAAAATATGTGGGCTAGGCAACGGGATCGACCACCGTATGATTTAGATTGTCACGGTGATGATTAAAGTTAACTAAAAATATGTGGGCTAGGCAACGGGATCGACCACCGTATGATTTAGATTGTCACGGTGATGATTAAAGTTAACTAAAAATATGTGGGCTAGGCAACGGGATCGACCACCGTATGATTTAGATTGTCACGGTGATGATTAAAGTTAACTAAAAATATGTGGGCTAGGCAACGGGATCGACCACCGTATGATTTAGATTGTCACGGTGATGATTAAAGTTAACTAAAAATATGTGGGCTAGGCAACGGGATCGACCACCGTATGATTTAGATTGTCACGGTGATGATTAAAGTTAACTAAAAATATGTGGGCTAGGCAACGGGATCGACCACCGTATGATTTAGATTGTCACGGTGATGATTAAAGTTAACTAAAAATATGTGGGCTAGGCAACGGGATCGACCACCGTATGATTTAGATTGTCACGGTGATGATTAAAGTTAACTAAAAATATGTGAGCTAGGCAACGGGATCGACCACCGTATGATTTAGATTGTCACGGTGATGTTGTTGTTGTTAACGCTCTCAACGACTCTCACTGTGTCTCCAGGCCAAGAAAGGCGGCCTCTCCAACAGGATCTGTCCATAATGCTGACGGCTCTAGATTATTTGTGTTTGATGGATAATTGCTGGCTGCTCATGATTTACATCATAAGCAGCCAGTATACATAGACGACAAAGATCAGATATTTCAGGGTTTAGCAAGGATTTATATACCAACTCTTTGAGGAAGTACCTGGACCAGCACGGCTGGGTCCAACGGAGGAAAAACACAGTGAGTTGTCATCGGAACGGTGTTGATGGTCTTTGGCCGTGCCCGAGGACACGGGTAGCCCCGGTACGAAGAACCAACCATCTTGGGGGCCACGGTGATGATTAAAGTTAACTAAAAATATGTGAGCTAGGCAACGGGATCGACCACCGTATGAGTTAGATTGCCACGGTGACTATTAAAGTTAACTAAAAATATGAGTTCTAGGCAACGAGATCGACCACCGTATGAGGCATGAACACATGATTATTTCATTATTGATCCGGGGGTGGGCGCCTGGAGCCATAAGCAAAGATTTTTCTCTGTACTACCCAAAATTCCTCGAGAGATAGAGACAGTAATCGAAAGGGTTGCATATAAGCAAAGATGGTCTTCTCTACCATCCAAAATTCCTCGAGAGATAGAGACAGTAATCAGAAGGGATGCAAATATAAGCAAAGATTTTTTTGAGACAGTAATCGGAAGGGATGCAAATATAAGCAAAGATGGTCTTCTCTACCACCCAAAATTCCTCGAGAGATAGAGACAGTAATCAGAAGGGATGCAAATATAAGCAAAGATGTTTTCTGTACACACCAAAATTCCTCGAGAGATAGAGACAGTATTAATCAGAAGGGATGCAAATATAAGCAAAGATTGTCTTCTCTACCACCCAGAATTCCTCGAGAGATAGAGACAGTAATCGGAAGGGATGCAAATATAAGCAGAGATTGTCTCCTGTATACCACCCAAAATTCCTTGAGAGATATTTTTAGGTTTAGTAACAAAAGGTTCCATTTTCAAGAGAAATTATAATTTTCAAAAAAAAATTTAAATATTTCCAAAGTGTCCGGAACATCACAGCCCCCCAGATGAGCGTGATATTCATTGCTGTGTTTACAAAACTTGACAGTACATATCGCCTCCTTTAGGTTCCTAATATTCAAAAACAGAACGTTTAGTATTAGGAAGGGCCGCATCCAGCTTTTAAAATTCTGCCATTTCATTCCTATATCAACTAGGGATGAGCTAGTCATCCAAGAGTCGACTCACGACTCGACTCACTCACGCGTCGAATCATCTTTTTGAAATGAGTCTCTTCAAAGAGTCGACTTACGAGTAGCTTTTTTTATGACTGAAATGGAAAATTCCACTCGCAAAATATATGTTTCGGAGAAGGAATAAATTTCGTTCCGTGTTTATCTGTAGTCAATTTTTTGTGTTCGACTTAACTCTTATGCCGTTCATCCATTTTGGATGAAATGTTCTGGTTCTGTTTTCTTGTGATGTAATGAACAGATGGGCCCATATCATTTACATGGAATTGGCCCCCAACGCACATTTATTTCTTGGTAATAACTATTCCCATGTGGCCTTAATTTTCTGATTACTCTTTTGAAAAATATTAATTTTGGGCGAGGCTGGTCTGTTGAAACGTAATACCTACTGTCTTACATTCGTACTTTTCTCCCAACCAAAGCAATGAGGAAACGTTTTTCTTTTAATTTGGCTTAACCTTTCTTTAACATCTATTGGTCATTCAAGACGGGGGTTTTACCGTCCATTCGCTGGAAACTTGCAAAACAGCTACCCACATTGATCTTACCCAGCCTGGGTTGGGCCGGAAAAAAGAGCCAACGATAAGTGTTGTTTCCAGGCGGTCATCCATCCAAGTACTGACCACGCCCGACGTTGCTCAACTTCAGTGATCTGACGGGAACTGGTGTATTCAACGTGGTATGATCGTTGGCTAATGAGGAAACGTTTTTACGTCAAGTTTTGCTGATTTTACCAATATTTTAGGAGTCACGTTTCACTGTGATATGTCGTTTTTAGGAGCTTATGAATTTCCTGCCTGTGATTGAGGTCCTTTCTATCCAGACGGTATGACTACATACGTACTTTGCTCCCAACTTTGGAATAATAAAGAGTGATCAGAGAACGTTTATTTCCTTCTCTAAGGGAAAATAGTAATTCTTAAAAGCAAACTGGTGTCGTGTTCCTCTTTGGAATATTACACTGAGTTTTATATATATAGATTTTATATCACTTACCTGAGTTTCATATTCCTTCAAATTAGGTTCTGCAAATACATTGTCGTACGATCTTGGCATCATATACATTCGACTCATTCGGTCCTTGTGTGCTTTGTATCTGAAAATGCAGAGTTTTTAATTAGTTTCAAAATTAATGTAGTCACCGAACACTGACTTCCTACCATTTGTTCGGAGGATGGTCTCGAATAATTTGTTCTTCATTATAAATCCATCATGGCCAAATAAACATCTCCCTCAGTTAGCATTTTTCAAATGTTTTGTTTGGTAGGGAAGTGTAAATATGAGGTTAGTGAAAAGATGTTTATGTCCCTTACCCTAGAACTGTGATAGTATGCGTTTCCCGTCGTACTAACGCGAAGAATTAGCTAGCCATTCCTAGTGTGAAGTAAAGTTTACTGTTAAACGATCTATTTATTGGCTCCAAGATGAACATAGCGATTATATCTTTCTTTGTATAAATCATTTTGTACTGTTTGCAGCAAAGATTGTCCGGTCGAAACAGAACCACTTTCAGCTCACAAGCATGCGCGGATATAGCCCTCTTTTTTTTGGGGGGGGGGGCACAATCGCACAATGTACCTAATAGAAAATGTGAAGGGGGAGGGACTCGCAACCTAGAGACCAGGGGTTCGAGTCCTGAGCAGTACTTTTTAATGCAATGTTTATCGAGGTACGATACCTAATGCAATGTTTACCACAAATACCTTTCATATGGCTGATTAGCGATTTTATAAGCGTTATGACGAAAAAAAGTGCCATGACGGATGACAGATTTTTTTATTTACGTATTTCTATTTAGTCTCAGGATTGGGAATTATTTAGGGGCCCGTACCCCCCTACCCCCTCTCAATGGGATAAAAGACGCTGCGAATCACCATTCATTTGATTTTTTTTTTTTAATTTTTTACATGTATAATGAAATAGGAAAAAAACCGTCCGCTTAAAAAAACTGGGGGGACACATGCCCCCGGGCCCTCCCCTATATCCGCGCATGCTCACAGGCAACTAAATGCTCGGAAAGCTTTATCGTTTTTCGAGCAATAGCCACTGCAATGTAGTGGCATGTATATTTTTCATCGTTGGTACTTGCAAGTGTCAAACAACAACGCACCCGCTAACAAATCATCTCATTGGGTCCAAACTGTTTTTTTCTTAGTAATGACTTTTTCATTTTTGCTTGCCACATTTTCATTGCTACATTTTTCTTTTCCATTCCCATTCCTCATAAGTGTATTTTCCTTTCTGAATATATTCCAAAAGTTGGACGATTTCTTACGGACACCGTTATTGATTTCAACATTATGTTTTTGGTTGTCATCGCCAGATTGGTTTGGATCAAAACTGAACTCTGTATCAGTGTCATCTTTTTCGTTTGTATCTTCTCCTGTATCAGTTGTATCATCAATAATAGTTCTACTACACGCTTGGTTACTTTTGATACATTTGGTCATGTCGTGTTCGGTTTTATACTTTTTATCCAATTCGATAGAGTTCTGTTTTTTTGTGATGTTATCATTATGTTGTATGGTGCTGTTCTTTTTGAAATACCTCCAAAAGTTTAGTGTTGTCCGCTCATCTTCAACGTTCTTATTGTTAATACTTCCACTCTCGGAGGTAGCTCCTCTCAAGTTCTTATTTATCTCCATGTTTCTATGAGATTCACAAAGATAGTTTAGTTCTTTAATTTCTTTGTTCAATTTTTTACTATTTCTTCTTTTTTTTTGTTTTTGCCCCTTTGAATTGCTCTCTTCATCAGTTAAGATCTCGATACATTTTTTGACCTTTTCTTTCATGCTTCGACTTGGTCGTATATCTTTTTGATTTTTTGCATTTATTCCACTATTGTCCAAATGTCCAACGCAGTTACTGCCTTTGTATTTCTTTTTACCTTTACGTCTGAACTTTGTTTTTTCTATTGGTAGAATATCTTCACTTTCGGAATCTGTATAGTAGCTGTCACTCAAGTTCTGTCTACTAGGCTCATCTCCTTTACCTATATTTCCACATGGTTTATAATTTTCTATTTGTTTAGTAGACAAAAAGTTACATAAGTTACCCACCAGACACTTCCGATTGTTGTTTTTCTTATCTTTCGATGTCATTCTTTCAATATGTTTACCGATTTGTTCTACAAATAATTTGAAAAGTTCTTTGCTTTCATTGCTCAGGTTTAATTTTTTGTTTGAATTCATTAATATTTTCAATTTACTCTCCGGTCTGATTCTTCTAAATAGTCGATATTTGAATTGATTATTATTACAATCTTCAAAGTAGGATTGAATTTTACTATTATTTTTCATAAGTTTTTTCATTATTTGAATTGATTTGTTGTCGAAAGCAATGTTTGTGTCCAGAAGGGTGTTTAATACTCTCGCTATTTCCTCATCATCTTTGTCGTATCGACTCTGTTTTTCTTTTCTTTGTCGAATTGTTTTACGTTTGCGTGTATTAAATTGATGGAGTCTCTCCAAACTGAGAGACAGGTCACTCGTCTGGCACGAGTCGTCAGTTTCATCAGGTGTTTCATAAACTGCTTCACATTTAGCTCGTAATTTTCGTTTCAAACTTTTCAATTTTTTTCTTGCCTTTTTCTCTCTGTTTGCTAATTCCATTTTTTCTATTTTCTCTCTTTCCCGACGAAGTTGCCTTTCTTTAATAATTTTCATGTTTTCAAATTTTTGTTCTCTTTTAATTTCCTCTTTTTTTCGTTTAATTTTTTCTTTTTCCAATAACTTAAATTGTTTTTCGATTTCTTTTGCTTTCATTAAGTATCTTTTGTAAGTTTCTTTGCGATTTTTGAGTTGTTGACTTTCATACTCTTGTGCTCGCTTTTCTTTTTCCAATAAATGTCTCTTTAGTTCCAATAACTTTGTTTCGTCGTATTGTTGTTTTGATATTTTGATTTTCCCATTCGAATTTCTCAAAGATATGATTTCTCGTTCGTTCAAATGAAAAGATGTCTTTTTGTGATTAGATGTGAATAAGGAAGGAAGATATGAGAATATTTTTGACATGATGCATGTATCAGCCGGGACAAAGACTTCCAGGGAACTTTGAGAAGAGTCTTTTAAATATTTCTCATGACGTATCGAGTCCACTGAAAAGTATTCGTTTTCATTTGGATGTTGTGTTCCATTGAACTTTCGACTCGCTAGCATTCCTGCGCACACATGACGTTGGTTATTTACAAACAATTTAAATTACAGAAATTTTATTGAAGCTTCCTGTCCTATTCACATAGGTAATGAAATACGAGTAGATATTTTGTGGTTGGCCATGAGGAGTTGATACATACTATGTATTATAATTGACCAACCAAGTTCTGTATAAATTTTTCTTTATTATTTATAAATCTTTGGTGTATAGTAGTCTACATGGTAAAATCATTGCAAGAGCCAACAACTTTACCATGTTCTACACAAACACCATTTATCGTCATATCACTGAAGTTAAACAACTTCAAGCGCGTGAAGTACCGGAGTGTGAGTTCGCTTGGGGGATACCCAATGTTATTGACTTTTCAGTTTTCAGGTGCACGTGAGAACAACTGAGTTTAGCTTGTTGTTTGCGGCCGCAAGTAGCACTTTTGTCACTTAGCATTTTACAGTCGTTTTTTAAAATTCTATTTGTGTTTTCTTCGTTTTGATATTACACGTTTGAAGCGCGTAATATCAAATTTTCAGTAAGAATATTTTTTTCTCGGTCGATTCCAAATATTCATTAATTAAAATAATAAACCAAAGTCCTTTCCGTCTCTCATCCGCCGTATTCCAGACTTTGTTACTACCGGAGTGCTTTACCTGGACCATGAGATGCAAATATAGATAATTCCAGTGATACCCAACACAAGCACCAGAGCGGCAATAGCAATCATAGCATATGGGAATACCTCCCACTTGACTGCTACAATTGCAGTTTTTGTTACCACTGGTATCACAATGGGTGCATGAATGTCCAATGCTGTAGCTTCTAAGTGGGAAGAAATGTCCCGGGTGATGTTTGACATGGACGAGGATTCGAGGAGTGACCTAGAAAAAGAGAGTCGAAATTCAATTATTGTCTTCACGATGGCAAGGTCTACGTCCCGGGACGCTTACGTACTCCAATCAAGAATATCACTACCAGCAACATCTAAAAGTTTTTTTGGGGTCGAGGAGAATCTACTTGGCCGAGATCCAGCTTCCTCAATACCAACATCCTGAATCCTGAGGTCCTACTTATATCTTAAGTCATCCGCAAGTTTAGTGCTAGTCTGAGGTGAGTTTCTGTATATGAAATATCCTAAAACCACTGGCTTACAAACGGAGTTGTCAAAGAACGTTGTCAAAGAGAATCCCTGTTTAAGCCTACGATGTTCATCCATCCGAATTAAAATGGACTCTAATTACAGGGCGCAAAAAATGACAAATTTCTTGAGTCTGTTTACATTATAATTTGACAGTAGGTACATTGTGAACATACCTAGATATCCGAGAACTATTTCGTTCAATGATTCTATCCGACACTGGATCAATAGCGTAGAACCAAAGATCAGTCGACGAAGCTTCGGTTATGACAGAACTATTGTCAGGTTTTGTCATTTGATGAGCCGCAATTTTTTCAATTCCGATCACCATTTTAGAATGATCTTCAAGTAAAGACACAATTTTGTTTTCACTTTGTTTGACTTGGTCGGCGCGTGCGCCTGATATGTACAAAATGAGGCGGTGCTTGTCTTCAACAAGATTGATCTGGAATAAGAATGGTAAAGATATTTATTTGTGGTATACTCTCATGATTATTTCAGAGTTTTTAATTTTCTAGTGTTATCATCACGGGGATTTTTATCTTCTATAGCTACTTCATATATCTCATGTACTAACTTTATCTTTATCATAAAAGGCTGCCACTTATTATTGCTTATGCCTTGTCACCAGGATAACCCTGAAAGCACACTTTCACAGTTCCAGTTGAGTGGAGTGGCATCAAAACTTTTTCGACAACTCCATATCAATTTATTTATAAGTACTCTTTTTTCAAAATTGATTTTAGAAATGTAGAGAAAATCTACAAAAACCAGAAAATGCATAAAAATCAGATCACTGAACTTACAAAATGACTAGTGTGGTGAGAAATGGGGTACACCACGTGTCGTTGGCTGTATCGGGGTGCATTCAGCTTCGTTAGGTAAATTGAGTGATTTGACACTCGTCCGCCCTCGTCTAAATCATCTCTCTCTTGACGCACTATACTTACAATGGCAGTAGTGGTAACTGTATTTGACTCCGCTTCTAGTCCATCTGGATTATCTCTTGCCTCCAACATAAATTTCAATGGGAGCTGTGAGTTTTTGAGATCTGAAAATACTTTAACATTCTTCAATATACCAGTGGACGGATCCAAATTGAAGTAGGAGGCTGCTTCAGAGTTGTTGTCCAAAATACGATATTCTACTTGACCATATTTGCCACTATCTTTGTCAGTGGCCTGGAAGAAACAAATATAAAATTAGATTTAGATGGTCTACTCGACAACATTGATCTAAATCATAATCATGCAAAACGCTATTTTCGCAAAGACAAGAAGAACTAATCGATCGAGTGTGATGTGTGCCATACTTTACTTTAGTACAAATTACGAGAGTTGAGACACAAGAGAAATACATTTTCTTTACCAGGGAGGTGACGGTGTCGCCTATACTTTTCATTACATGCTAGGATTATTATCATCTTCTACAGGTAAATAAATGGCAACATTATATCTTAAATACCTTGCCACGTAGTAATATTGGGCTTCACATTTGCAAGATCCACAATATCAATTTGAGATCACCATATAATGTGCTCTGAAGTATCTAATGCGAAAGCGGTTCAGGAATCTTGTTTTAAACTTGATGACACTTACTTTTACTTGCAGTACTGAAACGCCAAGTTCATGTTTGTCTCGAGACATGATTCCATAGTAAACATTTTTGTTAAATTTCTTTGTATTCTCAAAGAACTGAAACTCTGGAGCATTGTCATTGATGTCTACAATTTGGATTTTGACATGGGCTGTTGACCGACTGGGATTAACCAAACCCGTTAGAGTGTCCAAGCGAATGGTCAGATTGTATTCATTGGCCAATTCATAGTCCAGTTCAGATCGTTTCAATCTTAAATCACAGTTTCTGTCTTCGGTAACATTGACAAAAAATAAATCTGTTGAGAAAATACAACGCAATGAAGTATTAAAAGGAGAATTTAAAAAGGACTGCGGTGAGAACGACTTATATTAACTCAGAGGTAAAAAAAAATAGTTGGGCTCATGTGCGCTAGCTCCTCCAAAATAGTTATCTCAGGAAAATATTTCCGGGGAGTGCCAATGATACGGCTATCTCGACAAATTCCAATTTTTCTTTTGGTTTATTATTTTTGACTTTCTCTTCCTATAGAAGACAAATTATTCTAATCGTGCAGAAAATATGGATTATTTTTTAGTTTTGATTGCATCACCACAATCTCTGATAGGTAGGATTAGGAGGGATGGGATACTGGGAAGGATGGGACATTCCCGTTCATTAGATGATTAATTATTTCCAACGCAAACGGCAAGTAAAAATAGTGTTACGTGTTACCATTCCTAAGTTTTTGTTTATTTTCATATGTATTGTGATTTTTATTTGCTCATTATTGCATATATTTTTTAACAAAATATTCAACCATCAATATTAGGATGGTGAAGTACTCTACTGTGTCAGTAAAACAGTTTTAAAATAGATCGGTTTTTTTTCGTAATGTTTCCGACAATTAAGAGTCGTTTCACACTTGTCTGTGACGTGATCATGGTGGCCTGTGGTCGTCCTCTCGGAAGTAAATTAAATATTAAACGAATCAAATCGTACTTACCTTGTTCGTTACCTGACATCAGAGAACACCGTAAGGGGACAACTTGGGAATGAACTCTGTTGTTGATCACAATTAAACTTTTGATTAAAGTGTTGGCAGGCGTATTTTCAGATATTTGAATTGTATAGTTGTTATCAGCAAACGCTAAACCTACATCTGGTGGGACGGTTGCCACATGACGGACAAATATGGACATTGACATAATAGAATGAAGTTGGGGATCCCCGAGATCATAGGCTTTGATATCAACCTGTAGAAATATAAAACAAAACAAAAAATATGTAAAAATCAACCAGCTCAAGATAAAAGACCCGATGTGTGACTAAACTATCGAAATGAGCTTCACAGTACTCTATCTGGGTGTAGGAAGTCAATTTCGCATATTTCAGTCTCAACTTACTCTCCAGATTTTTGATCAAATCAGACAATTTACCTAAATGACATGAATGGATGAAGAAAACTCATTTGTCCTTGTGTAGACGAACGTAAGGAAACAAATTCGATTCAATTCATACGAAACCGCCTGTGTACCTACCGACACAATCTCTAACAAAATCATCAAAATGGGATGACTGGTATGGACTTTATATCTAACACAAGAAATTGACTAAAGAATCATGCAACTAAATTTGTTTCTTTATTTCTATTTTGAGAGTTTTATTATTTTCGGACTATACCGAAAATAGGAAAGCTTTATAGGTACCCATTTATTTCCGTTTATTTCCCATTAGTCCCTCAGTGTTTCTCTAATAAATAAGTGTTAGAATAGAACGAGAAGCTTACTTGATACTCATTGTCAGTTTCTTTCCTCAAATCATCTCTCAGGGTAAGAGTTCCAAGATCAGGATCAATTTGAAAGTATCGCAAGGATTTGTCCTTCCCAACCATCTCATATCGGACCTGTCAAATCAAAAACAATGAACATTAACAATCTTTAAGTTAGAAGATGTGGAAAGTTCGATTCTCTGTAGCGGTGGTTCTCAATTTGTCTCCCTCAATATCGACCCTTTGCACTCTTAATGCACAATATGAATTTTGTCATCGCCCCTTCTCTATCCATTTCTATTTTTTTGCTAGTCAAAAATATTTTTAAAAAAACTATTGAAGGCGCGTGGCCCAAACTGTTAAAATCATTATCTCTTGTTGACAAATATTTGACCAAAATCTTGAAATAAACTCCATCTTTTGTTAGTTCCAAAGTTCGAGTGTGGGCTAATGGTAAAATATTTGTGAAAAAGAGCGTCAAGTCTCCTCTCTCAACTATATTTCAAATGATTCACAACTTTGAACTATTTCTCAACCATGTATGTTGTGGGAACAGCAAGAATTATTTTTTTACTTTTTAACTAACTCTTTACCTTGCTTTAAAAATCTTTTAAAGTTACTGAGTGACAAAAAGTTACTTACCTTATTTCCGGGAGAGGTGCCATCGGCGTCAGTCGCAATCAGGCTTGTGATGTTGTTGCCTACTGCTGTGTCATCGTCCAAAGTGATGGGACGGGGCATGGTTATAAATACAGGTGCCATGTCATTACGATCCTGAAATTCAAATATATAATGTATCAATTTGTAGTGGTCATCATAACAAGGTATTTCAGATACAAGCCTTTATAAATGCTACCACTTACCGTCCCTATTAGAAGTGTGTCAAAGGTTAGAAACACCTGAAATGGAATAAATTTAAAAAATAAAACATCACTAAGTGATCTACAAGCTAACGTCCTCTGTAAGTATGTAGACACTTTTATTTCAATTATTAATTAAAAAAACTTGGATTACACCTAGATGTATTGCGCTTAGGATTAAAGTGCTAATATCAGACCCACCTCTACTTGGACTATCACACGTGTGATCGCTCCTGGTTCGTTACTTTTATTTTCTATGGTGCCAATAATCAGCGTATGTTGGTTTTCCTTCTCGTAGTCAAGACCCCGAATGGTTTTTATCACTCCAGTTTGTGGGTCTATGGCAAAGAGTTCCACTGGTCCTTGTCGGATTGTATAAGTGATTTCCTTCTTTGTGTCTGGGTCTTCGGCCTGAAAAATTAATCACTTACATTAAACAAACTATCGGATGTAATCTTATCCTCATGATCAATAGTGACATCATCGTGTCCGATCGTCAGACGCATGAGTCTGATGTTTGCTGTCAGGTGTTATAATTTTGATTTAGGTTTTATGTATTACTTTCGACTACCTATGAAAACTTTGTATGAAACGCTGTACCTCATTGCAATAAGTATGATTTTCACACGCATTTATCTGCAATGCTTCCAGATAATTTTGATGAAACTACTCGACTGAGTGTATTTTTCATTATGTTGGCATCATCGTGTCGGATCGTATGTACTTGTATGAGATATAAGAGGTTTTCTAAAGTATTTAATTGTCATCAAACATCCATTCTTAAGGGCTAATAGTTGACATTTCTTTTTAATTTACCATTCTATAACGCACTTTAATGTTCACAAAATTGCTAGTTTATTTCATAAACTTATGAGAATGACGTATCCACTACTCGCATTTACCCTAATATAAAGGGTGTCCCAATAAGAGGGCACGATTTAAATTAAAAATAAAACGCATTTTTTTCAGCGAGTGGTAATATTTGTATTGCATTGTAAAGTAGACATGTTCCGATTACGTGTGGAATACAATATCCAGCAAATGGCTTCCGCGGCTCTGAACACAGGCCCTTGTCCTTGTCATCAAATTCTCGATGACATTTTAAAAAAGAAGTGGCTCTATCTCACCAATGACTGGCTGAATTTCTGACCTTGAGCTGAGAAATTGTTTGCGGTTTATTCACATACACTACTTTACAATGCAAGAAAAATATCACCATTATTTTTCAATTAAATCATGCCCTCTTATTGGGACATCCTTTATTAGTGTCACTAATAGTTCACTTACTTTGACTTGCGCCACAAAATAGTCAGCTATATTTTCTGGCACCCTTGCTTCATAATTTGTCAGGTGAAACACTGGGATTTCATCTTCGATATCTGTAACCTTAACAGTGACAGTAGCAGTTGCTATTCTTGGATCTGATGCGCCGTCTCTTGCCGTTACAACAAAACGATACTCCTGAAAAATATATATGTGTAAGGACCAACTCTTTCGTTATACGGCAATGGTTACATAGGCAGTGCAAGTTATGTTGGTCCCTCCTGGGGCCCTCCATTTTTTTCAGAGATCCCCTCTCACAAACTTTAGAGAAGGGAGGGCTACTTAGCTACCAACTGTACTTAGGGGGCCAGGAGGAGGTACAAGGGCCCAATAAACTGGGGCGAGAGGCATGGCCGCCCCATTATAACCAAGCATAGACCTATGACCCCGAAATTTTAAAGTTATACATACTCGTAGTCAAAAAGGGCCCAAAAGGACTTTAGTCTGAAGCCTCGCTTATGCTTCTGAGGGATCTCAAAGGTATAATGATTAATAAATAATAATTTTTTTTTTAGAATTAGAATCTGTCCCTTACAGCATAGAAGAGATTCTATGACTAATCCTGTTTAAGAGTTTTATTTTTATTTATTTTTTTTTATTATAAATTCTTTATTTTTCAGGATATATTATCCTTTCTTTTTTATATTTTAATTCATATTTTTTGTTTTTCAGGAAATATTTGTAATGTGTCTACAACAAACTTTGATATAGTACAGGTAAATAATAATAATAATTTATTTATATATTTTATATATATTTTTTTTTATATACAGAGGAACTTTTCCTAAGCTGTAATAGCTTCGTATATACATGTATATGGCCTAAAGGACTTTAATTTGGGTCCATCTAGATTAGCTGTTTCTTAAAAATCTTGCTACAGATGCCCAAGTCCGTTAGGAGCCCTGATTTTCTTCCACGAAGGGACCTCGCAAGAAATTGTTTCACCGGATGGTTATGAAACATATGCCTTCAACTATTAAAAACAAAATCATTGCGATAATCTTTCTTACTTCTTACTATTAACTCACCATTTGTTTTTCGTAGTCTAACGCTTTGTTCGTTCGAATATCTCCAGTATTCGCATCGACTACGAAAGGAATGTCTTCAGGGAGTGAATAATAGACAACCGCATTCTGACCTTCATCTGCGTCCGTGGCGTGGACACGGCCTACAGGGATGCCATCTTGTCCCTCTGGTACTTTAAACTCATATGGAAGACTTACAAACTCCGGATTCTTGTCGTTAATATCTGTCACTCGGATGTTCACTGTGGCAGTACTTGATAGACCACCTTCATCTTCTGCTTTGATCAACTGGAAAGCAATAATGACTGTTATTTAGCTCAGTGGTTCTTAACCTGTTTTCACCCATCGCCCTCTTTCACTGCGCATTCTCAATATTGATTTTATTATTGCCCCTCTCTTTCTAAAGTTATTGAAGGTGCGTGTTCTAAGCAATACAATATGAAAAAAAAAAAAAATCCAAATCTTTGCCCCCGATGATTTCGTCAAAGACAAAGAAATAGTACCAATCTATGATATGTGTTTCTTTAATCTAAGGACTTATATAACTTCCCCTTTAGCTAGTAGCGATCGTCTTTGGTTGTGTTAGGTAATTTCTTTGTTGTATAGGTATCTCATTTGGGGTACACTTGGCCGTTGCTTACCAATTGATATCTCGTGAGATCTTCTCTGTCCAGTTTCCTGATGACAGAAATAATTCCTGATTTGTCTCCAATAACAAATTGTCTTAAATCATTGCCTGAGTTTATTGAATAAGATACAGGGTCGTTCTCAGGATCAACAGCCTGAAAAAACACAAATCAGATTTGAAAAAATAGGAAAATTGTCGTTTAAAAATCAGCAGAACACAGTTTCATTAAATGTGGTGCGTACAAGAGTAGCCTGCTCCACACCTATTACAATGATTATGATTATTTCGCAGATGACAATATCCGAATGGCGTGAGTCCATAAATTCAATTTAATTGTAAGAAAATCATTTCACGCCAGAATATCAATTAAAACCTTGACAAGTTGTGCTAACATAAGAAAGTAATCTACGACTACGACACAATGTGCCAAAATAATAATCCTTGACTGATTATTATCAAAAGTTTAGTAGCACACACAACATCCTGGAATACCCTGAGTCAGTGGTTCTCACCTTAATTTTCGGTAAAGTCGAGGAGTCGACCAAAATAAAAGTTTTTCGAATAATTTATTCTTCGTGGAAGCCCGAGAAATAAGTCCAAAATGGAATGACACAGGACATTTGCAAAATATTAATCAGGATCTTTGATCCAAGTAAAAAGGTTGGTGTTTGAANTTTAGTAGCACACACAACATCCTGGAATACCCTGAGTCAGTGGTTCTCACCTTAATTTTCGGTAAAGTCGAGGAGTCGACCAAAATAAAAGTTTTTCGAATAAGTTATTCTTCGTGGAAGCCCGAGAAATAAGTCCAAAATGGAATGATACAGGACATTTGCAAAATATTAATCAGGATCTTTGATCCAAGTAAAAAGGTTGGTGTTTGAATAACAGAGAGATACAGAAATTGAGAAAAATACAAGGCACAATATATTCCGACGAAGAATGGGTCAAGAGGGTCAGTATTGATTTTTGTAAAAGAAATTTGTAAATTCTAAAATAAATAAATAATTTCAACATGGTGGTTACATTTTTGCCTAATTTAAGACAATACAAATACACGGCCTGTCTACAGTGCCTACCTTCTCCCTCTAAAAATTCCTGAGCTTTAGCTTTCTGACAATATACGAAAGCGGTTTTCCAAATTTACGCCAATTTCCCTTGTGAAAATTACCTATTTAATCAATCACCAACTTACCGTTATTGTCGCCACAGTTGAATTGATAGAAGCTCCTTCACTCACACTGACATCATAGTTGTTCTGTTGAAAGATAGGACTTCTTGTGTTTGGACCAGGCACCACAGATACCTCAACTATCGTCTGACTAGATTTCCCTCCAGCGTCTGTAGCCTGAACAGTAATACTATATTGTTCACCTGCTATGAGTTTCCCAGTAGTCTCTATGACACCTGATTTGGGATCGATTCTAAACTTTGTAAGTCCAGTATTACTAATATGATAGATGCTGTAAGTAATTTCTGCGTTTACTCCAAGATCATTATCTGTTGCTTCGATCTGTTGGAGAAAAAATGCATTAGTTAAGTTATTATTTTTCCCATAGTTGCATCATGTTTGTGGAATTAATAAGACTGCAGTCTTATTACTTCCACAAAGATGTTTCTAAAACTCTAAATAAGTTTTCTCTACTACTCAATTTTATAACTGTTATCATCTGTTCCCGTACAGCAATAAAAAACTTGTGGGATGGGGGCCAACAATATTCGGTAGTAATCAAACACAAAGCCCAGTATGTGGTCTATAACAACTGACTTATAATCTACGGTACAATTACACAGCTCAAACGGTGAGATGTATAAAACATTTGAACGCCTCTCCCCAAAACAAAAAAAAAATATGTATCTTGTTTTGTATTCCAGGTATGGCAGATTTTTATATTTGAAAAGAAAAAAACACACTGAATTATTTTGGTGAAATGGATTTCTATAGCCACGGAAAAAGGCGCATAGTAAGTTGCGAGCATGAGCATATAATTAATAAATTTTAATTTAACCTTTATTTCCAAATAATTCTTATTAGTTTATAATGCACGACGTTAGCAATAGAACCTGCTCATACGAGCGATACAATATGGACAGTGGGTTGCACAGGGGTGGGCGTTGCATGAAACTTGTATTTATTTATTAACAAAAGTAACCTGACATATAAAAAAAACAGTAAAAAGTTTTATGTTTTTCCTGATTGCTCGATACAGAGAGACAGCCTACGTTTGACTGAGCAACGTGTTGAATTGGTTGAACGATTTGTATAATTTATTATTGATAGTTCATTAGGTGAGGATAGATCTTCAGGGTCTAGCCCATTAATGCAGGACGTTGGAATGGAGGCGATTCTTGTTCGGGAACATTGAGAGCGCATGGAATTGTGAAATCCCAACACTAGCCCACTAGCCTTTAAGTTAATATTAGTTTTCTATCTAGGATTCAACTGAATACCTAGATAGATTTAGAGTTAGTACTGAAATATCTTTTACTCTACTCTTGCTTCTAGTGAACCAATGATTAGATACTCTCAAACTGAATATCACATTGTAATCTTACATTGCATAAAAGCCTGTTTCTTCGTCTTGAATCTGCGAATCTATTTAAGCTTACCTTGACAATTTGGCGTCTTGCTTCCCCAGCTTGGATTTGAATTGGTGGGATCATCGGCAGTCTAGGAGCGTTGTCATTTACATCATTCAAATTTACAGTTAGACTAAGAGGAGCACTTGCGGCTGTCCCTATTTTTTCTCTGGCTATCACCTAAAATAAATTAAAATGTGAAAATGAGTAAATAGTACCTATATCATCAGTTCCCAAACACAGGAGAAGTCCCTAATTGGTTAGAAAGACATGATATCAATGATTGTTTTGTGGACCATTTAAAAAGTCTCACTAGAATTCTTCAGTAATGGTGATAATCCTTGTCATTTCCATTGTTAGAGTGATCTATACTTTCCAATTTTTGGAGAAATTTTTTAAAGATTTTTATGGAATTTGCATATTTCAAATTCTATCTACGTGTATCTCGGAACACTTACCTGAAATCGAAACCTTCCAGGACTTGGTGGATCTCTGTCAAGATTGTCTTTACTAACTATTAGATAGCCTTCATTGTCAATATCAAAGAAATTGGTAGTCAATTCAAAAGTATACAGAGGCTTGGGATCCTCTGGGCCCTGAAATGAGCAGTTGATAAATGTGAGATTGATACTTGTGGAAAGCGGTCAGCAAGTAGGCACCAACATATCTAAACCTCTGCTAATCGGAATTGTGTTACGATATGGAAGTCTTCAATGGGAAAATACATGGTACTGTAGAAGCAAGCTTATGCAATTTGAACAATATACATTTTATCGAGAAACATGCAACTTCAATATTAAAAAGAAGTCCTTAGTATTTAGGAAGTTAACTTTACTGTCCAAAGCTGCTCCAAAAATAAGAAAGAAATACAAAGAAACCAAACAAAGTCAAATAATGAATGCAAGTATGCAACAACAAGATCAAACTGCAAGACTAAATGAAGATGTCCAAATAAAAAACCAAAATTTAAATTAAAGTATGATTAATGTAGCAAAATTATTTATATTTTAGATATCTGGAAATTATGTATGGAACAAAATACAATTTGCCTTCAATGCTTTAGTGATCGGTTCGTTAGCATAAACCAGCAACTTTCGATACCCCCTTAGAAAATAATCAATAATCGTGGTGAAAACCCGTGCATGAGCGCCAATACTTTCCGAAAATGTGGCAATAGGCTTAAGATAAATTTTACGCTTTTATTGAGACACCCTGCAAGGAGAAATGCATGAACTTCAAGACAAAGTATAATGGTAAGGCTACAAACTACAATGCATTTCTACTATCATTGATATTTCAATCTGGGGAAAAATCCACGAACTCTTACCAAGTCAGCGTCAGTAACTGTCAACTTCAAACGATTTCCTTCTTCGTCCAGGATCTTAGTTCCAACAGGTGAATTTTCATCTACAAAACCTTCTACAGCTGAAGTGGCAATCTGCGGTGGATTAGCGTCCACAGGTTTGATTTCAATAATTAACTTGGCCGTGGTGAAGCGATGTGTTTCCGATATTTCTTCAGCCTAAAATGATAATCAATAATCATAATGAACCTTAAATACTCGTATTTTCATTTTGTTTTAAGTGTCAAACCCATTGGTACCTATCAAACTCAATGGTATGGCACGTCAAGAATGACACCCGAAATACCTACCTTGATAGCGATACCAGAATTCTTCCTGGATAGAGTGTACTCGTCGTGGGTACCACTGGTATGGCACGTCAAGAATGACACCCAAAATACCTACCATGACAACGATATCAGAATTCTTCCTGGATAGTGTGTACTCGACGTGGGTACCACTGGTATGGCACGTCAAAAATGACACCCGAAATACCTACCTTGACAGCGATATCAGAATTCTTCCTGGATAGAGTGTACTCGACGTGGGTACCACTGGTATGGCACGTCAAAAATGACACCCGAAATACCTACCTTGAGAACGATATCAGAATTCCTCCTGGATAGAGTGTACTCGACGTGTGTACCACTGGTATGGCACGTCAAAAATGACACCCGAAATACCTACCTTGACAACGATATCAAACTTCTTCATGGACGGGGAGTACTCAACGGGGTGAACTTGTCTCACGACTCCAGTTTGTGGATTGATGGTGAAATAATCTCTAAATGTTGATGGTGCGCCACTCAAGAAGCTGTACATGATGGGAGAGTTAATCGAGTCCATGTCAATTGCTTGGATCTTTTCGGGCGCTATGGATAAAACACCAGCCAGTACACCACTGGAGACCTGGAAAAAATAAGACATGCATGGTTTTAGAAGGAGTGATGAACATGACATTGGCAATTAAACACAGCACTAGAAAAAGACAGTGATAATGGCCCAGCGGTCCACCAAGGACCAGATAAATATTTTGCGGGCCCATACCGATAACAATTTAAATTTACATCTACAAGGATAAAACCAAAATGTTTATTGAATCTTTGTAAAAACGTGAGGCGTGAGGTCCATAGCTTTGGTTACTTTGTTGACCCTGAGATTCGGTGATATCCTTTATGAATTTTTGGGATGTACAGCAACGTCAGCCGTCGTCAGTACTCGAGGCACATAAATATTATTTCCCATTAGGTCTCACCTGGATCAGTACTTTTTTAGGATTAAGTTCTCTAAAGGCATTTCCTACAAGGTGTCTCCCAGTTTACCATTAGAGGTGTGCATTTTTCTTGACGCCATATTAGATCTAAACTCCTGAGAAGAAAATCCACGTCGCGTCGGTCCATAATTTTGAATGAACAGATGGAACTACTTCACTGTAGGTACGAAGAAATAGTTTCTTTTGGTCAGTCTTTATTCCCATTAAAAAAAATCGCCTAAAAATCTGAAGTTAAGATTCCAGAAAAATAAAAAATATGCATACAGTTGTGTGGTACTCGGGGTTGATGCAGGCACTGTCCTGGAGAGCGCATCCCTGATAAACAAAGGAAGGGTCCTGATCGTCGTCATCCTTGATGTTAACTGTGAGGGTTGTTGTGGAGGACAGTCGATCGGTTTGATTTCGAGCACGATCCTGAAACAAGAGAACGAAAATAAGGGTAACCATTTCGATGATGAGTGATGAGATCTGTACGCAGACGCCGACATCGCGCGCCGGTGGGGACTAAAATGTATTGCTAAAGGAAAAATTTTGCGTCAACAAAGCAAAAAATTTGTATCCATTGAATACAGCACTGAAGTACAGTAACGTCAGCCGTAGTCAGTACTCGCGGGACTCCTTGGATACAGCACGTGTCGTTGGGAGTTTGTATCGTAAATATAAAGTACACCTGAGTCTAACAAAAATTCTGCTTCACTGAAATCTTTCATTTACCTCACCTGTTACTTCAGTATACATTACCAGGTACTCAGATTAGTAGGTACCACACAGAGTACCAGGAAGAAGCACCAAGTAGAGACGGGCGAACGAGATACACTTTTATAACTTCATTATTTTTGATTGCTTGAGCAAACAGTAGGAGGGTGTCAGAGATCTCAAAATTATGACAGTGTCTCAGTGAGGGTCCAAATGATTTACTGGGTTATTATCTAAATCAACAGACCCTTTTATTTCAGAAATTGTCTTGTTAAGGTATTAAATTTAAATTTACTCAGAGTTGGAGCCTCTTCTCCTTCTACGCGACAACCCACTAGGGTCACGACATCCGACATCTATTACATTTTCGTTTTTAGTCAAATCTCAAAGAATGCTAAAGCTAAAACTATTCTTGAACAAGTGAATTCCATCATTTGTTGTTATCAATTTAAATTACGTGATATTCGAAATGAGGTCCACAAACATCAGGGCCGGCTCTACCATATAGGCGAACTAGGCAACCGCCTAGGGCGGAAAAATTTAGGGGGCGGCAAAATTAAAATAGAATTTTATTTTCAGCGGGATATGAAAAAAATGTATACATATTGACGTGCATTTTTGTGTATATGATTGATTTGACACATATACACTTGAAAAATTCTAATTAAAACTGTGTAGATTTAACAAAAAGGTTTAGTGTCCATCATTTCTGTTGTAAATATATATGACTCTGAATTGTTCATTATTAACCAGAGCAAAATGCATGGCCAGATTTTGATCGAAATTTGTGCAAAAATCATGAATTTCACTAATAGGAGGGATATGAGTCCTTTTACTATTTATATGAATTAACGAACAAATTAAATGTTATATTCAGGGGGCGGCAAATTCTTTTGATCCGGCCCTGACAAACATTATATTATTTATAATGGCTACTTGCCACTTCCTCTTCTTTTTTTTCTAGGTTTAAAACATAATCAAATGAGACTTTCATTTTTTCCAACAAATCTATTGTCAATCTATTTATAAAGAAGAAATTAAAAGATATAATAGCCATTATGGCGAAGTCTGACACAATAAAAACGAACGGATTGTAAAATAATTGGAGCACACTCTTTCAATGGTTGAGTTGACAAATTAGAAACCAAGATATTAGTTGGTTTGTTGGGTTCAGCTTCCGAAACCTAATTAGTCATTGGTGAGAAAATAATGAAAGACATTAAACGGATCAGAGATTTTGTCAGATCCGGCGATCAAAGAATAAGAAAAGAAATGTACTTTCATTACAATACTCGTATTAAAAAGTAGTTCTGTGAATTGTAGAACTCACTCAAACAAGGGTCCGCCATGAGGACTCAAAGTGGTACAATAGGGTTTAAAAACTAATCAGCTAATTGCATGATCGTAATCAATATCCATACCAAGTTTCATCAAAATTGGACAAAGTGTTCGAGAGTTATCGTGGAACGAACAGACAGCATTTAGAAAAAATCGTGGTGTTAATTAAAACTATCAGAAGTGATCAGGTCTAGTTTTAACACAAAGATTTTACTTTAATTTGTTTGTCTGTAAAACTATCAGAAGTAATCAGGTCTAGTTTTAACTCAAAGATTTGACTTTAATTTGTTTGTCTGTAAAACTATTAGAAGTAATCAGGTCTAGTTTTAACTCAAAGATTTGACTTTAATTTGTTTGTCTGCAAAACTATCAGAAGTAATCAGGTCTAGTTTTAACTCAAAGATTTGACTTTAATTTGTTTGTCTGTAAAATTATCAGAAGTAATCAGGTCTAGTTTGAACTCAAAGATTTGACTTTAATTTGTTTGTCTGTAAAACTATCCGAAGTGATCAGGTCTAGTTTTAACTCAAAGATTTGACTTTAATTTGTTTGTCTGTAAAATTATCCGAAGTGATCAGGTCTAGTTTTAACTCAAAGATTTGACTTTAATTTGTTTGTCTGTAAAACTATCAGAAGTAATCAGGTCTAGTTTTAACTCAAAGATTTGACTTTAATTTGTTATTTTGTTTATCTGTTTGAGTTTTTGTACCATGATAACTCTCCAACATATGAATGATATTTTTTAGATATATTTGGAGAATTGAAAATATCGATTCAGAGTTTAATTAGCTTTTGTACAGTTAATTTAAGTTGTAGAGTTTTCAGCTGTACTCAGACTGTCATTCTCGAACCAGAGCTCTGATAGAATAATGTAAACCTTGCCTCAACTTGAAACGATGTGTGATTTAGGCCCGATTCACACTATTATGCCGGTCACGGTCTGGTATAATATTATCAAATGAAAAACAATGTACGTATTCATACTATCGACAACAGTCGAGTTCTGATAGAGTTTCCTTCCAGTCACGAGGTCGGAGCGAGATCGAACTTGTTACGACATGTACCGATAGTATGCATGCTCTTTTATTCCCGGTTCAGTCAGTCGGTGAAGCTTGTCACATTCGATCATTAATTAAATGCCGGTAAAGAGTAGAATATTCTCGTTCCGTTTTTCTATGTAACAAACTTGGATGCACCCACATTCTTCTCCGTGCAGCAATTTTTTTACGTGGGTTCTTCTTTACGAGGAAGATACTATTATCTTCTTCGTCAAGAATAAGAGCGATAACCGCTAATTCTTGAATCGAAAAATTTGATGTCATTTTTTACTTTTGACGTTAAGTTTACAATTTTAATATTATTATTATTATTTTTTTTTAACAAAATGCATCCGACTTCGATTACTGACGTTTGAAGACTGAAATGAATCGTGAACTGAGATGTGAACATGATTACTAGATCGAGACTGGACCGAGACCAAGCCGTTATTGGCATTATAGTGTGATTACCAGATCAACTTTACCAGATCGAAACTGAACCGAGACCGGCATTATAGTGTGAATCGGGCCTTAGAGAGAGCATAGAAATTTTGGTATACTCTGAGCTCTGAGGGTGCTACCTACGTCATTTTTATAACACCGCGAAAGAGTTTTTTATAATATGGAAGGTTTCTAAAAATTTCCTTTTCATAATTATGTTCATTACCATGATTTTTATTTCCTCAAAATTAGAATTGACATAACTAACCATGCCTTTGATCAAAAACTCAATTTTAATTTTGACGAAATAAAAATCATAGGTATTTATTAATTATAAAAAATATGTACCCACCCATTATGTTATCTATCAAAGTTAAATAAAAATCACGGAGGAATGAGAAGCTCACTTTGTCCAGCCAGCATACCCTCAGTATCAGATTTCGGAATCTCCTCAAGATTTTGGATAAGATAAGGCTTAGCATTCCTGAGCAATTTAATCTTGATAATAAGAACCTCTGTCAGTGAACCTAGAATGTGCTAAATCATTCTGAGTTCGAGAACGTGGCGTTTGTTTGGCCTTTGTTCTGTCAAATACAAGTACATTAAAGTGTCTATTTATTCCTTACATTAGGTACTTGACACTTGGCGAGCGTGCCGAGGTATATAATTTTCTTGGCAACGCACGCATCACACTCAGCATTGTTTGGTGAAAGATGGCCTTTCCGTTCACAGAATCAATGGTAGGACAAAAGAAAATGCACAAGTTTTCAATCCTGTAGAGCGGTGGCCCATTTTACAATCAACTACAAGTTAATAATATCTACTAGTAAAAACTAGTGTTGTACTCAAGTGAAATTATATAAATTATTCAATAAAATTGCGATACTAATAATATTTACTAGTAATTTGTATAGCGAAATTACAAGTATGATACTAATAATAATAATAGGTAATCAATGTTGGAAATGGCCCCCCTAATTAGGGTTTGGCAGGACATGTCCTGCTTTTTCATGTGAAATGTCCTGCTTTTCAAGATTTTATAACCCTGCCCCTGATGTCTGAAACGTCTTTTAAAGGACACAATATACAATATTTGGGTTTTATTCATAAATACGGGTGTTACTTTCAATAATGAGCCTTTGGACTCTTTTTCAATCTCTGGGACTTTATTCCTGATTAGTATGGAGCCCAAAAAAGGGTGGGGATAGTTTCAGGAACACACTGTACCTAACCTAAATGAGCAATGTCTGTTATATCTACTGGCACCTAGGTATTTATTTTTTTTAAAAATAGATTCAGGTGCCTCCTTTCTTCAGAAACAGAATGCCATTAAATGTCTCCATAAATCAATGATCCGAGGTTCTGGTCTACGGATTTATTTAGTGTAAAATACACGACCATTTGTAAGTTCATTATTTCTTGGCCGTCCTAAGCCTACTTGATCGTAAAACTTTGTACAATAGATACCTACATTAAAAAGAAAAGAAGAAGGAAGAAAAAAACGGAACACTTGAGATCTGTGTTAAGACATTTTTATGGGTTAAGTCCCGTTATAGCTTGAATTTGTATCGCGGTATTAGGGCAAATTAACGTGTGTGAGAAATGAACGCGTCACGAAAAATGAAACAAATTGTAAAGAAGTTGAAAAGAGGAGACTTAAACGGGTTAGAGTAGGTATAATTTGCCGTATTCGGAAATGGAAGTGTCTCTAAAAATGAAACAAATGGAGGTGAAAATGGCAAAACAGTCGGAGATAAGAGGTAGAATAAGTTGAGAAATGAATCAAATGGAGGTGAAAATGGCAAAGCTGTCGGAGATAAGAGGTAGAGTAAGTTGAGAAATGAATCAAATGGAGGTGAAAATGGCAAAGCTGTCGGAGATAAGAGGTAGAGTAAGTTGAGAAATGAATCAAATGGAGGTGAAAATGGCAAAGCTGTCGGAGATAAGAGGTAGAGTAAGTTGACAAATGAATCAAATGGAGGTGAAAATGGCAAAGCTGTCGGAGATAAGAGGTAGAGTAAGTTGACAAATGAATCAAATGGAGGTGAAAATGGCAAAGCTGTCGGAGATAAGAGGTAGAGTAAGTTGACAAATGAATCAAATGGAGGTGAAAATGGCAAAGCTGTCGGAGATAAGAGGTAGAGTAAGTTGACAAATGAATCAAATGGAGGTGAAAATGGCAAAGCTGTCGGAGATAAGAGGTAGAGTAAGTTGACAAATGAATCAAATGGAGGTGAAAATGGCAAAGCTGTCGGAGATAAGAGGTAGAGTAAGTTGACAAATGAATCAAATGGAGGTGAAAATGGCAAAGCTGTCGGAGATAAGAGGTAGAGTAAGTTGACAAATGAATCAAATGGAGGTGAAAATGGCAAAGCTGTCGGAGATAAGAGGTAGAGTAAGTTGACAAATGAATCAAATGGAGGTGAAAATGGCAAAGCTGTCGGAGATAAGAGGTAGAGTAAGTTGACAAATGAATCAAATGGAGGTGAAAATGGCAAAGCTGTCGGAGATAAGAGGTAGAGTAAGTTGACAAATGAATCAAATGGAGGTGAAAATGGCAAAGCTGTCGGAGATAAGAGGTAGAGTAAGTTGACAAATGAATCAAATGGAGGTGAAAATGGCAAAGCTGTCGGAGATAAGAGGTAGAGTAAGTTGACAAATGAATCAAATGGAGGTGAAAATGGCAAAGCTGTCGGAGATAAGAGGTAGAGTAAGTTGACAAATGAATCAAATGGAGGTGAAAATGGCAAAGCTGTCGGAGATAAGAGGTAGAGTAAGTTGACAAATGAATCAAATGGAGGTGAAAATGGCAAAGCTGTCGGAGATAAGAGGTAGAGTAAGTTGACAAATGAATCAAATGGAGGTGAAAATGGCAAAGCTGTCGGAGATAAGAGGTAGAGTAAGTTGACAAATGAATCAAATGGAGGTGAAAATGGCAAAGCTGTCGGAGATAAGAGGTAGAGTAAGTTGACAAATGAATCAANAAAAAAAAAAAAAAAAAAAAAAAAAAAAAAAAAAAAAAAAAAAAAAAAAAAAAAAAAAAAAACTAGTTTCTTCATAAGTAATTTTAAATACTTAGTGTTTTTGGTACCTAAGTGTTTTGTTTTAAAGTAATTTATTTTAATAGTAAACATTTTATTATCGAATCGAAGATTTTTCTTTTGAAAATAAAATCATCCAAAAATGGATCTGCATACCAAATGTCACTAAAATCGTTCAACGTTAATCTTAATATAGGATTTTTTTTCCTTCATTTTGTAAAGTTATTTTGAACTTGCACAGGGTTCGGAAAAACTATCACCGTGTCGTTGGTTGTTTCGGAGTAGGTACTGACACATTACATTCAGTCTCATGAAGACGATTGAGTAGCTGTTGTTGATTCCACGGAACGACAGGGGGGCTTTACCGGAGTCTATCTTTGTATATTTTATAAAAGGTGCGTCCTACAGCTGTTTTTTTAAAAAGTAGATGCACCAGACTTGGGTTGCTCATACCTCTGCTGTGCTGTGACAAAGTTGTTGTGGCAGGTCGTAATATATTGGTCCAGATTGGTACATACCAGATAACATAATATTATAAATAATCTCAATGAATCATACCTACGGGAGTAACACTAGGTACATTCCGAGAGCTACTTACTACATACAGGGTGAGTTATTTTAAGTAGAACAAACCAATATCTCAGATATTGGGGATACAAGAAAAATATGGTGTGAAAATCACTCGAATTTCCTTATACACGTATATAAAAAGAAGAAAGTAATGTAATGGACAGAAATTTTCGATGCGAAAACACGTTTTGAGCCCAAATCTCGAGTTTCAGCCGTTGGTTCGTGTGAGTATGTGTTTGAAAACAAAGAACAGTAAGTATATGTTCCATGAATGGTAAGATTTGTCGTGTTCTACGTATATAACAAATACCTACACAAAGCGGCTAACAGCACTAAGGGCAGATTCGATTTTAACCAAAAGTGTCGTTGCGTATTTCTTCCATAAAATTAATATGAACAGACACCAAGATTCAAACTCTAACTTTTACAGTGCCATTTTTAGCCGACATTTATGAAAACGCAAGAAAGCGCAAAAAAACACCAATAGTAATTCAATTAATTGGCGTGAAATAAGATGAATATCAAATTTAAAGTCTCTGGCACATACCGTTCTTGAGATATCTTATTTACAGATGGACAGACACACGGTCATACAATGGTGGGTTGACATACAAAAGTTGAAACTCGAAATTTGGGTTCTGGAGAAATCAAACCTTGTTTTGGCATTGTAAATGAAACATGTAAATGTATATTTCTTTGTGTTATTATGTCACAATTTTAGTGGGCATCATAGCATTACAAGGTATTCTCAACAATCACTCCAATATCACTGAATCTAATAAGCTACACTTTAACAATTCCCTTATAATGTCGCTATTATCATAGCTTCCCAATTGCCCTCAGGAGGCTGAGTTACCCCCAATCACAACCAGACCAAGTAGAAAATTTGAAAAAACCTTTATCATATTTTCGACTTGTCCAGGAATAGAACCCGGAACCTCCTTGGTACAAACCGAGTGTGATGCGCACTCTGCCACGGAGACGTCTTGTTTTGGCATTGAAAACTCGATATCGAATTTTTCAGAATTTTTTTTCTCTTCCGTCTTGAACTCTTGAATGACCAATAGGGTTTAAAGAGACGTTAAGCCAAATTTAAGAAGAAAAAAAATAATAAATTCCGAACATAAATTCCGTATAATACATTAAATTCTACATACTTTTTACTCGTACAATCAACTATTTACTATCTTGTTTTTTTTTTCAATTCCCCAGTTTTTGCAAGAATTATATCTTTTACTTAGACATCCATTAGTCATTAAGACGTTATATATCAAATTATAGATTTCAAACACATCTCAACCAAAATTACTGCCTGAAATATTTTTTATAAACAGCCTCATCATCTTTGATCGGCAGCAGCAGCGACAACAATCTAATTGACCCGGACAAGCTTGCACAGGACATTAGAAGTAATTCAATCTAAGAACGAAACAAACACCAGAATCAGTAAATCAGATTTTTTTTTCAGTCCGACAATGTCCACGTCCACAAAATAGAACATGACTCATGCGTCCGTCCGGACAAAAATAAAATAACTTTGCTGTTTTCGTAGCCTCAAGATATTTGAGACCTTGAAAATATCATACCAAACTGAGTGAGTGGAGAGGAAGAATGAAACAAACAATGCTCGTACAAAGGATGACACAAGTTTTCCTCAGTGAACGATTTTTAATTATTTTTATAAGGGGCAGGTGCATCTATTTTATAATAAAAATTTCAAAAGTAGGTACCTACCCACGATCTAAACTAGTGGATCTGTGAACTGTACACCTCACTCAATGCAAATGGTCACCATTTAGTCCGGGTGGCCCCCTGGGAACCAAAAACTGATCAGCTAATTTTAAGAATATAAAATATATATAATGACTGTCAATATGAAATTTCATTAAAATTGGATCAGGCGTTCGAGAGTTATCGTGGGAAGACATAATAAAGACAAACAGAAAATCAAAAGAAAAATTGTGTTGTTTAAACAAGATCTTCACTTGGTTCGATCAATAACGAAAATGCTGAGAAAATTCGATGATCAAAATCAATTTATTGCATTGCATGAAAACGGGTGTGACGTAACATGATCGTGTGTGTGTTTCCATTTAATAGTCAATATTACGAATTCTGGTAGTCTTCATACAAGATTCTAGGAAGACAATTACCATTCTTTAAAATGACTCCATTGCGATTTTCTTGATGTAAAAATTGAATTAACCTGATCATTGAGTGGAGATTACATTTTTGAATTCGCCTTATTGTTTGCTATTTTGGCTGGAAATTTGAACGCAACAATTATATCGCACCAGAGCTTTTGCATGGTACAAATCTTGTCAGTTAGAGACAGTCAAAAAGTCAACACTAGAGGCAAACTGATTCTTAAATTTTTTTTTTNAATTAAAAAAAAAAAAAAAAAAAAAAAAAAAATACAGTAAATGGTTATTTATATAGCATGAATAATATTGTTCGAAAGTTTGAAAAGTCACACACAGTTCTGAGTACATAGTGTAAGATTATTTTTCCCACCACAAGGCTTCTCTATTTGGTAAATTGAGGGACTGCATATGCTCTGAAAACATTACTTATAATGTTTGAGCACACGTGGGGAAACAAAATAGTGCAAACCGCATGGAACAGATTGCAAATAAAAGTTATTCTTAACAAAACTAAATGTGGAAAAAATAAAAGCCAAGTTCTTAAACTAATACTTAAGTTTTATATACCACTAGTTCTGAGAATAGTAGGTAGACCCCTCTCAATAGATCCGAACCAAAATCTTAGTACTGACCCCTAAAGTACATCATGTAATTTTGTGGCAGGATATTTTTTCGTATCCATTCCACTGATTCATTGCCTATTGAAGATAATAAACTTAAAAAATCAGCAAACGAGAAATTACATACAAGAACTAGTGCTGAACTTCCGGATTAATATGAAACTAACTGAAACCAAGGAGTTTGCGAATGAGAGAAACTCGGCCCCACAAACTAAGGAGTTTTTAAGATTTTTGGCTCCCTCCCCAAAGTGATTTGACGAACTTCAATATTTTATGACAAAATTATGCTGATAATTAAATATCCCCCGGACATTTGGTTAACACAAATTGAAGACTTGAACTTTTACCTTTAAGAAAAACGAAGTTATCAAAAAACGTCTAGATTTTTATTTCTGTAAAAAACTTGGCAATGTTGTCATCTCCATGATTGATAAGTATACAATTATACATACTCAGCATCAGCAGATGGATTTCTGACAAACGTATGAAACAGAATTTGTGGTCATTTTTACATTATTTATATCTATCCTTATAAAACACTGACTGACTCATAATCAACTTAACTCGATGATGAAGAAACATCGAAACTTGAAATTGAAACACAAAGGTGCGAGTATTAGGTACTCTTACAATGTATCGTAGATAACGAATAAGAAAAAAATCCAAAGTTTAAATCGAATCACACAGCCTACCAAAACTATACCCAAATGTTCGGGTGAAAATTCCTCTCTATCATGGTAGGTAGATATTAAGACTATGACAGCTCTTCACAAATAGCTATCTATAGGTATTTAGGAAGACGGAGAAAAACTCAGACTGAATAATTTGGTTCAAAAAGAATTATACAGCGATAGGTAGGAGAAGAAGTATACCTACGAAGATGCGGTCATTAGCTAGATATAAGTATCCTATAAAATGGAAATTATTGTAGTGGGCTGAAATTATCGATGTCGAGTTGTCAATACTAAAACATCTCAAAAAGATACCCTGGGCCTAAATATCATGTTTCAGTCGTTGGTCCCCCAACAAGTGTTTATATGTGAACAAAATATCGGTAAGTGTTAGAGAGACTCGAAATGTAATGATTGATCCTCTTCAGATAGTTTCTCTCGCTCAGACTACCTACAGCACATTCCGTGAATCTACTGATTCATAGACTAGTTTTTTTTTCCTTTCTTTTTTAGTTCGCTGTGAAAAGCATTTGAAATTTATGAGTCAATGTCTCTCAATTGAAGAACACAATCATCTTGGAGTCTAATAAAGTATTCGATGACAATTATAAAACGGAGATCGCAACCAATAGAACAAACAAACCGCGATTCCATCCCAGCAGATCATTGGATTGTAAACTATTAGTTGTTAACACAAATCTTCTATCTTATCTCGTGTACCACGAACATGATCTAAATAAAGAATGGGGCAGTTGCTTTTGACTTAAAGTTTCCATTAAAAATGTTAATGAAGAGTGAAACATCAAAAAAAGCATACCTAATGGAAAAATTACATTAGCTGAGGTGTGGCGCGAGCGACGTGCTTTAATGCAGTGGCTAAAGCGCCTAAAAAATTGGATTTTTTTTTTTTAATTTGGCTTAACGTCTCTTCAACATCTATTGGTAATTCAAGCCGGGGGTTTTACCGTCCATTCGCTGGAAACTTGCAAACCAGCTACCCACATTGACCTCACCCAGCCTGGGTTGGGCCTGAAAAAAGAGCCAACAATACGTGGTGTCCCCAAGCGGTCACCCATCCAATTACTGACCACAACCGACGTTGATTAACTTCAGTGATCTGACGGGAACTGGTGTATTCAACGTGGTATGTTGGATTACGGCCAATATTAAACTCAACCTAACATGTGAGTGTGGTCACGTCCAAATTGATGAAATTCAACTTTCGGTATCGTATTTTCTCAGCATTTTCGTAAGTTGATAAAAGGATATATTCATGATAAACTAGGTACTTTACTGTCAGGGGTTTCTCCTGACATGCTGGACCCGATTTTGATCCAAACGTTCATACTATCGAAAATGATTAACCAAAAAGAAAACAAATCAAATAATTGCAGCAAACTAAAACCCAATCCAGCAGAGGAGTTTATTTATTGATTNAGTGTGGTCACGTCCAAATTGATGAAATTCAACTTTCGGTATCGTATTTTCTCAGCATTTTCGTAAGTTGGCAAAAGGATATATTCATGATAAACTAGGTACTTTACTGTCAGGGGTTTCTCCTGACATGCTGGACCCGATTTTGATCCAAACGTTCATACTATCGGAAATGATTAACCAAAAAGAAAACAAATCAAATAATTTTCGTTTTTATTGATTTCGTTTGATTTGAAAAAAGAGTCTGTTATTTTCTAGAACCTCTGCTATACAAAATTCTGAGTTTACATGAAAAGTGTTGATATTTTTAGATCATTTAACAGAGTGAAGTGTACTATCTAGGTACTCTGTTTCTGGAAAATATCCACATTTGAACAGAACGACTTAGTGATCAAATCTAATGATTTCCTAGAAGAATCTGATGATCAGATCTAATGACTACATTGATCTTCCTCAGAAATTTGAATTTCCAGATCACATTCATGTCTGAGAAGAAGAATTTGATGATCAGATCTAATGACTACATTGATCTTCCTCAGAAATTTGAATTTCCACATCACATTCATGTCTGACTAGAAGAATTTGATGATGAGATCTAATGATGTCATTGATCTTCCTCAGAAATTTGAATTTCCAGTTCACATTCATGTTCGACTAGAAGAATTTGATGATCTGATCTAATGACTCCATTGATATTCCTCAGAAATTTGAATTTCCAGATCACATTCATGTCCGACTAGAAGATTTTGATGATCAGATCTAATGACTACATTGATCTTCCTCAGAAATTTGAATTTCCAGATCACATTCATGTCTGACTTGAATAATTTGATGATCAGATCTAATGACTCCATTGATCTTCCTCAGACATTTGAAATTCCAGATCACATTCATGTCTGACTTGAATAATTTGATGATCAGATTTAATGACTACATTGATCTTCCTCAGAAATTTGAATTACCAGATCACATTTATGTCCGACTAGAAGAATTTGGTGATCAGATCTAATGACTACATTGATCCTCCTCAGAAATTTGAACTGCCAGATCACATTCATGTCCGACTAGAGGAATTTGATGATCAGATCTAATGATTCCCTTGATCTTCCTCATAAATTTGATTTCCAAATTCAATTTCAGATCTCATCCATAACCGACTAGAATTCTTGATGATCAGATCTAATGCTTTAGAATATTTAGATGATCTTCTAATAAATTAATTTCCAGATTCAATTTCAGATCACATCATAATCTAACTGTACAGCTGCGTCAATCAATATAATGAATCAAATTATAAAGGAAATGCAATCACGATGCAACCATCAGAGGTACGAGTATCTTATTATTATAGAACCTCGTAAAAAATGTTCATACCAAACTTCATTTCGGTCCAGTTATTTTGAATTATGACCGAACCCGTTGTAGTTTGATCTGGCGTTGCGATTGCGTGTAATATTAGAATGAAGATTTTTTGAAGTCTTTACCTATAGATTTGTTTTTAGTTGTCTGATTATAAAAACATCTAATAAGAGAAATAAATAATAAGACAAGCTTTCAACAGCACTCGTCAATCAATCGTAGCAACATACGATGATAGCCATGATGTATGAGAATACAGCTCTAAATAATGAATAAGTTTTTGTTTGTTGCCAAAGTGTTTATACATGTTATTTTAGAGACTAATAATTCATTATTAACTTTTAAATAAATTAAAACAAAGCTCTTACCAAAAACACTATTTATAATTAGGTATTTATGAAGAAACTAGTTTCGATTTAGTCAACTTCCATCTCTAAAGATTGCATCTCGACTAGACTGATGATGAATCGAATGATTCGAAACTAGTTTTTTTATAAATAATTATAAATAATGTTTTTGGTGTTTTGTTTTAATTTATTTAAAAGTTAATATTTTTTAACACTTATAATTACCATGTTATTCAAATTTGAATACTAATAATTGCTATGGGCCCCGTCTCCGAACAATGGCAATCACTGCAATATAATTACATCACTAACACAAACATAATAATATTCCAGTGTCCGATGCGCCATGTGTTATTTTCCCCACTGCACTCGAGAAACATGTCACAACCTCAGTTACTTAGTAAGCGAACTTAGTTACTTATTAAGATATAATGGGATTGGAAGAAATAACGCATGAAGAGCCACTCTCATTAGGTGTCCAAAGGTACCTTCAGGCATGGCCGCATCCAGGACAGAGTTTTAAGGGGTCAACCCCCCCCCCCTACCGAAATGAAATCCTGCATACGGTCCTGGCCTTCAGTTATTGTATCTCCTATGCATAAGATAAATTTAAGGGGAAATACACATTATTCTATTAAGCCATCAGATTCCAATAGTTGCAGTGACAATATTTAGCCTTTAGTAGGTATTCGCCGATGATGTAAATGACTCAGATGGGGCGCGTCCCATGTTACCTCTACAATTATTTAAATATAATAAATATGGAGTGCATTATACAAGGTGCAACAGAGAAAAGTCCGTTCCTTGAAACCACATGCTCTGAGTCAAATCATTTTTAGGGGGTATATTCTATATGTAAAAATGTACAAAAGTGCTATGTACATTTTGACATAGTGCACACATCCTCCCGAAATACTATCTTTTCGTGAATGTTTGAATACGTTTCAGAAGGGTTAATTAATTTAATTTACAGTTACCATCACTTTTCAAGGTTTAATGGTATGGCTAAAAAAATGAATTTTTGAAAGAAAAAAAAAATGCATTTCTTTGACGGAGTACCTAGTTATTTCATTGTATCAAAGCACCGAAATTTTAAGACCTTAGTCTTTATCTAGTTTTTATGAACTCACCTAATGTCGGTATTGATCCATGGGTAAATTCCTGATATCTTCGCCTCTAGAATTTTTGAAAAGTTGGATCCTCCTAAAATCGATAATTGCCTCCAATAGCAATAACAGGTGGTATAACTTAAGTTCAGAAACGGTTGAACAAAAAATCACGAAGATGTAAATAATTGTAAGTCCCATGTCTTTGTATTAAAAGGAGTTTTTGATTTTTTTTTTTCAGAAAATTTACCTATCCCTTCTAACTTGAGCAACAAAACAACAAGCGGTTCCATGGAACATACTGTTATACGTTACACCCAGTATCCTGTATAGAGTGAATGATTATTATCTATAGATAGAATTTTCTGAATGATATTTAGCTTACGTTCACTTTGGTTAAGGTGCACATGAGTACAAGGTGAGAGCGGACCAAATGAATGACTCAATGCAAAGTACCTAATGACTGGTGACTAACACAATGTGTGAGTGTGATGTAAGTGGTGCAGGGGTGGCAGGTACAACCTATTGTTATTCTATAAGATCAGGGACTAAATTACAACATTTTGCACCAATGGCCATAGATGCTGCGATGGACTAAACATGAAAAGAAATACTAGCTCATCTTCCCAACATCGTATGCGTCTATTTTCTCTTCATAACTATATCGCTATTTTTCTTCATTCCCGTCATTTTTTGATAACTCTTACTGTTAAGGCTATGTAATTTTATAGCTATAAAAATTATAGCTAAAATTATTGCTATAAATGTTACAGCTTTAATTATCGCCCGATTTGTCAAAAAAATATGTTTGACAAATCGTTCAGGATGATTTTTTTTTAAAAAAACTCATCCTCACCGATGGTCAGATTAAGGAGGCGACAATAGGTTAAATGTGTTTGAGGATCTCCAGACACTCAAAGATGTGATGTACAGAACATCTTCAAGTATTGTACCAAAATTCCTGTAAAGGCGGTCTTTTTATGCAACAGGTCAAACTCACTGAACGATTATTTGAGAGAGAAAAACGTGACCTTTGTTCGACCCTGAGCGTGTAGCAGTGTTCTAGGATTCAACTCATAAGTGCTGAGATTTTAACCCTAGACTGAAATTAGTTGTGATCTAAAGGAAATTCAGGAAGAAGCTAATTAATATCGTTATTGATCGAATAAGAGGAGATCTAGATTTTTTTAATTTGGTTCAACGTCTCTATAACATCTATTGGTCATTCAAGACGAGGGTTTCACAATCCATTCGTTGGAAACTTGCAAACCACAACTACCACACATTGACCTCACCCATCCTGGGTTAGGCCGGTAAAATAGCCAGCATTACGAAGGTGCGAACCCACGTGGACAACCACATGGCACAACTTCGCTGGACGTTGCTCAACTTCAGTGATCTGTCGGGAACTAGTCTAGATTAAACTTCACGATTTGGTTTAAACTTCTGTTTGTCTGTTCGTTCCATGATAACTCTTGGAACGCCTTGTCCAATTTCAATTAACATTTATTACGTTTATACAATTAACTGATTACATTTTGAGCCGGATTTTTCCAACAGGATCCATAGGGTGGTCATTTGATCTGAGTGTGATCTACAATTCACAGAACTAAGTACAGGTCTATTTACTTTTGTATTAATTTCGTCGTCGATTTCAAAAGTAAACCAGAAGGATCTTCGTTTGTGTTGTTTAGAATAAGTTACCTTTCCTTTCATTCATTTACATTGAAAATTTAATATTCAATTTATTCATGAAGTACAATTTGCAATCCGTTATGTTTAGACTTGGTGTGTGTGGGCTCCCTCCACCCAACCCTAACTGAAAACACGACACTTGTCGAACATTATGTAGATCAACCGACCCGGACTTAACAGACAGGTTGTTATACTAGCATCAAAATAGTCAAGTCTCTCATTTCAATTTGAATTTCATACAGGGAGAACATTATGTAGATCAACCGAACAGGACTTAACAGACAGGTTGTTATACTAGCATCAAAATAGTCAAGTCTCTCATTTCAATTTTAATTTCAAACAGGGAGGACATTATGTAGATCAACCGAACCGGACTTAATAGACAGGTTGTTATACTAGCATCAAAATAGTCAAGTCTCTCATTTCAATTTGAATTTCATACAGGGAGGACATTATGTAGATCAACCGAACCGGACTTAACAGACAGGTTGTTATGCTAGCATCTAAATAGTCAAGTCTCTCATTTCAACTTGAATTTCATACAGGGAGGACATTATGTAGATCAACCGAACCGAACTTAACAGACGGGTTGTTATGCTAGCATCTAAATAGTCAAGTCTCTCATTTCAATTTGAGTTTCATACAGGGAGGACATTATGTAGATCAACCGAACCGAACTTAACAGACAGGTTGTTATGCTAGCATCTAAATAGTCAAGTCTCTCATTTCAATTTGAGTTTCATACAGGGAGGTGAAAACTTCGGAATGGCTATATATTGAAGAATGAATTACAAAGTTTACTCAAAACTTGTAGAACTCACCCAAACAAAATGGTCAACATGAGGCTAATTAAATTCAAATTCCAAAATCAAATTCTATGAAAATAATACATTTCCATACTATAAATTTTATCAAAATCGGACAAGGCATTGAAGAGTTACAAAAAGACAAACCGAACCGTTTGTCAATTCGTTTTATGACGTATTTTATAACAAATTTTTAGGCTTACGCTCCATATGAGGATTAAGAGGCCCAAACACCCTCACAATTACTTCATAAAAGATCTTCCATGAAAGCTGCCATTCATGGAAGTATGAAACACGCCAAAAAATAAATCGCCCCTAAAAAATAAATCTCATAAAATAGAATTTATAAAGTTAAGCACCAAAATACCTTTAATACTTATGGAGAATTGATTTCTGCAAACGAGAACAATTTTATTACATCACNGTCCTTCAAAAAGGAGAGGCAACCCTGTATTTATTAGTTTGATAGATATTTTTCTTTGTTGTTGAATAGATCGTCGAGAAATTTAAGATGTCGTGTCTTAAAATAGAGAACATTTTAATTTCCATTGTACCGACATCATTCGTGTCCGTTATTATTATCTGAAGATCCGCAACATTATAGAACCAGACTCAGAATCACCATGGACAGGGGGGACAGGTTGAATGTTTGCAGGCCTAACGAAAGGGGGAAAAATCCCCCCCCCCGAGGAGGATGCTGTGAGAGGCTGGGTTATCTTTCTACGACTCTCAATGTGGGCTGTGTAACCTGGTGGCAGCAACAGCAACTTATATCCTAATAATGTATGAGACTTTGTGAAAATAGAAGATTCAGGATTTTTGAAACATGTTTGAACTTTTACTTCAGGGTGATATAATTGAATCGAAGGCTAATACCTAATGGCCGGTAATATACAACATCAGTTAAGATAATCAGGTGATGCACTTGAGAGTCGCTTCCAAACTGAGCTGATGGTGTAAAATAACACAGAAAGAAATATTTTTTGTAACATAGTTTCTTGAGATACCTACCAACGTAATAATACTGCAGCCCACGTCAATTATTAGCTTGCAAAAAAATTAGGTTGTAAACTTTTAAATTAGACGACAAGTTATTTAGAAGTATCATAATGTACATCTGACTACTGTCGCGTCTGAAACGATGATGAATACACTTATATTGTTTTTAGCAATTTTAACTTTCATAACTTCGCACTTTTATATAATTAACGAATGACTGATTCATTAAATGTTTTGGCACTTCCTGTATTCTGCCATCTAATCTTGAGGACGCCTTCCTAGTGACAAAGCATGTTGGTAATATCAACAGTACCCAGAGATACTGAAACGAAATTTTCAAGAGGTCATGAATCGGGAAAGATAGGCTTGAACGATAGCCAATGTCTTATGAGCACACTCACAAGAAGTAGATTCAAATGAGGTAATAATAGATAAAGGGTGCTCAAAATTGAGGTATCATTTTAATATTCATAAAAAAAGACTTTTTTTTTAAAAAAAATATTAAATATATTTTTATTTTAATTTATTACAAATAGGTTCCGGTTAATAAAAAGAAAAATTATGTCGGCCAAGTGACCACCCCCCGTACTGGATTGGCAGGCTCCCAATCTTTTACCGAAATTCTGAATCACGTTGTTGAAAATACTGTTGTCAATGTTTGAAATCTGCTCGATAATGTTGTTTTTAAGCTCTTGAATTGTTGTGGGATTATTGCTTGTTGAAAATACTGTTGTCAATGGTTAATATCTGCTCGATAATGTTGTTTTTAAGCTCTTGAATTGTTGTAAGATTTGTTGGAGCATTTTCTCTACCAAATTCTGTTCGAAATTTCCTTACATCTTGAAAATTTTTACCATTTTCAAAAAATGTTTTAATAGCAAAAACACGTTGTTCCTTCGTGTAACGTTCCATATTAACTAACCGGAATGTATTTAGAATATACCTGCAAAAACCTCTTATAAAAATTCCAGGTAGAAAAAAAGGCGGCAAAATCAAAATGATGCCTCAATTTTGAACACCCTATATAATTTGACCGTTTGACAACTTAATAATTGGGCCTGCTCAAAGTAGCAGCTCAATCAATTTTATTGCCCCCCCAATTTGGATGACAGAATATCAAATAATAATAGCTATCAACCGAATATGTCGTAAAATTTACAAATTAAATAATCAAGGACAAAACACTTTGAGAAGCTGTATTGATCAACTCTGATATGATTATGTGGTAGAAAATAGTGGCGACTCGTGAATAACAAATTAATTAATCAAGGATAAAACACTTTGAGAAGCTGTATTGATTTAATCTGATATGATTATGTGGTAGAAAATAGGCTCGTGAATAACGAAGCGATCGTCGCTCTGCTGCTTGAAGAAATCTATTTTCAAGCGTACCCGAATATTGAAATATTCATATAGATCTGAAAGTGCAAATCTGTATGGTGCCAGAAAGATTTTGATGATTAGGTAGAAGCCTGAATATAGGTTGACACCTATCTATACTTATAAAACCTCAAAGCCTTGTTGGACTCGTAATCACAGATGGCTAAACCTATAATAGAAAATTGAAATTTCCTTTTTAAATGTGAGTACGGGCAGATAAGTAATAAGGAAAAAAAAAAAAAAATGAAAGTTCAAATGGAAAGTTTCTTAGCGTACAAAATTGCACAGACTGACAGACTGTAAGAAGTATAAAGAAATGGCAGGAATGAACCTCCAAAACCAAAATCAAAAACCCAGCTATGGTAAATTTTGGTAAAAACGGATTTCTACAGCCGCACAAATATAAGGATACGAATTTGCGGGTATCAGCTAGTTTCTTATATTCTTGGCAGGGCTGTCGCCCATCAGCTATTTTGTACGGGCTTCCACTGATAGAAAATGTAACAGATGTAACACATACATGTTGGCATGTTATATAAAAAGAATTCAGACTCACTCTATGGAGTGATGTCGTTCTCTTAGGAACGTCAATAAAAGAAAATGGTCTCCAATTTGATTTGAACATTTTAAAACATTATGGGTTGAATTTTATTGCCCATTTTATTACAACTTTATCTAAATCCAATAAAAAAATATGGATATGTAGGTATCTAATAAGTGAGGACAAGACCGGCTTTATGAGGGTCCCAGGGGAAACCATAGTGGACGATGTACGAAGGACAAAAATACTAGTAATTCTGTGAATACTAGAAAAAACTGTAATTTTGGACATTATTAGGCAAGAAGGAAAAACTGTATTCGTTTTGGGAATTAAATATTCTGATAGGTCGAGACTGTCGGGAGAGCACCAAAACGGAGGAAAATTATCATTGATATGTCAGTATCACATCCCTCTATTTGATCGGAGAGGTTCATTCTAATTTAAAAATCGAAAACTTGTAAATTGAAAATCCCACCAAAATAAAAGCAAATATTCGAAGAATTAAGTGTTTTATTCTTTTTTCGATATATCAAATAAATATATTTCTACCGTTTTAAGTTCTGTGACCTTTACTGATGCATGGAACGGAAAGTTGGATGTACTCATTAAAAAGAAAACAGAAATGAAGAATATATTAACAATTTCCGTACCGGAACGGAAAGTTGGATGTACTCATTTAAAAAGAAAACAGAAATGAAGAATATATTAACCATTTCCGTACGGGAACGGAAAGTTGGATGTTCTCATTTAAAAAGAAAACAGAAATGAAGAATATATTAACAATTTCCGTACTGGAACGGAAGCTGGGTGTACTCATTTAAAAAGAAACAGAAATGAAGAATATATTAACAATTTTCGCACGGGGAGTTCAGACTCCACCAGCAATATCTGAAATTAATAATTAAATAAAGATCTTACCGATGCCACGATGGTCACCAAATACCGCTGAGTTTTTTCGAAATCCAAACTTCTATTCACCGTTACTTGTCCTTGGTGGGGTAAATTTATTGAAAAATAAGAAAATCCATCGGCTACAGTGACCCGGTCCTTGCCCATACCATCGTTGGCTCCAATCATTCTGTCTTCACTTGGAATGATGTAGTACTCCACAAGCCCATTGACACCCGCATCACCGTCGACAGCACGCAAATTTTTAAAAATTGTGGTGCCAATTGGAGTAAGCTGAAATTGTAAAGATGAACGTCAAAATAAATAAATTTAAAAATACCGGAGTCAACACAGCAATACAAGAATCAATAAAATCTCTCGGATGACAAACTTGAGTGCACCCTGATGTCCCTGATGTAGCCAACGATTCGTAGTGTCCCGGGTGAGCTCCCATCCCAGTACGCACCACCACCTTCTCGTCGCCATCATCACCACCACAACCGTTAAGTACCTTCTTATCTTCAGTGATCTAACGAGATCTGGTTTATCCAACAATTGTTGCTTAGTAAAAACATTATTAATATTAATAATAACGAGAAAAAATAGCGAAATATTGTAGCCTCAGTTTTTTCTACCACTTCGTATGTATTTTGGCGTTTTATTTATATCAAAATCCGTTTTTGTTTTTTAGGTGGAGATGTGTATTTATCACGCTCAAAAATCGACAAACATTACAGCAACATTATTTTTTCTGTAAATTTAATAATGGAAAGATTGTAAAATCAATTACATCACTAACATAAATAATCATCACATAAAGCAAGCAGTCTCCTGACATCATCCTCATTAACAACATCATCATGATCACCATCAACATTCGGATCACTGAAAGGTCATCCCAGAATTAATTTATTGTTATTATATCTCAAAGGGCATCAAGTATTCCTTTTCACACTTGGCGGTTCACACACATTAAATTCAAATATTTGATTTTAATATTTCTCTTGGCAATAGAGGTGGGATGGCTCAAAAATTCAGGACGAGAAACGAAATTTTAACTGATCTGAATGGGGGTAATCTACCCAGCAGCGGATGATTTTTTTGTTGTATTTTTACGATCAAAAGGAACTAACTTTTTTTTTTCTCAGAGATAACTCACTTAAGTCCGTTCGTTCTCTTATTTTTCACATCCTCTCAAAACGTTTCCTAACCTCTCTGGTTTGGGGGACGTTAAAAAAAAAAAAAAATGTAGAGATATAATTAAAAAAAAATCAATAATATGGTATACTTATTATTTTTTTGGCTGAGTTTTCAAAGATTTTGCAAACTTGATGCTAACATTCTCATCATTGAGACAAAAACGTTCATCTTGACGCTTATATTGAACACTAGCTGTTTCTCCCGTACTTCGCTACGATTGTTATATTGCTATTTTTGTTTTTCAAGGACACGTAAATGGGGGGAGGGGGTATTTGTTTGTGTTCACCCTGTATATTGCAACCTTTAAAAACAAGATTTTTCGCTATCTGTTAAAAAGCTCAAAATTACTAAATGGGTAAAAATTTGGTACCGTAAAAACTTGTCCTCATTTGGGCCTTCTGCCGAATCCAATCCAGTTTGAACAAATGGCAGAAATACGTTGCTATCGGTTTACCGAGAAAATTTCCGTAGCTCTTGCCTGGAACTATGATGGTATGAGTTCCAGGTGCTTTGAAATGTGAGGACGGCTTCGGCCAGAGTACTCTTAAGGGACTTAAAATAAAATCAGTTATTTGCATGCATTAGCTGGGTCCAATCTTCACACAAGAAAGGGAGAGAGATGTTTGACTGATATTAATTTTACCAATTTATTAACACAGCTTATAAGGTCTCCCTGAGAGCTATTCCCCCACAAGATATAAATAATTAGGACATTCACCTGCCTAGCAACTTAAGTACCAATGAGGTAATCAACAGAGCCATCAGCATCATAGTTGTCCTAGAAGTTGCTCCTCAGGTCTAATTTGATTACATTAAGTAACAAATCCCAAAACTCAAATAAATTATTGCAAATTGCAGAACACGTACATAAACATCACTAAAATCTTCAACTGGTGTTTGATTGAAAAAGTTTCAAATTAACTTTTAAACCTCTGGGGCGGTTCTGAGTCTCGAAATATTTGTTAAGACTTTAATGTTGACAGTCGTTTAGCAGGTCATTATGCTTTCTCACCATTGCACAGTCATAAACGATATTACTCAATTATTCGATAAATTTTGCAGTTGCAGGTTACGCCTGTGTCAAAATTTTGTTCATTTACAGTCTAAAAAGGTGAAGAAAAAAATATGAAACATCTGAATGAGGTTCTGATAACATTTTGTTACATTTTCCTGAAAATGTTATCAGAATCAAAGAAACAACGGTTGGTAGGTAGATATGGTGAGGTAGCTATTATTATAATGTCAATTAGTGACAGACTTCTGGTTTATTGTTTTCAATAATGAAACTTTGAAATCGATCACGAAAAAATACCCCCCCCCAAATATTATATTCTCGGTTTCAAGGTAATTAGACCCCCCCTCAAAAGCACTTCGCGGTAAAAAGTTCCCACCAAGTCATTCATTCAAAAACAGTACTAAAATCTAAAGAGTGCCCGCCCCAATTGCATTTCTTTTTTTCCGCTCAACCTTAATTTTTTACACTAATTTCACTACTTTCAAAAATATCACAAATCTCGCAAAACTCTCATTTATTCACGCCCTTTATTCGCACTTTGGTAACTCACTTGCACTCTTTGACGTGGTGGGTCTCATTAAAAATTTACCAACTAATCTTTTTAACATATCATCGGAAAATTTTGGGACTCATCGGGTTTTCTTCATCTGCGGGCCCTTTAGTCTGAAATTCGGGTCACCTCTCTAAATTTGGCAATTTCACTCCAATTTTGATGAAATTTTAAACAGACACTCTTTAGAACATATTATCGACAAATTTTGTGTCTCATGGGGCTATCTTCTAAATCTAATTAAGATAATATTTCCACTATAGAGAGCTGTGACAACAACCGAAGGTTTCCAAAGCTAATTCAAATGTTTTTCACAAGAGAGCTGCGATAACAGTCAAAGGCTGCCACATCTAAATATTATATTATTTGCACTAGAGACCTGCGGCAACAGCCGAAGACTGCCAAAGCTAATTCAAATATATTTTCATTATAAAGCTGCGACAACAGCGGAAGACTTCCAAATTTAATTGAATTAATATTTTCTCCAGAGAGCTCTGACAACAGCCAAATCTTATTTCCAAAAATATTTTCATTGGAGAGCTGCGACAACAGCCGAAGGCTGCCGCTGATAATATAATATTTTCATCAAGTACCTGCGACAGCCGGAGGCTGCCAAATTCCTAGAATAAAGGAAAATAAAGTTTAGAACGGTTTTCCGTACCATTTATTTGAGACTATCTTCCCATGTTTTGACTTTTAAATAAATTAAAATTTAAATTATTTTGACGCGTCTACAGGGTCCAATGGAATACGATTCTATTATAGTGCTTCTGTGTTTGAAGTGTCACTTGCCACTTGAGTATTTAATTATAATACAAGAACAGAAATTTTACGAGTGCGAGTGGCCACTTGGCTAATTTGTAGTCGGAGTGACAGCCTGACAACCAACACTTGAGTGGAGTTTTGTAATATGGTCCTTTTTTTTTAATTTGGCTTAACGTCTCTTTAACATCTATTGGTCATTCAAGACGGGGGTTTTACCCTCCATTCGCTGGAAACTTGCAAACCAGCTACCCACATTGACCTCACCCAGCCTGG
>CM022874.1:14026759-14051237 GCA_012654025.1 Pachypsylla venusta | reverse complement strand
CCGCAGCCGAAGTCTGCAAAATCTTTTTGAAATAATGGTCAACATCTACAGAAAATAGAAATATAACAATAATGTCACTAAAAGACTTAAAACTTTAGAAGAACAGCATCTGCATTCTGTTTAAAATAATAAATAATATTATTTTATTAAATAATATTATTAGAAGAGAAAGTCTAGTACGGTTTTCCGTACCATTTATTTATTCGGTATTGGTTTTAGAGTCTTTTAATAAATCCTTATGAACAATTTCATTCATTTATTTTCATTAATTTTGTTTACTGAAGATAATATCAATAAAGGTCTGGTATTGGCTGGAGCATATCCACCAAATCAACCAAATTGACCTTTTCGGCAGCCGCTTCTTTTAAACGTACATACATATAGGGGCCCGTGGTCGAAAACGGCTACAGGCCTAGCCCTACATTAATCTGGCCCTGCACCTGACAGCAATGAATGAAACCAAGTGCTAGATTCTAGATTCAAAAATTAAAGTTTAACTTACCTACTTAATCTTTAAAGAACTGAACGTTTAGTTTGCATAAACATTCAACAATGTATCAAAGATTAACTTTTTGAGAACAAAGACTTTTGATTGGCCAACTTTATTTTGGTTTAAACTTTCTGATGAATTGATCTTTAATGGAGACCAAAATTACGAAATACCATTGTATCCAAGCCATTCACACAGATATCAGCTATGGGGATGGTTAAAAGTTTACAGTACGAATATTTTTCTTTTTTTAAATTTGGCTTAACTTCTCTTTAACATCTATTGGTCATACGAGACGGAGGTTTTATCCTCCAATCGTTGGAATCTTGTTCAGCTACCCACATTGACCAAGCCTGGGTTGGGCCGGTAAAAATAACCAGCATCACGAGGGCGCGAACCCACATGGCACAACCACCATGGACGTTGCTTAACTTCAGTGATCTAACGGAAACTGTTATATTCAACGTGCATAGACGGTGGCACGAATCCAATCAATCAATTTGATTGATTTGACTTTACTGAGCGATTGAATTCAGTCAATCTTTTCATTTTAAACTATAGAGGTGGGTGAACGAACGACTAGGGAGCGACTGAAAGGAGTCAATTCACTTGACTGAGCAATAGAAGATAATACATCTTTTCATTATAAATTTTAGGGATGGATAATGAAAAAAGACTTTAGGGGTGGATTATGAAAAAATAATTCACTTGTCTGAGCAATTGAATTCAATCCATCTTTTCATTTTAAACCATGGGGATGGGTGAACGACTAGGGAGCGACTGAAAGGAGTCAATTCACTTGACTGAGCGATTGAAGTCAGTCGATTTTTTCATTATAAACTATAGAGATGGGTGAACGACTAGGGAGCGAATTAAAAGAGTCAATTTAATTGGCACAGCGATTGAAGTCAGTCGATCTTTTCATTTTAAACGATTATAGATGGGTAAACGACTAGAGAGCGAATCCAAGGAGTCTAAATTGGCCGAGCGAAATGATATTTGGACTTCATCACTGCTATACATTGAAAAACACAAAAGAACGTGATTTTTAGATTAAAAGATTTGTATTGATACATACTCGTACATTTCAATAAATGATTTAACCATTGCCACCTAACTCCTAAAAAGTGTAATTATTGTCACCCTCTCAAAAAATGCAATTTAATTTGTCAGAAATACACCAAACTATTGTCACTATTGTCAAATTGGGACCTGATTTGGAACGCTATCCATTTTCTTGTATCATTGTTATTTTTTCATTTGAGTTCCAAATCATTTGATATTGATGTTGTTCGACTGAAACTATAGAGAATACGAAAGCACTTGTTTATTTAAGGACAGTTCTTTTCAAATAAACCTAACACGTTAGGAAGCCATGGAATTTTTTTTTTTACTCAAATCTTAATGAATGAATACAGGCCAAAGCTGGAACAACGCTCTAAGACTGAATTCACCCATTTCCTTGTATCAGTTTAGTCAAGTGATTTTCCAAATGAAGTCTATGACCATTGACCATCATATGTTTGATCCTTTCTCTTCTAGTTTATAATGTCGATAGTTTTCCCAAACCATACACACTATGAATTGCTGCTCTGTCATTGATTACCAATGCGCATTATTCTGTGCGTCCAATGTAACACAGCAGCAAGGACAAGACGACGATTTTTTCATCTCCGAGCAATTCTTATTCTTGTCTTTTTTTCCTAACAACTCTCTATCAAATTCAGTTTCAAATTGTTGAAATATTCTGTCGGTTTCGTCTGGTCTTTTCTTACATTTTCTACGACCTTTCAAACATACTTTTATCTCTTCTGGAATCTTGGCCGCTCGTTTTTTTTGTTTCTCTTCATAGCACTTAGCTAAGCGATCAATATCTGCTTCTACTTGTTTCCATGTAACCTTATTGTCGTTTTTACCTTTTTCATTTGATGTACAACAGGTCAGTTCAAACGGATCTTCATCTTCGTCATTACTCGGGCCTATTGGCTTACCAGATTTTGTAACTCTAAGTTTCGTTGGATTCAACTTCAATTTCCAAGACACTTTTTTCGAACATTGTTCTTTTATTGGTGTCACTTCAATATGTATGTTTTCTTCTGATGAACTTGACATCTGCTTAGAGTTTGAAGTCGTGCTTGAAGAATAACAGACATAAGTAGTTTTTTCTGGACTTGCTGTTTTTTTGCCTTTTTGTTTATTTCCGGCACACGATTGGCCACATGTTCGCTTTTTATTTTTTTGTTTATTTCGGTCACAAGATCGGTCTTTTGTCTTATGGCGGTCATTTTTCTTATTTTCCCTGTCACAACATTGTCCATGTAATTTCATATCAGGCATTTTGTTTAAGAGTATTTTATTCTGGTCGGTCGCCTATAGTGTTTTTTTATGTCTGAGTGTAGCTAAATTTTTAACTTGTGTGTGAAATAACTATGGATTTTGAAAGTGTAATAAATTGTTGAAGAAATTATCGAGAAAGCTGTTATTAGCTAATAGATAATTTATTTTGCGAGAAGAACATGTTCAGAGTTTGGCCAAAAAAGAAAAATCAGTGTTATTCCAATAAGACGACGAGAGTCACTGTTGCGGGGCATTATAGATTGCATGTGTTTTTAGGAACGTCCAATATCCCCCTGTATGTTTCAACTGTGGAGCGGTTGATCTCAAATGGGTTACTCTAAATGCTGCTACTAAGACCTGACATTGAATCAATTTTTTAGTACCAGTAGAGCCAAGATCTATCAATATCTTTCAGGCAGAGTGTTCGAAATGTCCCGGGACGGAGTTTTATCTTCTTAACGGCTAGAAATAGAGACTTGCAATTTTGTATGTACCTTCATCACAAGTGTATTTATTTCTTGGCGTAATCAAAATTTATACAGGGTGTCTCAAAAGTAGTGAAACAGACCCCAACTCTCGATTTATAAATAGAACTCCCTATTTTTTTATTTAATTTTCGAAATCTACGTCAAATTGTACCTAACATACAATCGACGCCTCACTCGACACTTTGATCAAGTCCGCGTAATAATGATTTTTTTCTTCGAGATAAAACGTGGTACCATTGGTTTTGCCCATTTTTCACATTTATATACCCAGGGTGATTAATATGTTACTTTGGTTTAAATTAACATTCGCGTGTCACCTAACTTACTAATGTAGGTATACGCAAAGAGATTTAATTTATTTTTTTGCAGCTACTTTTATAAGGAAAATCACATTGGCATTTATTTTACTTACCTCAGACACTGTGGTTTCGTAAGGGGTATTCAAAAACTTTGGAGCATTATCATTGATATCGGACACTCGAACAATCACAGGAATTGTCCGCTTTCTGTTCGATACTTTGACGGTACATGTCAACTGAAACATAAAACACAGAATGTTAAATTGACATAAACTATAATTTTAAAATTCACAGCCCAGTTGCTATATTGACTGACTGACTCATTGACCCATAATTAGCCTAGAAACTTGAAGTTTGGAAGAGTGTTTTCTTTTCTTTTAGTATTTAATCGAGTTATTAGAGGAAAAAAAAAATACTTTTGCGCGGTCAAATTACACAGGTCAAACGATAAGAGATATCAAAAAATGACCGGGAATAGACCCCCCACGCCATAAAAGGCAAGCCTAGTGACTGGGTGACTGTGGTATGTATATTGCATTAAATCTAAAGAGCCTTGGTTGGTTGATCTGTATTCCAACTATAAGCAATGAAAAAAAAAAAAAAAAAAAAAAAACGGACGGAATTATTTTGGTTAGCCACGGAAAGAACGCATGTGTACGAAGTTGCGGCAATCTTCTAAAGAGAATAAGTAGAATAACCAAAATCTTTGTAGTTCTAATTTCACTAAGTTATCGAGTCACCCATTGTGATGCTCATCCAAAATTCCCGTACGGATGTCACCCTCAAGTAACTTCTCACGTTCTCAAGTATGACCTATTTTTCACCATGGTACTTGGTAAGTCATAAATGAATTAGAAGAAATTACGCATTCGGAAGATAAAAGAATATTAAAACAAATCATTTCGGAGGCACACATTAAATTGAACAAAACGAAAAGACATAAATAGCAGAATTACCAGCTGCACAAATTTTAAAGTTCATCGATCAACAACAACAAGTAACCTAATATTAGAAAAAGTTCGAATGCTTAGTAACATTACATTTATGAATAGAAATTAATGGTCCAAGAGAAATTGACTGACTCAATAAACACCACTAGGACTAAAAAGTCATAAACAACAACTGGGTATTAATGCTGTGTGAGTGAATGAAACGAACTAGTCCATCAAGCTAAACTCTTTTGTAAGGATACTTCTATTGACTTTAAATCAAGCGGTTTGGATTTTGAAGGAACCAAATTTCCAATCCCTCAGATGAGTGCTAACCATTTAAACTAAAGAGCGAAGTAATTTTTTTTTTTTTTTTTTTTTTTTTTTTTTTTTTTTTTTTNAAAAGACAATTTAGATATTATGCGCAAATATAAAAATTCAAACTCTTCAGCTCAGAGTGCTATAACTTCAAGGAAGAAGATACACTAATTTGGGGTTACATCTGAGTTGGACAATGGGGTCGCTTAACATAAAAATTTCCTTGTTACCGATATGTAACGCTAGAAGAAGAAAAGAAAAAAAAGAGAGAAAATTATCATTGAAAAAAGGCCAAGTTCCAACCACTCTTCAAAAAACTCTGAACGTTGTGATATCTATTATTGGGGCCAAGTTTATTCTTGCTGCTGTTCATCCCACACTTAAATTTATTATTGTACTTTGTTCTGTCTCAATTCTCTTAAATTAATACCGACCTTACACTTGGTCTACTTTTTCTAAGGAGAACCGCAAAATACTAGGAGGAAGTGTACCAAAAGTGGACCCCTCCCCTAAAGCGGACCCCTAGCCTATTTCTCACATAACGTAACTTGAGAGAAGGAGCGGGAGGGGAAATGATTTGTTTATTGTTGGAAATCTCATCTCTGACTCGGTCACAGTTTCAGTTGTAATAGTATTGATTTTAGATCTGTATTTTGATTATTGTGATTTTGAAAAGTTTTTAAGGATAGTATATTCGGATTTTCCCAGGTAAGTGTTGATAAGTAGAATATATACGTGTTAAAGTACATTGTTTTACTTCAATTTCTGATATTATTTTCTCTAAGCTTTTTAATTTAAAATGTCGGTGAAAAAAATTGTTTCCTCCACCAAAATTCCTAATGTGGACCCCTGAATTCCTAATGTGAATGTTCTGAATGTGGACCCCTGAACTCTGACCAGTGGTGGTCCTTGGAGTATGAAATTGGGGGAAATTTAGATTTCAAAAACCATATGGTCTTCTCTTACTGTTTCGTTTTACCCACTCTATTTCTGAGTGGTGTTCATTTCATCTATCTTTCCATCTCAACTTTGGTGCTTTGGTCTTCTTCTTTCACCCAACGGTGTCCTGGGTTCATATTCTTCTCCTTCACTTTTTCTCTGTTCAAAGACTCTCCTTTTCTCTTTGGTTTTTATTGAATTTATCTTTCCAGATTTTATTCGTTCTTTATTTTGATTTCTATCAACTCTCCAAATTCTCATCCCTTTTTCAAATTTACCAAATCTTCTCAATTTACTTTCCCGCTACAACGTCATGTTGGGAAGGGCACGGGCAAAAGGATGACAAAGCTAGCGCACTTGGGTTGTTACGTCTATGTTCATTGAACAATTTGTTTAAATAGAAAAGACATAGAAGTTATTTTCGCTTCTGCCTCGACTTCAATCTGCCTCTTGAGTTTGAATTTTTGGAGGTAAGTATCTAAAATATTTCCCATATAGCTAAGGTTGTGAATCTGCGGTGATTACTATGATTTAACAGTTGTGGGAAGGTACCGCTTTTTATTTTTAGGTTAACTAAAATACCCTTCCGTTTTGCTGAGTCATAAACAATTATTCTGTTGTCCTTACGAAGATGGGTGTATCTAACTAAAGACAACGATATACATTCCCGTTGAGCAGTTTAAGAGGTTAGTGTTCAATGAACCGCCACTGATGTTCGTTGTCCAAGATTTAGACAATACCAATCAGATACAAGTGTTTATTTGGACAGTAGGATGATAACAACAAGCAAAGAGTTTTAAGTGTTTGTTTAATGAGATAGAAATAAAATAGAAGATATGCACAAACCCTTGGAGACAGATGGTAAGGAGTAAAGTAAAGTAAAAAGCTATGGATATTTATTATGTTAATAAGTGAGGGCATCATGGTGATCATTTTAACTGAGTGAAGTCTACAGTTCACATAACTTGTGAAATTTTTAAATTAATTAAAATGGTCCGGGTTGTCTATAATTTTTATGAACATAAAATCTGACAATGCGTTCGAGATTTGTTATCGTGGAACGAACAGATAAACAGAGTTTTGAAGGAAAATTGTCAATACTCTATCAAATATCCTCTTATCCTATAATTATTCATTTTTCTGAGCCCCAAGACGAGTTTCACACTTTTTTTTTCTGGGCTCTTAGGATTAAAGTATATTTTTGATTTTGGCACTATAAATGTTGAAAGGGTTATTATAAACCCGTGATGGTTCAATAGGAAACAAAAACTTAGCGGCCAAGTTTGTAAAAATGACAAATGTCCAATAGAAAAAAGGCACGAATGGTCGGTATGATTCCTTTCTCCCTGAAATTCTCATCCGAGAACGACACTAACTTTAGATGCCTGTATTAGAGACGATTTACCTGAGAATGCAACTCACCTGGAAAACGATATGAGACAAATTGTCCGAATCTCGATCAAGTGGAGCCAAAAGTTGTAACTTTTTTCCATTGAGAGAAAACAGAGTGTTTCCTTTGGGGAACACCAAATCTAGAACAATTTCGGATTCAGGGTCACCCACAATTGGAAGCTCATGAGGCGAAGTTTCTTGACCCTTTTCTGAAAACAAAAGAAAGCAAAACTATGGCTTTAGATAAGGTAAACATATAAATGCAAGGGATGGAAATTATACATATTATAATTGAATTGATGTTGCTGTTGGCGATCTTGATGGATTGGAACATGATTTGCCAGTTAATACTTATCGCATCCTGATTCACTACGCGTTGTTATATTTATTGACCACTTATATCCAAATATGATTTACTAATTTTCACAGCGTAAAATAGGTCATACTTGAGATTGTGATAAGTTACTTGTGGCTGATATTCTTACTGCAGAGTCCACTTGAGCTGATGCTGAAAAGCAAAAAAAACTCTACCATATTATTAAGTATGTAGGAATTATATTGAAGTGAATGACATGGTTCTGGGGACAATGGCAATTAACTCCAACGTATTGAGAGCTTCCTGCAGTCTCCTCGCTGGCAAGTCCACTTGATGTTGAAAAGCAAAGAAACTCTGCCATATTATTAAGTTTGTGGGAATTATATTGAAGTGAATGACATGGTTCTGGGGACAATGACAATTAACCCCAATGTATTGAGAGCTTCCTGCATTCTCCTCACTGGCAAGTCCACTTGAGATGATGTTGAAAAGCAAAGAAACTCTGCCATATTATTAAGTTTGTAGGGATTATATTGCATTGAATGACATGGTTCTGGGGGCAATGGCAATTAACACCAACGTATTCAGAGTGAGACGTTACCTACTTGTGGCTGATAGCCTCACTGGCAAGTCCACCTGAGCTGATGTTGAAAAGGAAAGAAACTCTGCCATATTAATAAGTTTGTGGGAATTATATTGAAGTGAATGACATGGTTCTGGGGACAATGGCAATTAACCCCAACATATTGAGAGCTTCCTGCAGTCTCCTCACTGGCAAGTCCACTTGAGCTGATGTTGTAAAGGAAAGAAACTCTGCCATATTATTAAGTTTGTAGGAATTATATTTCATTGAATGACATGGTTCTGGGGGCAATGGCAATTAACACCAACGTATTCAGAGTGAGACGTTACTTGTGGCTGATAGCCTCACTGGCAAGTCCACCTGAGCTGATGTTGAAAAGGAAAGAAACTCTGACATATTATTAAGTTCGTAGGAATTATATTGCATTGAATGACATGGTTCTGGGGGCAATGGCAATTAACACCAACGTATTCAGAGTGAGACGTTACTTGTGGCTGATAGCCTCACTGGCAAGTCCACCTGAGCTGATGTTGAAAAGGAAAGAAACTCTGCCATATTATTAAGTTCGTAGGAATTATATTGCAGTGAATGACATGGTTCTGAGGGTAATGACAATTAACACCAACGTATTCCGAGCTTCCCGCAGTCTCATACTACCTACCATCGGAAACGAGGATGCCATAATTGATTTGATTTAAAACCAAAAAGTAATTTACAAAAATTACTATTCTATTCCACCTGAAGAATTATACCAATCATTCATAAATAATTTATGCTAACGAATGGCTAATAGGTTTTTACTAATTGTTCAGGCCAACTGGGAGACTAGTCAATGGCCTGAAGCCCACCGAGACTTATTTATAATGTTATAAATCTGGTTTCAGTGGTAATTGCTCAACTGACCACAGCAGTATTTGAGACTCCAAGGATGTTGGATGCATAATTCACACAACTTATTAATAATAATTTTATTCTTGACTTTGTCGTGGTCTTGAATTGTAATATGTAGATTCTGGTGACATGTCTTTATCAGGCTCGTAGGCAGGCCAGAAGCCTGCCAACGACTTTAGCACGTTGAAAAAAGCAGTTCCCCCAGTTGATTCAATTTAAGTTACCTCGCCCGTATGTTACTCACCCTATTTACAAATAGGTTAACTAAAATATAGCCGTTTTGCTGCAATTGACATCAGATACTCAGTTGTCCTCACAAGCCTGAGTGCAACCCGAAAATCCAAAAACATAACACATGGTATTACCGATTGGACTAAAGATAAAGATAGTAAAGCTGTGCATAAGGCCCATTATCAAAGTTGTAAAATCGAACTTCTGGGCGATGCCAACGAAATGTCTTAATCAGTTGACTGGTTTGTATCAGTCTCTTTGACCCAGTGGGCTTTGCACACCGGCATACCGGAGCCAGAGACCCGTGTTTAAATCCTGCCGGGAACCGATTTTTCCCGAACTGTGCTTAAATTCTTCGGGTGTGCATTCAGTCTCGCAAGCACAACTGAGTAGCTACTTAAGGTGTGTATTTAAGTATTGACCAGTGGTAGCATACCTGAGCCAGAGACCAGTGTTTCAATCCTGCCGAGAACCGATTTTTCCCGAACTGTGCTTAAATTCTTCGGGTGTGCATTCAGTCTCGCAAGGACAACTGAGTAGCTACTTAAGGTGCGTATTTAAGTATTGACCAGTGGTAGCATATTAGAGCAATAAAAATATAAATCTGTGATAATTTACTGCAGTGGCTCTTGTAATAACAATTAAAAAGAAACTTTAGGATACCACTTTAGGGAAACAGTTTCCCTACTCATTTTGTCCCCTAAAAAGCAGAAGTTTGTATCCTTAAAAAATGCACTCGATATTTCAGACCCTTAATATCTTTTGCCGTTTGGAAGATATTTAGCTGTTTTGGAAGTGTTCAATGGATCTGTAGATAAACCAAATTATTCATACACAGTTGAGAGGGTATACCTTCCTACCAGAACTACTTCGTAGAACGTCTTCTGAAATGGAAACCTGGCTACGAGCCCGCTCTTCATTATACAATACACATCTAACCTATGAACATGTCAATTAATTAATTATCAAACATGTTGACGAAGGCTCCAGGGGTAAAAATACCGGGAATATCAATCAGGGGTAAAAATACCGGGAAAATCAATAAATTAATTAACAGGGAAATTGTGTATGACTCCCGAACTGGTACAGATCTTTGTCAATTATTGACATTTGAATGATAAAATCAACAGTACAAATACAAAATTCACAACAGCTTTTCATAATCCTAAAAAACCTAACTCTCAAATTTTATATGGGCTGGGGGTTGGGGTATTATTTATATCAAAGAAAGAAAACCTTTAGGAAACTTGGTAGCCTTGATAATGAAGAATGAACCTTGATAATGGAGTAAAATCCGAAATACGCGTATCGAATAATATATTAAAATTGTAGAACTTAAAGTCAAGTGTTTTTAATCATTTTCATTTCTTGTATTATTTATAGTGAACCTTTGGAATTGAATGGAATAATAGATAGTGAAGAAATACTCCTCCCCAAAATGAGCCAACATGGGCGAAATACTATTTTGTATTCTTAGTACGGAGACCTTTATATGTGACTTTCAATATTGTCAGGATTGTCCTAGCAGAAACACCACCCAAATCCCAAATGGGGCCTCCGCACAGTATAACATATCAATCAAACATAACTCTAAGAGACTCAGTGTATTACTCAATTTTGTAATTTTCTGTACTTGACGTCAGAAGTGACACTTGATTGCGGTGATTTACCTCTGGAGATTCTTGAAGAGTAAAATTTCTTATTTAAAAATATTTTTAGCAATGCATGTCTATAAAAACATAATCGCATGTCTATAAAAACCTATTTGCATGTCTATAAAAACGACAATATCGATTCAGAGTTTAATTAATTAAATTAAAAATTCATTCTAGAAATTAAAATTTAAAGCTATATTATTCAAATCGTTCTATCACAACTCAAATCTGATGATGACAGTCTGAGAACTGTTGAAAGCTTACCACCAAGTTAAGTTATTAATTTTTATTCTTTAAATAATTTTGATTCATATTTTTCTTATCCAACCAGAGAGTTTCAGATTTTTTTAAGGAATTGCCTTGCACAAAACAAATCAAATAGTCCACAAGCGTCCTAAAGACGTCATAACTCTATGTGCAAGAACATACATGGCCTCTTAGTAATATACCAAGAACAGATGAAACAAAATTTTCCCATTATAAACTAATTAAAGCAAATCCAAGAGTAGAAGAATGTATCCAACCTGTTTTATGAAACTGGTTTTCTGTGCTTAGTGGACAGGACATGATAGATGACACCTCACGGACATACAATCAAACCGCAGACACCATAATATAGAAATAATTGAAAAAGGGAAAAATAGTGCACACCAACATTGTGCTAAAGTTAAGAGTTCATCTCACGAACAAGATTTTGCACAACCATGATAAAGTAAAGTGCATAATGTGCCATTTGGATAGACTGTTGCGAATAAATCATCGATGGCAAAATATAAAAATGATGGAAATGGATTTTCTGAGTGTGAATAGATAAACACATCATTATTAGCGCAAGAACTACATCCAGAACTTCATGACGTGGTCGATTTTGTTTATTATTTTCAATAAATATTTTCATTTTATTATTAAAAACAACATTATTCGACGAGTTTTGAATGCCATTTTCTGCAAAGTTTTTCCAATATCAAACATAGTTTCCTATTTTTTTCAGTTAACTCAAAAATAAATGGGACAGTTTTTTCTATTTTTCAAAATTTTGATGTTTTTGAACGAGGGGATTCATTTATATTTTTTGCCATCACAAAATAACAGATGTATCTACCTAAATCAAGATAACAAAAGGAAACAAACCAAGAAATTGCAGCAATTGGTTTCTTGGTCAGTGGTTTGCCCGTTATAGGTAATTTTCGGCAAAATGCACTGAATTTGTACATCTTAAACTTTCTAAATCACTAAATTCTTCAGCATTAATGTACCAAATTTAGTGATAAATCACTAAATATGGAGCCTGCTGTTCCATCCAGAAGAGTGTTTAACCAAATCAGGTGAATGCGCATTAAATTAATCACCAGCTGAATATTTCTCTTTTTAATTTGCTTCTTAAATGTTGTGTAATGATTCATCATGGGATGAGTAATTGCTCCTTCTATCTTTCTTAATGTACACAAGAAGAGATTTATGAGACCAGAAATTGTGTTTCAGATGGGAACATTTCTGTAGTTCAGGGCCAAAATGAAGATATCATGACGGTGAGAGTGATGAAAACAAAATTATGTTCAAATTGTAATATGCAGGATGTGATGAAAGCAGGACAATTGAATAGCAGGAAGTGATGAAAGCAGGACAATTGAATGAAAATTATATATGTATAAAATATCCAGTCTTTACATAACAGAAAAAAATCAAATTAAAGTTTCGCAAGCCAGACTCAGACATACAAACACACGGGGGCAGCTGTTTCATGTACCATACAGGAGTCAGGTTTTCGTATTTAAGTCTCCTATTATCAGAGCCATGGATTTGTATAATGACATGGATCCAAAGCCAGCCCTCTTCAAATGATTAAGTAATATACAAATATAAATCTTTGAATAACATGTTAATTATAAGTGTTAAAAATATTAACTTTTAAATAAATAAAAACAAAACACTTACCAAAAACACTATTTTTAATTATTTATAAAGAAACTAGTTTCTAAAAACAAAACACTTACCAAAAACACTATTTACAATTATTTATAAAGAAACTAGTTTCGAATCATTCGATTCATCATCAGTCTAGTCGAGTCGAAGGATGGAAGTTGACATCCTAGTCACTCTCTCATTCACATCTTTCATTCACACTCATCCTTTTATTTCTTATTTATACCTACACAAGGCACTCATCTTTCACTTACTCACACAGCGTCAGTAATTGCTCTACACTGCTTGAAATATAGGAGTGCAGGGGCGTAGAGGGCTTAATTTTTTTTAAAAAAAAAACATTGATAAAAAATCAACCGACTTTCCTTATCTATAAAAAAGTCGAGACGTGCACAATACATAAAATTGAAATAATTTTCCGCAAAAATACAGTAATTGCAAGAAAAAGTAACTTTGAAATTATAAAATATTTGAATGTTCGTTTCCGAACGACCAGTTCGGGAAGAAGATATGGACAATGGACATTGATAACTTTCAAAAATTAGTTTTAGACCGATTGGTCACCAGGGGGCACAAGGTATAGGATTACCTATTATTTTTTCTGTATAGCACATTGATTTATATTTTGAACTCGCTGTTTCGGCCGTGTTTCGCTACGGCCTATAGCTTGACGCGTTAGAGGCATGGCCGTTCCCATAATAAAAGAATTCTATGACTTCCCTTTCAAAAATCGGAAGCTAATAGTATTCTATCATTCCCCTGACAGAAATTAAAAAACGACCATAACTCGAATGTTCGTTCCCGAACGACCAGTTCGGGAAGAAGATATGGACATTGATAACTTTCAAAAATTAGTTTTAGACCGATTGGTCACCAGGGGGTACAAGGTATAGGATTATTATTTTTTCTGTATAACACATTGATTTATATTTTGAACTCGCTGTTTCGGCCGTGTTTCGCTATGGCCTATAGCTTGACGCGTTAGAGGCATGGCCGTTCCCATGATAATAGAATTCTATGACTTCCCTTTCAAAAATCGGAAGCTAATAGTATTCTATCATTCCCCTGACAGAAATTCAAAAACGGCCATAACTCGAAAATGGCTGGACCGTTTTTTGCAATGAATGTCGAAGATAAAGTTACATCGGCTAAGGTGTCCTTGGAACAAATAGACGTTTAAAGAAAAGTCGTGGTGTTAAAACTAGAATTCAATGTTCTACAAATGTTTACTCTTCAAAATTTGATAATTTTACGTACTACAAAATATATCAAAATTCGTTGTTTAAGTACTACAACCAAATATCGAATACAAAATTCGTTGTTTAAGTACTACAAACAAATATCGAATACAAAATTCGTTGTTTAAGTACTACAAACAAATATCAAATACAAAATCTGTTGTTTAAGTACTACAAACAAATATCGAATACAAAATTCGTTGTTTAAGTACAGCAAACAAACATCGAATACAAAATTCGTTGTTTAACTACTACAACCAAATATCGAATACAAAATTCGTTGTTTAAATACTAAAACCAATAATCGAATAAAAAATTGGTTCCTCCGCTTGCACCTTGATTGGGACTCAAAATTGTGTTGTCTAATAATGATTTTCAGTTCCTAATAAGACATGTACGCCACTGACCCGATTTTTGCTAAGTATCACCAGCATGAATAAAATTGAATAAAAAACAAAAAATATACCTGGGGGGGAAACAGGACACTCCTTTCCATTGAAAGATTTTTTTTTAACAAGAGACCTGTTGGAGTCTGCGAGCTCATTATAAATGCAACTAATTCTAGATTTTATTATGATCGTTCAGACTTCAACTTGCTTAGTTCTCATACTTGGACCATCAATTTATCTTTTTATCAGATGCCTACTGGGTGAAGCTTAGAAAAATAACAAGAGGAAGTACCAATCATAAAGATGCCGCTGGTTATGGCCTTTCGCGTGATTCAAATTGATTAAGGAAAATGGCGGAATTCATTGTTGGAGGCTGGAGTGTGGTTTGGCATTCTTTCATTCATTGATATTTGAGTATATAAAAACAATTAGGATTTCCATCGTCTTAATTTAAGAAAGTTTTGAAATTTCCCTAAAGTTTCAGTCGAACACTACCTATACACATTTTGACAATTTTATCGCCCTCGTGTCGGAAACTCAAAATTCTGATACAAGAAAATTGTTGAACGGTTCAAATCAGAGATGCTACAACCTTAACAACAGTAATGCTAGGGGCCGTCCATTCCTCACTTTCTTATTTCTATTCTTAAACCTATACTTTCAATTTTCAATACGCTACTTTCAATACGTAGTACGGTCGGTCATGCAAAAAAAGGTGAACAATTTCCCTTTTGTCTCAAAAGCTGAGAGAAACAAGTGAAATAATTTTGGATTAAGATGTATGTAACTATTGCAAAAAACAAAAACCTCCTCCCCATCTTCAAAATTTGATATATTACGTTTCAAGGTACCTGCGTAAAATCCAAAAATTAACCTATTTATTATTAATTTGGTTTAATAGGGATACTAAATAATTTGATATGCGTCTTTTGCCGTGACTCATTATATCAACCTTAGGGGCTTTGGATTTATTGGTGGAGATAATCAGAGACGTTGACGTCATCGAAGGACCTACCATTGGCCCCACCCTATATCCGCCAAATATTTATTTCCCTATATTAAATCGTTTATAAACAAAAATTACTTCGTACTATTTATGTCTCCAACAATTTTCAGATCCTCCTCCAATAATACAAAGAGATGTTACTCAAACTGCATTTCAGAATGTTTATTTTGTTTATCCACGCTGCATGCTGAGTACCAAAACTAATCCAAACCAGTTTACAGTGCATATCAATTTTTTATTTTATTTCTTTCATAATAAAACTCACTGCAACAACTCTCCCGTAACTGAGTGGGTATTGCACTTCAATTAGAGTAATGTTCGACCCCACAACACACACAGTGAAAGGATACGCCACTTTCAGGTGTGAATGTCGAAATGTCTCTACAAATTTCTGACACCAAACACCAGCACATAATAACCATGCTGGGATGTCCCAACTGAGAGGGCACTGCACAATTAGAGTAATCCATGTCCGAGTCCACACACACAGAATCGGTAGATACGCCATTTCATATATGGATGGGGAAATGTCTCTACAAAACCAACCACCGGGTTGACCAACCTGCAAGAGTAATGTCCCTTGAAGTTGTCATTGAATTATTCTTAATTAAAGTTTAAATGTGTAATAGTACGTATCGCTCAAAAGTTTGGCGATAACTCGCTTCCAGTTAAATATTCGATTATTTTGTTCCTGCATTATAAAAGGAATCTGTATTCCAATCCAAATGTCGAGTTTCCAACGTTGATATTCAGTGAGTCAGTGTATCACTCACTTTTATGCGTGTATTATAACAGGAATCTGTATTCCAAATGTCGAGTTTCCAATGTTGATTTTCAGTGAGTCAGAGTATCACTCACTTTTATGGGTGCATTATAACAGGAATCTGTATTCCAAATGTCGAGTTTCCAACGTTGAATTTCAGTGAGTCAGTGTATCACTCACTTTTATGCGTGCTTTATAACGGGAATCTGTATTCCAAATGTCAAGTTTTCAACGTTGAATTACAGTGAGTCAGTGTATCACTCACTTTTAACCTTTATGCTGCATTATAACAGTAATCTGTATTCCAAATGTCAAGTTTTCAACGTTTAATTACAGTGACTCAGTGTATCACTCACTTTCATGCGTGCATTATAACAGAAATCTGAATTCCGAATTTCAGTGTTATCCATCGTGTAGCTACGTTGATTTTCAATGAGTGAGTGGGTTTATCACCTGGGCTTTAACTTTAAGGTGTAACTGTAAGAAGCAGGTTGAGCCCACTAGTAATAACTAAATTGAAATGCAGTAAACTTACCGGAACCCCTACTCTCTTGAATGTCCAAAATAATGTTTGACTGCCCAGTTTCCACCTCACATAAACCTGAAAACCATGAAAATTAAAAATAATTATTAAATTAAATTAAATAATAGTAATGTAAATTATTATTTGACTTTTTTTTTAACCTTTTGGGGGGCAAATATATTCTAGATCATTTTTAATATCTCTCACGGTTTGAGCCGTCTGATTATACCCCTAATAAGCTTCATTTTTGGAGATATTTTCTAGTTGAATTGGGTAAGAGTGAGAGCTTCATAGCCAGGAGGCTATTGTTTCGCATCAAAGACATCAATCAAATTCAGTAATAACATGGGAAAGTCTATTGTGACAAAGCATTTACTGTAAAACAATTATTTCTTAAAGTACCTATTCCATTTATTAATTTTCGACTTTTTCAATTAAGAATTAATACCTATTGAATATTAATTACACAAGTCAGCAAGAAAAGTCACAAGGCGAAGATTAAAAATAGTAAATCTTTCAAAAACCGTCGAACGAAATCAAAATATGATTATTTTTATTCATTTTTGAAATAAAAATACATGCTTTAAATTAATCCATTAGGGATTAATTTAAAGCATGTATTTTTTTATGCCTGCGTTACACAGCAGCACAGCAAAAAATATCCAATTTCAAACTTATTAGTTTCCTGTATGCCAGCGTTATACAACAGCACAGCACGAATATCCGATATCAAAATGATTAGTGTTTTCTGTATGCCCTCGTTACACAGCATCACAGCACGAACATCCAATATTAAAATGAGAAGTCCTAAAATGTTGCTTGTAGTTCACGTGGCTTAAAATACTAATGGACTACATATACAAAACAACCTCCGTCTGGTCATTTCTAGCTTTCTTCTCACTAGTAGTAATTCTATAAATAATAATATCTAAAAATGTTATAAAAATGTCATCTTTACCAGAAATCGAAATGTCATACGACACATAAATTACACGTGCATTCATAAAGGTCATTCCTACGAGCACAGCACAGCACAACGGACTGGACCAGAATCTTGTGAGCCTATTATTATATTAACCAAGATGCAGAGCACTGAACGTATTCCACAAACACAAGTTTATACCGGGTGAATGGAATAGATAATGTTAACGAAAAATTAGCTTACAACGTAGGAGCTTTCGTGTGGATTCTTATGTATACAAAAGGGTTGTTGAAAGAGGAGAAATACAAGTCCGTAGACGTTGCTAATTTAGAAGAGTTGCCGGGGTGTTTTCAAATTGCCCTTCAACTGAGTGCAAAACTTAATTGAATCTTTCACCGATTTTAAAAAGAATGAAAAAAATCCGCCAAAGCCAGCATGCCAATTTTTGACTATGTCAATTTTAAACCACCCCAAGGTTCAATTATGTGACAACAATGTAGATATGTTTCTACGAGTATTCTAATGATCCAAAATAGTGTTTTAATAGCGCCTCGTTAGTTCTGGGTATGCTGAATGCGGCTGGAAAAACTTCAGATCTTATATGTCCCTTCTAGTTTTTCTTGATTCCATTACAGTTATGAAACATCTTCAGTAGCTCAGTTGAGTGAGGCGGTGGATTCATAACCAGGAGAATCTTGTTTCGGATCTAGCTCTATCCCCGCCTACCGGTCACATATGATCTAAATTAAAGGTCACAGTGATAATTGCAGTCCCAATAGAGATTTGCAACCAGTTCAAAAATAATAATCAAAAGTCAGTCTATTAAGATACTCTACTGTTTTCTCTTGATTCCATTAGAAGATATATTCAGTCTGCCCCATATTAAGATACATATTGCTTTCCACCATGCATAGGTGGAAAGCCAACACTCCACCATGCATAGGTGGAAAGGTGGATTCAATCCAACAATTTAGACTTAGATTTTTAGAGAATGCCTGTATATTTTCTATTGCTTGAGTTTCTTTTTCCGTGTTAGTATAAAATTCTGATAGACTCTCAGTCATTCCAGTATGTACCGTTTCAAAATATCCATAAATTAGTAATCAATGGGAATAGAGTTTGTCATGAAACAGAATTGATCCGACAAACTGATTCATATATTGTATTCTTAATGTCTTGTACTAATATCCTGTAGGCTGGGCACTGGGCATTCAGAGACGCATGACCGTAGTGTATCATGTGGTTATAGGAATGCAAAGAAACACCTCAGATGTCAGTTGAATTTGTTGCCATACATCTTACTTAATGTAGGCAAAAGTGTATTTATTTTCCTGTCCCGGTTTTTCAATTAAATTTTTGCACACACAAATACAGATTCATGTCAATACCCGGTATTTGTATTTGAGATACATTGTTACACTGCACTTGAAGCTTGGATGATTTCAGTTAGCACACACTAAGAATGGGATTTTCGACTCACATAGGTGAGTCGACATGATCAACTCGACTCACAAATATGAGTCGACTCTCATCGAGTGACAAATTTCAAAAACTCCTTATTTGATCAGAGCATCTAATACCAAATAAACGTCCCCGACTTCGGTGAATATATTAAAAAGACATCACAATCAATCGTCACCAGAATAAAAGGACATTTTCCTTCAGTAAACAACAAAAACCCGGAAAAATATTTCTCCCTTTATACTCTCATAAGTCGACTCTTTGAAGAGTCGATTGATTTCAAAAAGATGATCGACTCGTGAGTGGGTCGAGTGGACTCATGAGTAGACTCGTGAATGACTAGCCCATCCCTAGCACACACAACACAGATTTATCTCAAGGCCTGGAATGTATAACATAACATTTACCGATTTTCTCCTTTTAACATCATCAGCACTGGTTGATTTGGTCCATGAAGATGTTACCCTCAACTAACTTCTCGCAATTTAAAGAATGATCTTTAAAAATAGTCCAATCAATAATGGACTGTAAGTTGCAAGAATTCAATATGTTTCCTAATAATAGTAAATACATTTTGATATCCGTTTGATTGTTTGTGTATTTCATCAATGCTCAATTCCTACAATTAATAGATAAAGCTCTGTACTTTTAATTAGGATCGGTACCTACTTAATTAACACATTAAAAATAAAAGAAATAACTGATTCGGTTTTCATCATACATTATATTTTGTTGATATTTGTTGCATGGGCAAAAGGATATTTTCTCATGTTAACTATTTTAACTAGGTATCTTAATCTATATGTAAATGTATATTTTTTTGTGTTATTATGTCACAATGTTTGTGGGCATCATAGCATTACAAGGTATTTGCAACATTCATTCAAATATCACTAAGCCTAAGCTACACTATAACATTTTTACCTTATAATGCTACCACTTGGCGCTATTACCACAGATACTCAATTGTCCTCAGGAGCCTGAGTTACCTCCAAAACACAATCAGACCAAGTAAAAAAATCGAAAAAACCTTATTCAAATTTTCGACCCGTCCAGGAATCGAAACCAGAACCTGCTTGGTGCAATCCGAGTGTGATGCGCACTTTGCCACGGAGACGTCTTAATCTTTATGAATAACTTTCAAATAAAAAACTAATACATTTTAGAACATCATAATTCTTGAGATAAAAATTATGAAAAGATTTAATTTTATCTATTGCAAGCCTCTAAAATTCTGTGTTAGCCCCAACCCTAAATCCTAAATCGTATATGAAAAAGCTAGGTACCGGAATTTTAAGTTAATAAGGTTACTCATTGATATTTGGGATATAACTGGTTAATTTCCAGCGCCCCACATTTAGAAAGCATATGAGAATTTATTTCATCTGTCAGGTCACTATTGAAATAGTTTCAGTATAATACTCAGCTAATTTCTGTTTAGGACTATTAAAAGATGATATAAACCACTTAAGTACTTTTGCCCACACAGCAATCATTCAATGCTTATTCAGTCATGCGTCTCTGTCGCCGTCAATGATCAAACGCGATTTTTATCACTTGTTTTTCTGTTTAAATCGAATGATAAAACTATTGATACAATTAATAATAATTATATCTGGTAGATATCAACTTATCCACATTCCTAGAACTAGCGAAAGCAGAAACTAGTAACATATTTCTAGATATATACCTATACCTACACAATAGTTAGAAGACATAGATAAGCACACAATTAATATAAAAACGAAAGCTATTAAAGTTATGAGATAAATAATATTTGTGTAATTGGTGACGTAATATATTACATTATTGTCATTTAGTACTGGGTATGCCACAAGTCATGACGAAGACCTTGTCCGGACTTTTGATTCTTCAGAACTGTGAATTTTTATTCTGAATATAGGAAACATCACCGGGCCTTCAGGCCAATTCGTTGATGATATGAAAATCCATCAGGATCAAACTTTGGAAGTGGATTTTTATAAAAATAATAATGTAAATTTCTCGAGAAATTTAAATCAGATTTTAATTTTTAACTTTTAAATAAATTAAATTAAAACAAAAGACTTACCAGAAACACTATTTATTTTAATTTATGAAGAAACTAGTTTCAAATCATTCGATTCATCATCAGTCTAGTCGAGTCTAAGGATCTAGTTGACTTCTATCTTCGAGTCAACTTCCATCCGTAGACTCGACTAGATTGATGATGAATCGAATGATTCGAAACTATTTTTTTCATAAATAATTATAAATAGTGTTTTGTTTTTATTTAATTTATTTAAAAGTTAATATTTTTTAACACTTATAATTAACATGTTATTCAAAGATTTAAATTTTAATTTTACGGGATTTTAAATTCTGAATGCATGAATTGAGAGCTTCCATAGAAAGTAAGGGAGTCAAAATTTTAAAAAATATTAAAACTCGGGAAAAGTAAAAATTGAAAAATTTAATTCGATGCCGATCATAAGATTTTTTTTCTGGTCACTTTTCACATATATTTTATCTAGAGACGTAATTTTGATCACGTAAGACAGTAGATACGAGTATATCTACGTAACATGTCCGCGAGATGTAATTTAAACTAGGTGCAAGAAAAAAACATAATATACCTAAGTTGTCTGTAATTACTTATAATATTACATGGCGGGGTTAAGCAGAGTTCAAAATAAATCCAAGAGGTATGTTGGTAATACTGCTGGGACTCAACGTGTTGGTTTAACACTGGAAAGAAAAGAATGGTGGATTGCACACTGAACCAAGTCGCAAAGCAGAGACAAATTTGAAAAAATCGAACAAAAAATATGAGCCCATCAAAAAAATATGTTTGTGGAGATGCAAAAGTACTGCATGAAATTAAATTGATATTGGGCCTTATCTTTCAGAGCAATTTCATCAAAAATCATATGAACGCGAAATAAAAGTTATGTCGAACACAAGAAATTATCTATAAAGACACGGAACCTAATTTGTTTCTTGATGTACAAAAATGCAAATGGAAATCTTCAATTTACAGCACAAGTTTATCAATATCTAAATGCTTCCCTGCCTTTCCGAAATTTAAATGCAAAACCTTACAGTCGGTGGAGAGTTCAAGAGAGACCAACAGCTGGACATCTTCTATGTATTGAGGGGCTGATTCCAAAAAATCGTTAAGCGAATTTTAAATTCGCTCAGATTCTTCTCTTTCGCAGATTACGCCGACCGAAATGTATAGCCAATTGGGACGATGCCGGTGGTACGAGCGGAAGGATCTTTCGAGTGTTGTTCCTGTGTTGAATGTTGGGCATCAGTGAGACATGTCCAAGTCAAGTTGAACATGACAGGTCAGAGTTCCTTTTTCTTAAAATAGTTCTCTGCATGACGCGAGAACGCCAAAAATATAAAAAGCTTGTACAGCCTTTTGAATAAATAAGGAATTCTTTCGAAATTGACGATACACCTCAGACAATGTTAAATACTTTACGATCCGTGAAAGAATACGGGAAACAAGTAGTTCGAGCCAAGAGTTCACTAAGATGACTTCAGATACCAATCTAACCGAGTTTAGGACTCGGCTGAAACTTTCGTGTTTCTAGTGTTAATAATACTAAGAATGAAAATCGATCTAACGATTAGTTACTAGTAATTGGTCTATATCGCTACTTACTCCAAGCTACACCCAAAAAGCATAAAGAAAGATTTAAAACTATGAAATTGACTTGTCCCATGCTAAGAACACTTGTGCCAATAATTGGAAGGTTTATGTTTAAACCAAATACTCTGTTTGGCTACTGGCGTACAAATACCGAGGTTGATGCCAAACTTTATAGTACCTATTATGATTACTGTTTGTTTCGTAATTAGTCAAAAATGTGATTATTGGCAGTTTTAAAGAGTTACAAGACCGCCAGAAACCTTGATAATCATAATTGATTGTTCAGCGGCAGAGTTTGTTTAGAAAAGAATAATTCTACAGGGCTGGTTTTAGAAACAACTGGTCATAAATTTTCCTCCCAATACATGAACCAAATTAAAATAATTTTCCATTTAAGAAGTTTTTTCAGGGTTCAGGATGCCATGTTTTAGTAATCTTTCCGTGTTTTCCTGACAACGAAGGAAACGAATGGCTTAACAGTCATCAGATGCATGCGGCTGATACTCAGTTGCGGATTTAAATTTTCGCCGCTCCTAGGCAATTTAGAACTTGCCGCACCTATTTTGACAAGAAATGCGATTTTGATAATTTCATTCGTTAGTGCTTACTCAGTAATTTTGTCGATTATTTTGAGACAAGAAAAATACAAACATTAATGAAAAAAAAAAAACAATGCTCGAAATCTCATTTATTTTATTTCAATTATTACAGTCTAGGCACTCGTCAACAACTGACACTTAATTACTGCACATGAAGGCGCAACATCAAGATGCTCACACGCGTATATTTGAAATCTTTACGGCAGTTGGATTTTGCTATGTATCATGCAAACTGTGTAAAAAGTGAGAACAATGTTTAAATATAGGCACTATTTTCAGCTAAATAAATAAAAAAAAAATCCATACTGAAGTTGATCCATATTTTGCCGCCCTTAAATTCTGCGCCCTGGGACATGGCCTATGTTGCTTGTTCGTAAATCCGCCACTGCGTGATACTTTCAAAGTACGAGTATACTGCATAATCACAAGAAATATAAAACGATCTATTTTGGAGAAATGTAGGTACATGTTTCTTTTGACAGGGTACCCATAAGCAATGTTTTGGCAGTTATCCTTTCGAAAGACAATGAAAAACAGCAACGTGAACGTGTTCTTTAAAATGAGCCTTTGACGATACCTTTATTTAAATATTGTAAATATTATCTTGAAGAACCATTATTTGAAGTCCATGCAAATATTGCAAATGAATAATTATAATCGAATTAGGAATTAAGATTTTTTTTTGTTTTTGAAAGCAGTAAAAGTGACAAAAGGGAAATCGTTGGGAATGATCATCGACATAATCGTACTATTTTTTTTTTTTTTTTTTTTTTTTTTTTTTAAACAGTAAAAGTGACAAAAGGGAAATCGTTGGGAATGATCATCGACATAATCGTACTATTTTTTGTTTTTTTAATAATGTTCGCACGCAGATAAATACACTGCAATTACGAGAACATTTGATATAAATTCTAATTTTTAAGAGTTAAGTTTCATTATCTTCAATAAATAATATTTTTACTTTCTCTTCCATAGAAGATAAAGTATTGTATTCGTGCAGAAATTTTAGACATATTTTGTCTCAAAAAATCGTTTGACGGGAAGCCAAAGGCCAAAATAAAGATCAAATATATTCGGCCATATTGCTTTTGGGCCATATTTTCAAAATTTTGGGTCATTTTTGAATTTTGAAAATATTTGGAGCCA
>CM022874.1:13998083-14014498 GCA_012654025.1 Pachypsylla venusta | reverse complement strand
TGTTAAGAACCAATGTTCATCATCAAGTCTTCAAAATTATTTCAATCCACAAGGTTGTAATAATGAGAGAAACGTGTTAAGAACCAATGTTCATCATCAAGTCTTCAAAATTATTTCAGTCCACAAGGTTGTAATAATGAGAGAAACGTGTTAAGAACCAATGTTCATCATCAAGTCTTCAAAATTATTTCAGTCCACAAGGTTGTAATAATGAGAGAAACGTGTTAAGAACCAATGTTCATCATCAAGTCTTCAAAATTATTTCAGTCCACAAGGTTGTAATAATGAGGGAAACGTGTTAAGAACCAATGTTCATAATCAAGTCTTCAAAATTATTTTGGTCCACAAGGTTGGCCTGTTTGGTTATGCAACCAATTTCTTTCCGGTGATTTATTGATGAACATTATGTTCTTGTGTTCAGAGCTTTTTTCTTTTAATTTAATGAAATACCTATGCCGGCTCGAAATTAATTTTACTTTGATTTTTGAGTTCGATTACAACATCGATGTTGATGATGTTGTTTAAGAATTTGTTGATAAATTTCAGTACAGGCCAGGGGACATTCATTAATGGTGTATATCTGATGGGCACTCGATGCAGCCAAGAAATATAATAATTAACATTATGAAAAAATCACTAGAATCAGGAATAAAAAGATATCGAACAAATCACTGGGTATGCTCGTTACTTAACACTGTAAACAGATGTATGTTCAACGTCTATGGAACGTTCAATACGCCGCGTAAGATCACTGAAGTTAAACAACGCCCAGCGAGGTTTTACCAAGTGGGTGTCCACGTAGGTTCACGCCCTCGCTATGCTGGCTAATATTTTCTGGTGGTTTGCAAGTGTCCAACGAATGTAATGAAACCCCCGTCTTGAATGACCAATAGATGTTAAAGAGACGTTAAGCCAAATTAAAAAATAAATAAATCTATATGGGCCAAAATCACGTGGCATTCGCTGTGTTCGGTGTACACTTAGGCTCAAGAGAACAATTTATTAGCTGCTTTTGTATAGCAGTTAGACTGCCGGTGTGATAAAGCTATTTCAAAAATCACCAATGTCTGTTATACCTACAAGTTATGCACGAAGCAATTCATCTGATTTTTTTACACTGTCAGATATATCCTGTTTTGCAAAGGTACAATTTTTGATATACAATCCGTAAAAATCTACGTAAATAAAGGACTTAAAAACATATAACGGGTCGTATTACCGATGATTTTGCAGGCGGCATTCTCAGTGAAGTACTGTGCAAATGTATATTGCACTTGAAAGCTCCTTGGATATTATAACTTCCACCCATTTCATAAACTACGAGTAAACAATCATACCTATATGAGTGCAAGGTTTTAAGTCAAATATAATTCTACGTGTTTTTGCATAACTCAAGGTTATGCCAAATGTACAAATTTCCATGAAAATCACATCCGTTCCTTTTCTCTGTCTCTTTGTTTGGCTCATTTCCAAATCTCAGTATACTTGTCATCAGCGTATATGAGTAAACTTAATTCTCAACAGAACACAGTTTCCCACGCCCTCAATCTCTAAATGTTTAATCCTAATTTAGATAGAGAACGTGACGTTAATCTCATAATGTTTTATTTTATATACTCTAGATTGGGACTCGTAATGAACTGGATGGTCACTCTGAATTGACTGAGTCAGTAAAGTGACTGTACATAATTCGCCTTCCTCATGAATTATTTGTGTATCATTTGGTTCTCCAGCTAAGGTTCAACAGTTCAACTCCTCCGAATGTTTGAGCAGTCTTGCTAGTTTATGCTAGTTTATTTTTCACGAGTTCTTAATTGGTGTATAGTGACTCTTCAATCGAGTGGAGTTTCTAAATTTTTGTAAATGTTTTCTGAGACCACAGGGCTCTGTTGTTAGTCCTGTGATTAATCTCATCTCAAGTTCTGCCCAGTAAGATCCGTTGCTTTGTCTGACCCCTAATTTTACTGTCTCCTTCCCTGCCTGAGCAAATTCCTATTGAAATCATCATCCACGATTTATATGCTTTAACATCCTAAAAGCCAGATGAATTGGGATTTTGGACTCTTGTCAAATTATTAAACCATAAACCAGGTTTAGCGTACTTATAGCACGCTCGATTTGTTTTTTTGACGTTGCAAAACTATCGTTTTGCTTGATTCAATATTTAGAGGAAGGCAGTTATAATAAATTTAACATCACAGAAGCATACAGCATACTCCTAGCTTTTTAATTTATATCACGAGGTCGATCGTTGGCAACTGAAAAAAAAGAAAAAAAAAACACCAGCACACTTATTTGTACTGGGGACAATAATGCTCAAACAAAGTTCCAAGCACATGTAAGTCAAAATTGAGCTCTTCGGACAAAGCTGATCGATGTACCAACATATTTTGATTCGAACTGAATTTCAAGTGGAATTTCAACGCACTTTTAGAAACAAAATCAATGGGTTGAGCAACACTAGAATGTCCTGTATATAGTTATATGATCAGGGGCGTAACTAGGAGGGGGGAGCAAACGGAGCGGCTGCCCGGTCGGGAAGTTTGTGTGCGCCAATAGGGGATACCACCCAAGGTTCTGTCTAGCCTAGTTAAGTCCCTGTATGTGATCACCTGATCACTAGTCTAAGTAATGATAATGGAGTACAGTAAATAATAATAATAATGACTCATTCCAAACACAAAATGACAGATCGGTCATCTGGATTTTAAAATTTAAATATTTTTTTAAATATCTAACTAACGAGATATCTAATATTTACTTAGAGATTCTAACGAACAACTAGAAAACTTTGGTTTCATTAATTAAGTAAATAAATGAACTTATTAATATTAATTAATTTTAATCAAATTAACAGTGTTGCAAATTATTATGTCTAATTAAGTGATAGTGAAACAACGTAGTATTGCTCGCAATTCCTTACTACCAAAAGTATAGAAGGTTTGCAGATATCAAAAAAAAAAAAAAAAAATTAGAATTTTAGGCTATGTTCAGATGACCGCGCGTTATCGTAGACAATATGCACTATTTAAATAGATCTTGTGCCGTGCGGTTCGTCGTACCGCGCGTTTATCTGAACATAGCCTTAAAATGTATAAAGCGTGTCGCACGTCAAGAGTAAGCAGTCGTCGACTATTATTAACAAGGAAAGTAGTTTCTAGGTATGAGGAACCACTTTTTTTGCCACTTCCAGATAAATTTTGAAAATTTTGTATTCTTCATGGGGCATGGTTATAAGAGATGATGTTTCCCCCAAAGAAGATGATTCCACGTCATGTTTTCCAGATACGTTCAAATTCATGAAAAATAATATTTTTTTTTCAAACTGTTTTTCTAATCGGAACTGTCGTCAAGCGTATAGATTGATTTGTTTAGCGGTGATCAAAACTCTACCATAAATAATAACAAAGATCATTCGATACAAAGAACACTTTATACAGTATTTTCCGAAATTCAGTCTGGAGACAGATATTAAGCTTCCTGAGACATCTTGTATATTAAGATTTAATAGATACATGATGACAGTATTAGCAACAGACAGTCTTCCACTGTACAAAACCCTTAATGTGGGAAGTCCAGCTCTCCTACTCTGCGTGGAATGCCAAATGTTAAGAAATCATATTAAGAGATCTTATTCCCTAGTTTATGACTACTGACCTTAGGATGGTGAAATGGTGAAACACGTCTCTCCTTGACTCATACTACCATCTGATAGATCACACTGAATTGTGAGTTGCAAATGTGAGGTGCTCAATAATCATGTTCACAAGGAGGTACGCGAAATTACAAACATACAAGTAAATAGTCACTAGGTCATAAGGCGGCTTATGGGTAATAAATCTTCAAGTCTTACATTTGGCGGCGCGTTAAAATAACTATAATAATGTAAATTGGTAGTGCTGTGAACTGTATATATTGGATGGCAAATTGTGCCAAAAAACAAACTTATAAGCAAATTGTATGAACTTACCAACAAGTTTCATTATAATTGGACAAGACCTTCAACGGTTATTGCAGAACGGGTGAGATGAAGCTGTTTCTTTGGGTTATTATGACACAATTTTGGTGCTCACTGCAGCATTGTAGGATTTTGCAATATTAATCATTATCCAATTACTTTGAATTTTTAATTTTTCCTACAATTCTGGCACTTGATCGCTATTTGCATCTCCATAGCTCCTTATTATCCTCACGAGGCTGAGTGGGCCCCGAAAACATCCAAACCACAGTGACAAATTTTTGCGAGTGCCAGAATTCGAACCCGGGTCTCCTGAGTGCAAGACTAGTGCAGTGACCACTGAGCGATGGGAGCAGCCTCAGTAGCTCAGTTGGTAAGAATGGCGGATTCGTAACTAGGAGGTTGTGGTTCTAATCAAAGTGGAGGCATACAATTTTAGTAATAACATGGGGAAGTGTATTGTGACAAAGCATTAACATTAACACAAATAAATTCCTTTTTCCTCCTTCTTTAACGGGTGAGATGAAACTGCAGTGAATTGTGGTTGTGCCAGACCGAGTGTTGGTGTCTCTTATACTGAAAAGGACTATTGTTGGATAATAATGAGAAGATAACAAAAATTTCGAAAACAGATTTGACGGTAAGCCTAGACTCCGAAAAGATTGGAACACACAACTTACAAGATGGCTTTACTTGGGAATGAGTTAAAAGATCCTTTGTAAAATCCCCAATTCACCACAGGGGACACCTTTACCTCGAATAAAGTAGAAGAAATTGGTTGAGTCAAACTCATTTTGTAATTTTGCGCACCCAATATTTAACTGACCAATGCCACCTTTAAGCTTAAATTTTGTAAAGAATGAATCAAGCCCCTCCCACACTCAAAGCAGACCTCTATGATAAATCGTGTTATCTTTGCAACACTCAAACATGTTGTGAAAGTTTACATGACGGGGGAGCTTGCCCTGATCATATATTCTCACACCAACATTGGTTCGGACTTGCGAGTATGATTACAGTTGGAATATTATTTTGAATAATCATCGAAAATAATTAAGACTATTATTTTCGGGAAAACAATCACAATTTTAGAATTTGATGTGAATATCAGGACTTAAATTTTAAATAAATTAAATTAAAACAAAACACCAAAAACACTATTTATTTTTAATTTATGGGAAAACTAGTTTCGAATCATTCGATTCATCATCAGTCTAGTCGAGTCGAAGGATGGTAGTTGACTACCATGTTTTTTAACACTTATAATGAACATGTTAATCAAAGATTTAAATATCAAGACGTGTCTCTTTGCCGACGATATAAGCAAGAGTAACTATGGCATTAAATAACTATAGTAAGCGTCTATGGCACCTTGAATACACCAGCTTCCCTTATATCACTGCAGTTAAGAACATTTATCGTGAGGATATCCACGTAGGTTCGCGCCCTCGTGATGCTGGCTATTTTCCGCCCAACCCAGGCTGGGTGAGATCAATGTGGGTAGCTGGTTTGTAAGTTTCCACCAAATGGAGGGTAAAAACCCCGTCTCAAATAACCAATAGATGATAAAGAGACGTTGAGCCACAAAAATAAAAAATAATAGTATTGTGAACTGTAAAATCTCACTAAAATAATTGGCTACCATAGGACCCTGGGAGGTACGCATAATGAATGTGGATACCAAATTTCATCAAAATTGGGCTGAGGAAAATTGTCCTAGGATTCTCCGTTTTCAGTTTTGTAGAAGAAATAACTGAAAATAAGATGCGTCAATAATAACAAGTTTGCGCATACCTACTGGTAAAATAAATTCAATGACTTTGGAATAGGCCTCTAACTGTTCTTTCCTATCATTACAGGATATTTAATATTTTTTTCATTTATTTATTTTTTAAATTTTGAATAGAATGGTAGCTCCACATGGGCTAGATTGTACGTTCTAAGTAGAATGCATTCTACTTGAGTGGCACCCTGTATGGTAGCTACACATTTGATAGATGGTAAGTTCTAAGTAGAATGCATTCTACTTTAGTAGTACCCCGTATGGTAGCGACACATGGGCTAGATTGTAAGTTCTAAGTAGAATGCATTCTACTTTAGTAGTACTCCGTATGGTAGCCACACATAGGCTAGATGGTAAGTTCTAAGTAGAATGCATTGTACTTTAGTAGCACCCCGTATGGCAGCCACGCACAGGCTAGATTGTAAGTTCTAAGTAGAATGCATTCTACTTGAGTGGCACCCTGTATGGTAGCTACACATAGGCTAGATTGTAAGTTCTAAATAGAATGCATTCTACTTGAGTGGCACCCTGTATGGTAGCTACACATGGGCTAGATTGTAAGTTCTAAGTAGAATGCATTCTACTTTAGTAGCACCCTGTACACACAGTGCTCTCATTATTCAATTATTCAATGCAAGAAATAATCTTTCCACTTGTTTTTATTAAAATTAAAATATTATCTGAAATGCAGGCTACTTTAGCTTGCATTTTTTTTTCTTCTGCATTCTACAAGTTTTTGATACCAACTTTTGCTATGTTTATATCGTTCAGTTATAGAATACAATGTTGCCATGATCTACATTAAACTATCTATTTACATAATCTTGTTCATAAAAAATAAAATGTATGTAGGTATGTTTGATCACTTTTAACTCGGGAACGGCAACAGATATTGAGATGATTTTTTTTTTACTTTATTCATCGCGTGATTACCTATTTTAATGGTGTTAGGCTATTTTTACAAAAGAAAATTCAAGACCATTCGTGTAATTTGCGAAAATATCATTACGCAAATACCTGAATAAAAAAATAATCGTTTCATTATTTGATTTAGGAGGTAAAAACAATATGATTTCATATGCCGCGAATCACAACAAACAAACGAATGTTAAATAATTATTTAACATTCGTTTGTTTGTTTGCATATGAAATCATATTATTTTTACCTCCTAAATCTAATGATACCATTATTAAATTAAATGATACCATCGCAAGTTCCACGCATCTAGTAATAATTTTCTCTTTTAAACAAGAACTCAAACTAACAATTATTGTTATAGTTTGAGTTCTTGTTTAAAAGAGAAAATTATTTCTAGATGCGTGGAACTTGCGATTTTTCGCAAATATAAATATAAGACCCATAATAAACCAATATTTTGTTAAAAGTTTAACACGTCTCCATCCACTCGCTGAAAAAATACTACCCACATTGACCTCACCTAGCCTAATAGGTTTTCCTTAGAATAAGCAGCATCGTGAGAACTCAAACATACGTGGCGACCCACCAAAAAAAGCTTGCTGAATGTTGCTTAATTTCTGTGATAAGAATTGTTATAATCTATGACCCCATAAAAAATGAAAAAAAAAAAAAAAAAAANAAAAAAAAAAAAAAAAAAAAAAAAAAAAAAAAAAAAAAAAACACGAAGAAAATTGATGTAATCATAAGAGTTAGAACACCTTGTACAAAGATACATAATATTTTTTTTTCTTCTTAACGTCTCTTTAACATCGTTCATAATATAAATTCAAAATGAGAGAGAAGCAAAGAAGCCTCTTACAAGTTGTATTACAAGAGTGTGAAAACTTGCAAGAGTTTAACTTTGAACTTTGCAGTGCTGTACAGTGTACCATAATTATTAACTGTACCACTCTTTCATTCATTAGGTGTACTGATTGCTTTATGACCTGCACGACTTGTGACCAATAGTGCATAGCCTTTATGAGCATAACTCAAAACAATGAGCGTTTGATGTTAAGGTGAGAAGTGCAAAAAACAAAACCCCGTTGTATTGAACACTTTTCACTAAATTTTGATCGTAAAATAATTAGGTACCTACAAAAACCTTGCTGATGCTTTTAAAAGAACCTGTCGCTGTAGAATTGCTCGGTCTTTTCCTGTGGCTGTATAATCCTTTTTGGTCAAAATAATTCAGTCTTATATTTCCTTTCCAAATACCGAGAAATCTGGCATATATAGGTGGCATATAATAAAATATAAAGTGGATTTCGAGTGATTTTTTTTAGGTTTTGGGTGTAAAACCGGTCATTTGTCGGTCATGTTTTTATACGAGTATCTCTTACCGTTTTTTTTTTTTGTTTTAATTTGGCTTAACGTCTCTTTAACATCTATTGGTCATTCAAGACAGGGGTTTCACCCTCCATATATACGCTGGAAACTTGCACACCAACTACACATTGACCTCACCCAGCCTAACTCTTACAGTTTCTTTCAACCCAATTAGTACTTACTAACTACCATAGAGAAATTGGTAAAACTTGAGATATTACTTGAGGGTGACATTATCACGGGCCCATTCCACCTGAACAGAAAGGAACACTGCAATAATATGCAGTTACTGACGTAATTATATACTAGGGTGATTCTGTGGCTCATGTCCAATATAGGCTTCAAAATGGGATGTATGTATGTTAACAGATAAGAACATAAGCAGCAAAAAGCAACTTAGAGCGACAAACAACAAGATATAAAGAACTACAGTCTCATACATATTGGCTTCCATCGAAAATGACGTCACTACTACTAAATCTGAGCGCACGACAGTGCGCCAGGCCAAGTTCCAGAAAGCACCAGTGTATCTTTACACGAAACAATTCACCAGGTGTTTCACACCGTCAGATATCCGGTTCTACAAGAGGTAGATCTTTGAAATTTTGAACATACATTCCGTAGTATAGTACAATACTACAGGATAAACTTCAAAAGTCAATTCTAACCCGGACGGGAGATACGTAATTTCAAAGTTTGCACTTTTGGATACTGACTGACATATTGACTGATTCACTCATCATCAAAAGTTTCAGGCACTTCCCGTATACCTAGAGCGCTGAAATTTTGCACGAAGCTAGCAATTGACATCCACGTAAAGGGAAAAATCCGAAAATTTGAACTTTTTAACTCTAAGTGCTCCAAAACGGTGTCGCTTTAGGGAAGACAATATTGTATTGTAATGTAGTTTTAACTGATAAAACACTGAAATCTTGCACAAAGTTAGATATTTACATGCAATTAAGCAGGAAATAATTTATATTTGAACATTTACACTCCCGATGCTCCAAAACGGGTCCGCTTTAGGGAAGGAGATGGTCGAAAACAGTTTAAACTGGTAGAACGCTGAAATCTTGCATAAAGTTAGATATTTACNAGACTCAAATGTTATGTTCCACATGTAATTATTTCTGAACATACAAAATCAATCAGACTCAAATGTTATGTTCCACATGTAATTATTTCTGAACATACAAAATCAATCAGACTCAAATGTTATGTTCCACATGTAATTATTTCTGAACATACAAAATCAATCAGACTCAAATGTTATGTTCCACATGTAATTATTTCTGAACATACAAAATCAATCAGACTCAAATGTTATGTTCCACATGTAATTATTTCTGAACATACAAAATCAATCAGACTCAAATGTTATGTTCCACATGTAATTATTTCTGAACATACAAAATCAATCAGACTCAAATGTTATGTTCCACATGTAATTATTTCTGAACATACAAAATCAATCAGACTCAAATGTTATGTTCCACATGTAATTATTTCTGAACATACAAAATCAATCAGACTCAAATGTTATGTTCCACATGTAATTATTTCTGAACATACAAAATCAATCAGACTCAAATGTTATGTTCCACATGTAATTATTTCTGAACATACAAAATCAATCAGACTCAAATGTTATGTTCCACATGTAATTATTTCTGAACATACAAAATCAATCAGACTCAAATGTTATGTTCCACATGTAATTATTTCTGAACATACAAAATCAATCAGACTCAAATGTTATGTTCCACATGTAATTATTTCTGAACATACAAAATCAATCAGACTCAAATGTTATGTTCCACATGTAATTATTTCTGAACATACAAAATCAATCAGACTCAAATGTTATGTTCCACATGTAATTATTTCTGAACATACAAAATCAATCAGACTCAAATGTTATGTTCCACATGTAATTATTTCTGAACATACAAAATCAATCAGACTCAAATGTTATGTTCCACATGTAATTATTTCTGAACATACAAAATCAATCAGACTCAAATGTTATGTTCCACATGTAATTATTTCTGAACATACAAAATCAATCAGACTCAAATGTTATGTTCCACATGTAATTATTTCTGAACATACAAAATCAATCAGACTCAAATGTTATGTTCCACATGTAATTATTTCTGAACATACAAAATCAATCAGACTCAAATGTTATGTTCCACATGTAATTATTTCTGAACATACAAAATCAATCAGACTCAAATGTTATGTTCCACATGTAATTATTTCTGAACATACAAAATCAATCAGACTCAAATGTTATGTTCCACATGTAATTATTTCTGAACATACAAAATCAATCAGACTCAAATGTTATGTTCCACATGTAATTATTTCTGAACATACAAAATCAATCAGACTCAAATGTTATGTTCCACATGTAATTATTTCTGAACATACAAAATCAATCAGACTCAAATGTTATGTTCCACATGTAATTATTTCTGAACATACAAAATCAATCAGACTCAAATGTTATGTTCCACATGTAATTATTTCTGAACATACAAAATCAATCAGACTCAAATGTTATGTTCCACATGTAATTATTTCTGAACATACAAAATCAATCAGACTCAAATGTTATGTTCCACATGTAATTATTTCTGAACATACAAAATCAATCAGACTCAAATGTTATGTTCCACATGTAATTATTTCTGAACATACAAAATCAATCAGACTCAAATGTTATGTTCCACATGTAATTATTTCTGAACATACAAAATCAATCAGACTCAAATGTTATGTTCCACATGTAATTATTTCTGAACATACAAAATCAATCAGACTCAAATGTTATGTTCCACATGTAATTATTTCTGAACATACAAAATCAATCAGACTCAAATGTTATGTTCCACATGTAATTATTTCTGAACATACAAAATCAATCAGACTCAAATGTTATGTTCCACATGTAATTATTTCTGAACATACAAAATCAATCAGACTCAAATGTTATGTTCCACATGTAATTATTTCTGAACATACAAAATCAATCAGACTCAAATGTTATGTTCCACATGTAATTATTTCTGAACATACAAAATCAATCAGACTCAAATGTTATGTTCCACATGTAATTATTTCTGAACATACAAAATCAATCAGACTCAAATGTTATGTTCCACATGTAATTATTTCTGAACATACAAAATCAATCAGACTCAAATGTTATGTTCCACATGTAATTATTTCTGAACATATAAAATCAATCAGACTCATATGTTATGTTCCACATGTAATTATTCCAATGTTCATTAACAAAACATGTTTTAATTTAAAGGGAAAGTTCGGTTAAATAATAATTCAAAGTTGTTTTTGTGCAATAAATTGATAAACTTATCACCAGATGCCTAACCTTATTTATTGGTCAACAACAGAACTTTGGAACAACCGTCAACAACATCAGTATTAGAACTAATTTTTGAACGGATGCCAAAATCATCAACAAATATAATGACCAAATGATGTACCTTCTTATAGTAGAAGTCATATCGTGTTGATTTAGGAGATATTATTATCACAGTAAATACTTCAGCAGGAAACAAATTTATGAAGAATTCAATGCAAACTCTTTGCAATGAAAATGTATCCCGTGGATCACTTTATACGTGACATCATGAAATTCGATGCTGTCATCGAATGCAGTCTCATAACAAGATATATGAGACTGCAGTTTTGAATGAGATACAGCCTGTTAGTTGTCATAATGCGTAGCATGCTTAGAAATTAAAGCAAATGCTTCTACTAGTTACTAGAGAAAATATTTAGAACCCGTTGAGCGGATTCTACGAAGTGTGATGGATTTTCTTCAAAACTTATGCATAAAATATGCTCATACAACGAAGAAATAGCTTCAGTAAAAGCATTTGCTTCGTTTTATGCATACTACATTACTACTAAATATTCTTTATTCTAATATAATGATAGGTGTATGTAAACCAATTATCGGTCAAATTCATGGACGTAATGTATGTCCATATATCAAATTTCATCAAAATCAGACAGGGCGTTATCGTGAAACAAATTAGCGGACAAACGGACATTGCTTTCGAACCAAAACAATGTTTTTAGTTCTCCAAAGTCTTCGCACTGCCATCATATCATATATGTTTTTTTGGGTCCAATCATTCAAAACCGATATTCTATGCACAGGTTGAAGATACAATACTTTTTCCTACCCACCCTAATAATGAGATTCCATTTACCCCATCTTTTATCTTCAGTCGAAATGCAAGCTCACAGAACTGTATTCGAAATGCATTTTATCGTTTTTACTCCGATTTTATGTGTTCTGATCTTACATTAGTCAATGAGTCAAATTCGGTCTGTTCAAATGTAAAATCTCGTGACACCTTTCTGAATTATCGCTGTATGTGAAATTATGATCAATCGTTACTGAATATTACCACACTGATTCCAATTCTAGACCATGGACAAGGAATATTGAAGACTCAACCGATTTTGGTTCTAGGATGGTTTGGTCTGCTGGGGAGTTGAAGTGATGGTCCACACTTTACTTGGGAATATAACGCTTCCATGGGGATATTTAGTTTTCCTTTTTAGCAGGTTGTACATACAATCCTGATCTTATTTTGAGGTTTAAGAATATGTAATAGCATCAGGGTTTTTTTTTGTTTGAGGAAAAATTTTAAATATTTTAGTTTTCGTCGGATCGACTTTCTAAAATTTATCTTTGTAATAATTGTAAGATCATTGTAATAACATCAGTTTATCTTACGGGAACTGATGTATTGTATGAAGCTGCTATCAAACCTCTGAAAATTTTCACGTTTCTCCAATGTTGGAATTTGAAAAAAAAAATTCATATCAACCAAGTCTAAGGAGTAATGTGAGAAGGTAAATAATAAACTATTTATAAAATCAATCAATACTATATACTTTGATGATGGGCAATATATTGGCATTGTATAATACATACTGCACCCATATTGCATGAAGCTGCTACCATACCACTTGACAAGACGTATTTGTTAACTCACTGGAGGCAATACTTAAAAAGAGGCTATTGATCTATGATGAGCAAGGAGAAGGAGAATTGATAAATATTAGAAATCAAATTGATACTCCTGATGCATACAATAATGGCGGCTCGGACCAAAACATGTCAACTTTCTAATAAAACCATATGTTCTACATACCAAGTCAACTCGCTCATTTTTGTACCAGCCAAAGATCGCCTATTTTTCATTCTGACAACTGCATTCCCATGTTTTTTCTACCAACGAGCGGGTGATTTCAACTGGGTTACTCCAACTTTATTCAATGGGATTTGGGATTGAATCATAGGTATCTTTTTTTAATGTAGAACTAGGTTCAATATAAAACAAATACCCGAAATGCAGATCACAATAATATTAATATTTATTTAAATTTAAATGTAACAGCCTAGAAGATAATATAAAACTCTGGATTAATCTTTTTGAGACTGAGAACTTCGTTTCAGTCTAAGAGGGCCTCAGCGTAAATGTCATCGAAACCGTTAACAATAACATATATAATACCCAGATGTGTACAAGAAATGACGAAAATTGTAACGACTTGTACTAATATAATCAAGACATGTACGAGTATTTTTCGTCATTTCTTCTATCTTTTGATAATTCTTCAAGAATTTCAAAAGATCCTCACTTTGATAAACGACTGTGTATCCCAAGCGTCCCTGAAAAATCATCAAATTCTTTACTACTTTTTTAAATTAAAGATGAATAGTTTCATCATTTCTTCATAATTCTACAAGAATTTCGAAAGCTCCTCACTTTGATAAACGACTGTGTATCCCAAGTTCCCAAGCATCCCTGAAAAATCATCAAATTCTTTACTACTTTTTTAAATTAAAGATGAATAGTTTCGTCATTTCTTCTATCTTTTGATAATTCTACAAGAATTTCAAAAGCTCCTCACTTTGATAAACGACTGTGTATCCCAAGCGTCCCTGAAAAATCATCAAATTCTTTACTACTTTTTAAAATTAAGGATGAATAGTTTCGTCATTTCTTCTATCTTTTGATAATTCTACAAGAATTTCAAAAGCTCCTCACTTTGATAAACGACTGTGTATCCCAAGCGTCCCTGAAAAATCATCAAATTCTTTACTACTTTTTAAAATTAAAGATGAATAGTTTCGTCATTTCTTTTATCTTTTGATGATTCTACAAGAATTTCAAAATCTCCTCACTTTGATAAACGACTGTGTATCCCAAGTTCCCAAGCATCCCTGAAAAATCATCAAATTCTTTAATACTTTTTAAAATTAAAGATGAATAGTTTCGTCATTTCTTTTATCTTTTGATGATTCTACAAGCTACAAGAATTTCAAAGACTGCTTACTCTGGTAGTCTCCAGTTTATCTACAAATCGGATCTTCATCTTACAGAGTTTATGTGACCAAGTTGTGTATATGTGTTTTAGCTAGCCAGCCAGCATCATGAGCACTCGAAAGTAAAATCAAGTAAAACATAGGTCGGCGTTGCTTAACTTAAATGACCTTACGGGAACTGGTGTATTAACCGTGTCATTACCACTGGGTAGATAGACACAGCTTATTGATCTACAATTCTTGGGTAACGAGTTGGAAACTGGTAGGTATCTTCTATTTTTCCTATTATTGTATGGTTCCTTCAATATATTCGCTTGAAAGATTTTCATAAATATTTTTTAATTTCGTCTTTATACTTCTTCAGATTGAATACCTATTCTCAAAAAGTCTAAAAACGAAATTAAAAATATTAAAATAATATCTTGAAAGGCGTAAAATCAAAACATTTATTTTTCAGTAACTGCTACATAAGTACTCGAGTCGCCCCTTATAGTTTTGATAGATCAAGTGCAATGAAATTGATCGCTTTGGGAGGTCCAACTCCAAATCAAAATAGAAAACTTAATATAGGTACATATAAAATCATATATTGATATGTTATGCATTTTAATGCAAATGAAATGGTTTGCGTCTTGAGTAGGATGTTTAGTGCATCAATCATGTTCTGGCGTGGACGATCGATACGGTTCGATGATTTAAATCTTAGACCGGAACATGTTCTGAAAACTACAATGTAAGATGTTGGCGAGACGTGGGAGAAAGATGCGCTTGAACAGTTAACAATACAAAGTTTTCAGAGACTTTCTTTGGATTCATATTGGACAATGTAAAGTTTCAGGGTGGATTGGAAAGAGAATTATGTAGAGTTTCCTTATGTCTAGGTCCAAAGGCTTATTAACAAATTTAATGGGAATCACAGCATTACTAAGAGCTTTATGTGCGGTATTAGGGATTATGGGAAGTTCCTCGGATAATCTCGTATAATTTGCATAGTTTCGATATCTGCACACGCGCATAATTGTTTTACTTGACACATTCAAATCTATTAAATGTCGGTCCGATATGGTTTGCTGATATCTTGGGAGTAACCTATTAATGAATCCATATGAATTGGAATAAATTATGTTCACAAATTTCGACTACAAAGATAGAATTGTGAGCCAGATATTTTGATTTCAAGGCCCGCGTATAGAGTTTACCATATAACAAAAATACTCGTAGATAGACACATTTGATAAATGAAGAAGGTATCTTTCCTTTGGCGCACTTCATGTACAAAACCTTACATAAGACGAACAGTTTGACAAAACAATTGTTGCATCCAGTAGATGTGTACCAGAAATCACAGCAAGTACATAAATTACAGCAAAAATATTTAGTCATTCATAATAAATATAGGGAGAAAATCTTCTTCTGATGGTTGAAGAGGAAAACACTTCAATACATATATAACATCAAATTATGTCTTTAAGGGCAAGAGAAGCTTATTGACTGAAAACTCTTGGTCATAAATATTTTCAATGTACTGATTTATCAGTTACACATTGATCTGACGAGCAATATCCTCACAAACTGATTTCTCCTGTCTATTTTTTTTTTTAAATAAAAGCAATTTATGCCCCGGAAACATTCCGGAAACGAGAAAATTCGATCACCGAGCGGAATTCAAACCTACAACCTCCGGATAAAGCGTGTCGGATCTTAACATATCGGCCACGGATTTCGGCAGTTAGATCTTTCTTTCTAAAGACACAATACTAGGTAAAACGAAAGACCCTCAAAGTAGATTTCGATTTTGATACATATTTACTCAAATTCAACATTATTCAACGGCTAATGTTTCGATCACCTGTTGGTTACAAAAATCTACACGAATTTTTTTTCTAGGTACATATTGCAAAGGGATGAATTTTTCACGGTCGAGTTTTCATTACCAAAACAAGTTTTGATGTCCCCAGAGCGGAAATACAATTATATATTACACTTCTTGATATATTACATTTCA
>CM022874.1:13983554-13997493 GCA_012654025.1 Pachypsylla venusta | reverse complement strand
GAATATTAAAAAATCCTTTCTTATTGCACATCTAGAACATAAAGCGAACCTACATACTAAATTTCAGCCACCAAAAATTTACCTGTATGGAGAAACAGTGATGAAAACGTGATAATATTTGATGGATTGAGGGACGCGCCCTGTACCCCACGCGGCTGGCGCCCCAGTTGGAATATTAAAAAATTCTTTTTTTTTGCACACCTAGAATATAAAGCGAACTTACATACTAAATTTCAGCCACCAAAAATTTACCTGTACGTAGAAATAGTGATGAAAAAGTGATAATATTTGATGGACTGAGGGACGCGCCCTTTACTCGCCGCGGCCGGCGCCCCAGTTGGAATATTAAAAAATTCTTTTTTTTTGCACACCTAGAATATAAAGCGAACTTACATACTAAATTTCAGCCACCAAAAATTTACCTGTACGTAGAAATAGTGATGAAAAAGTGATAATATTTGATGGACTGAGGGACGCGCCCTTTACTCGCCGCGGCTGGCGCCCCAGTTGGAATATTAAAAAATCTTATTGCACATCTAGAACATAAAGCGAATCTACAAACCAAATTTCAGCCCCCAGAAATGTACCGGTACGGAGAAACAGTGATGAAAAGATGATTTTCATATGTAAACGCGCCCTTTTTTTCTATTTTTTCATCTGTATAACACATCGCATAACTTCAAATAAATTTTAGGGATACACGGATATTTATCTATTGGGCGGAACTGAGTGAAGTCTACAGTTCTTAGATCTACTAGTTTAATAAAAACAGTTTTGGGAACATTTTTTGGATTGTATTAGAAATTGAACATCTATCACATAGAACCAAAATAAAATCCTAATATATTGGTTCACTTTTTCAAAGGCTTTTCTAAAAGGTTTGTTAATTGCCAAACCTTGTTATGGAATTGTTTGTATTATTGATGGGTAAATGGACAATGTTAAATTGCCTCTTGTTTATACATCGTAGGTACCTACTTAATGCACCCATGATTTTCCCCCTTCGTAGGTGGGTGGGATCAAATATTCTTTTTAGTACTTCCGTGATCAAATGTGATTATACCTAAGGTACATAATATTGATTTTTGTGGTTTTCTGATTTATTTATAGTCTTGTAAACCAACATAGCAATGACCCAAGCATAAGGTAAATAAAAAATGTTTTCAATTGTGCTATTGTTTGCAGCAATACCTTCACTTCTCAATGTTAATGCTAAATTATAAATTGGAACAGCAGTTTCCAGTTTACCAATACGTTACACTACCTAGAACTTCAACGAAGATATTGAGAGTTTTGTCAATGAACCCTAAATTAATTTGTCATCAGAAAATTATATATTCCTAAAATATAATAAATTTAATTTCTAAGATTTACCCACAAACATACATACAAAGCAAGTTAAATAAAAGCCTTTAAAAATAGAAAAGACCAAGAATTGCTGTCGGCTACAGCAGTCCACTAGACAAAAACGTAACAGACCGAATGTTGTTTGCTTGTACTACAAGAACTATCGAACGCTCTTTTCGATTTTGAATTGTATTTATTACGATCATGGAATCAGCTGTTTGGTTTTTGACCCTACTTGTGGCCCCACAGCAGCCTATAAAAAACTAGTACCTCTCAGTTTTGATAACCCTGTAAAAGAGGATACCCATAGGACGTCCTACATGCCCTCATCTACAAGAAACCTGCCAGTTTCATATTGAACCTCTCAGTTTTGATAACCCTGTAAAAGAGGATACCCATAGGGCGTCCTACATGCCCTCATCTACAAGAAACCTGCCAATTTCATATTGAACCTCTCAGTTTTGATAACCCTGTAAAAGAAGATACCCATAGGGCATCCTACATGCCCTCATCTACAAGAAACCTGCCAATTTCATATTGAACCTCTCAGTTTTGATAACCCTGTAAAAGAGGATACCCATAGGGCGTCCTATATGCCATCATCTACAAGAAACCTGCCAATATTGAACCTCTCACGAACAAGTTTTATTTCTTCTTCATAACAGTCGTTTTGAGCTTCTCTCTGTAATATTTATTCCAAGATGTCCGACAATGATGGTGAACATTGCTTCTATAAATATGCAACTTACCAGAACCAACCTAACTCTCTTTACCGAAGCAATGGTAAACCTAAACAATGTTTAGTTTCATTATCAAAAATCACTTGAAGGGATTCGTGACACGTAACCTAATAATGTGTTTTAATGTCTGCTCAACTGTGGAGAAGTGGGAGGGAGTTCTGAACTTGTTATGGGATGTAATATCTAGATCTGAATGTAAGTTTGAAGCGAGCTTCAAATTGCACAACATGATGCAATAATATTAGATTTGAAAAATGATATAATACTAGAAAACTCAGAGCAAACAACGAACGAGTTTCAAAGAATAATTTACAGCGTAGATTGGTGAGGGCTAATATTTCACCCGCAATCGCTTGACATTCATAGAATAGAGAGCCCACTCACGGGATATATTATGGACACTTCAGGAAACATTTACATAGACTGGGACTTTCCCAGAATGAACTCGTCACTCGTCGAATGTAGGCTTTGTAGTATGGTAGAAGAAACAGATATTCACATTCACAATGCTGCAATATGTGAGGTTCAGCATCTTTGGAAAATTCTTGAAAACTGTTTCAAGTTTTTGAACTTGAAAAGATTTTCAAGACATGAAAGTTTGAGACCTGATATTTTATCATTTAGTCATTAAACCTCTGAAGACGTCCCAAAAAATACAATAAAAAGACTAATAAGATAAAGACATTATCACTTTCAATACACCAGTTCTTAGATCTTGTCACCTTTAGCAACTTCGGGTGGGAGTCCACTCGAGGACACTACGTGTTGTTGGCTGTTTCAATGTACAGTAACCTCGTGAGAACAAATGAGTAGGTGTTGTCAACAGCAGAAACGACGAAACGGCACGAATGGCTTGTATCCTAGTTAGCCTGTTTGAAAAAAATGGGATCCTTGCAAATGAACCAACATTGGGAACTTCAGACTCATTGGTAAGAATTCAAATTCATTAAGAAGACTGCCCGGATGAGAAAATGATTCTTAACTAAGCTTATCCGTGGCACAGTGTGTACATCCATAGCTTGCACCAAGGAGGTACTGGGTACGATTCCTGTTCAGGCCAATTTTTTTACGAATTTTCTGCTTGCTCTAGTTGTGGTTGGGGTAATTCATCCTCTTGAGGACAATTTAGTTGTTCTATGGTAATAGCGAAATGTGGTAAATGTTAACTGTAGCTTAGGCTTAGTGATATTGGAGAAATTGTTAAAAATGCCTTGTAATGCTATGATGCCCACAAAAATTTTGACATAATAACACAAGGATACATATACATTTACATTTTATTTTATTTTCATTGGGTGAAAAAAACCACGAGGCTGAAGTGTAAGAATATCAAAACCTCCGCTTGATTTGATTTTTGGAGTAGCATCGGGAAACAAAGTCGTTTCGCTAAAGCTCCATGAAATTTAACTTGACTACCTGATTAGATGTTCAATTCTAAAGAGCTTGATTTGATTTTTGGAGTAGCTTGGAGAAACAAAGTCGTTCCGCTAAAGCTCCATGAAATTTAGCTTGACTACCTGATTAGATGTTCAATTCTGAAGAGCTCAGATGAAACTAAAAGTAAGAAGCTCAATGACATGGTTCATTCCAACCACACAACAATTATTAAAATCATTATATTGTCTTGTTTTGAGTTCATATTCAAGGTGAAATGGTGGAAACATCTCTTCTCAAGTCAATGTTCTCACGTTTATATAGACTGCCATAATAGCTTTGAACAGGCTTGGGTTAGCCACAATATTGAGGAAGTTGTCAACTAACTCATTGCCGAGATGTTACCAGTGAACAACCCAATGTGATAATTTCATAAAGAGGGCAGTGGTTGGGAGATGAGGGTTAACAGCTGACTTCTCAAATAAATAGGACACAAAAAACTAAGATTACAAGAGAGGTTGTTCCACAAATAGTACACCTGTGTAGATTTCCCTGAGGATGACTATGTTGTATGTTGTGTATTGTGTACATGTTTCCTGAGACAATAAGCGCAATAATTTAGTCAGTGACTAGTATCATTTTATTTTCAATAATGAACCTCGACCACGAATAAAGTCAGATTATTCGTGTGCAGTTGGATATAGAAATTTAAGTTTTTTCTATGTTAGCTCCTCAAATTGGAACATGTCACTACGTGCTCTCATAGTTTCTGATAATGGTATTATAACACCCTACCACCATCAAGTGTGCAATCAAACGAAAGGCAATAACCAGAAACAAACTAAGATCTTTTCAATTGAAGTGAGTGAGATCTCACAGAACTACCAGTTTTCAATCCCAGCTCCCAACAAACTGGAATATGTCACTTAAAAGAGTTCAATCTGATAAATAAATTGAATTATTTCACTAATTAGTATAAAAGCTTCCCCTGAGGCTGGTTTGATTGAATCTAAAGTTAAATTTAACAACGCATTAGTTATTCCGCCAACTTAACTAAGTATACATATATGTCTCATGTATACTTAGTTAGGGGGCGGGCGTTTCGTATAGTTCAATAACTTTGGTATTAATTACTAGTTTGGCATTAATAAATGGAAAGCTTACTTAAATTACTCAAGACAATACAAACTTTTGAACAAGGAAGTTTAGAAGTAGGCAAGGATAATATTATAAAGTTGGTTGCCTGAAGATTAACCTAGTTCCAGACTATGAGAAGGAGTGTGCCAAATTTTAAAAGTAGGCAAGGATATAAAAGAAGTTACCAGAAGAATGACTCTGTAGGACCCTAGTTCCAAACTGTAAGGAGTATGCACTTATTCACTCAACGCAAAATGCTGACTGTGATCTATTTATTCTGTACGTACATCCTTAAAAAATGCCAATATAAAGTATGAAACTGGAGAAAATTAAAATGAAAATATGCAAGCACCATTAAGACGGAAAGAAAAACAGTCAGATTAAATTATGACCGAAAGGGGAAACTAAAATGAGAATAATAATTGTGAGATGATGGTTAAGGACAGGTTGGATGCGAATTGTTGAGGGGGCTAATTATCACCTCTGCTATGCCAATTTGTTTATTAAGTTGAGATTCAAGGAATGAACTTCAATTAAACTTAAGTTCTACTGGACCGTCTGTGTCGTCTTGTGTTAGATACCCAATTTTACTATCTCACACACATGTGACCAGATGAATACTATCACAAATTTTTTGGAACTATTGTTATATCGAAGTGAAAGGGGAACTGGTTTGGTTCACTGCATGAATATTGTACAGATAGATCTGACAACCGCGAAAGAGAGACAGAAATAGATATAATTGTCCAGTCCATTATATTAGAGATCGCTCCGTCATCTTCTAGCTCGATATGTTCTATTATTTGAATACATTCTATTTTAATGTTTAAAATTCTCGTCACAAATTCTTTCACATTAGAAGCATGGAACATTATTTTAAAAGATATACCTACTTACGTCAATAAAATACGAGAGAGTTTATATTGTAATAATGTAGAATTTATATGAAATAAAAAATGGCAATGAGAAAATATAGAAGAATGGACTAGCAGGACATGTGCAGACAAATTGGAAGAAAAGTGATTGAAATTAATTTAAACTTTAACAGGATGAATGGAGACTAAACGTAGAACACATCTATAGACATGTTAAGGCTGCAGGGTTGCAAACCCCGCACCTCACACACAAAAAACTAAAAAAGTGGCAAGTGAGAGGAAAAAAAAAGATTTTTCGATTTTAGCAAGTTACCATCAAATTGTTAATTTACGGGTACGTTTCAGTCTAGCTCGGTAGCCCCCGGCAAAAAGAATATGTAGATCAGTAACATGTTTTCGACATTCGACATTAAGGTTAGACTTTTCTCCTTCATCATAATACCTCCTGATAGTAACTGTGTTACTAAATTATCTATAGTCTGTATAACTATAACTACACGAAACGAGGTTTAGATAAAATTGTTCAAAAATATGTTTTCTGCAGGTTACTTTTTTTTTATAAACACATTTTTTCCGATGATCTGTTCAAAATGAAAAATACTTGCCAGAATATTTTCTTTCCTAGTCAGAATATTTCCTTACTACCTCTCATGACATGCACAATCCTCTATTATGGAAGTACAACTTGCACTTGTCAGAATATTTCCTTTCCCAGTCAGAATATTTCCTTACTACCTCTCATGACATGCACAATCCTCTATTATGGAAGCACAACTTGCACTTGCCAGAATATTTCCTTTCCTAGTCAGAATGTTTCCTTAGTACCTCTCATGACATGCACAATCCTCTATTATGGAAGTACAACTTCACTTGCCAGAATATTTCCTTTCCTAGTCAGAATGTTTCCTTACTACCTATAGATATCATGACATGCACTGTTAGTTTTTCTTTTGCCCACAACCTTATTAGGTACCATATTAATGTCAGCCACTTGGACTCCCAGTATTCTTAAATAGGCTGAGTCTACCAGCAGGCTCCCTTATTTATTGATCATTCATTCCAAGAATAACAATAAAATCAATATCATAAATTCTTGGCGAGATTACATCTCTGTGGAGTCTGTATTCTAAGCCAAAAGTATTCTGTACAATGACAAATAGAACAAAAAATGTTATGTACCAATAGCTCCAGTGGCGATTCCCTTTAATGTTGCACGATTGCGCAATCCCCCAAAAAGTAAGTCGAGAGCGACAATTTAAGTTTTTTTTTCTCTTAATTTTATGATTTTTTTTCTCTTAATTTAACGAAAACATTTTATAGACGCACCACTTTCAGGCATCCAAAATATTTAAATCTAGAGGTGGACCAAAACTGAGATGGAAAGATAAGATTGAAGAGGGCTTCAGTGAGAAGTGATGGAAAAAGGAGGAAGCTTTAAATAGAAGTTTTTGGAAAAGAAGAATAAAGGAAGGTAAAGATTGAAAGAAGAACATCAAAATATTTTAATTTTTACAATGAAATTTTCTGCAAACGAATCTTTGATAAATTCAGGTGTAATCTTTGTTTTGCACTCCCATATTACTCTCATTTAACATGGGATAAATTGCTTACTTACTCAAACAAAAGAACTTTCCATAGCAACACCTTGATGGCAGTCTGCAACCCGGCATAGTTGTAGACTGCCATATATGACAATATAACAAATCATTTTGTTGAATTGGGATACAATGTCAAGTAAATCCATAATGAGGTAAAGAAAATACTATATCTTCACTTGACTATAAAAGTGAAGATATATTATTTATAGTCAAGTGAAGATATAGTATTTTCTTTACCTCATTATATAACAAATCACCAATAATGTTTCTTCCATCGATATTAAAACCATTGAATCAAATTTTTGAAAAGAACACATACGGTCAAATGTTAGCCAAGGAACGCCACTGATCATCCTAGAGACAGATCAAATACTATAGTGCCAGCTAATCCGACTTTCTTCTAAAAAAGAAACAATCTATCGTTCTACACGCGAGATACAATGGTTAGGTGAATGTGTGGAATACAAAATAAGAGAAGCAAATTTGATAAGAGATCTGCAAATCTGGGTCAAAATTCTATTAAAATTGATCAATTTTATTGGTTTTGAATTATTATTAATACCTCACAGTGGCGTTTCGTGAATTACTGGCAAGCTTTACCAAAATAAATACGTACTAAACGGACAGACAGAAGAAAAATCCGGTGGTAAAATTAGGTAGAAACCTTAAGCGAAAGACTGAGTGCCAATATTAAATGCGCTATTGTATAAGAGCCGCATTGATAATGAAATTCTGCTAAACATCAGCTTTACCAATTAAAAATTTGGTAACAACAGATTTTTCATTTTGAACAGATCATCGAAAAAAAATAAAAAAAATACGTTTAACCCTAAAAACCCTCAGGGGTTATAAAAGATTAAAAATTTTGATAAAAATACCTTCTTGGATGCCTCAATTAAAAACTCGAGTCGATCAAAATAGGTATGTATGTACATACCAAAATTATGTTAAAAGCTAAAAGCAATGTTAGATGTTCCCCACAAGAGGGCTGATTTATTGATTTAATTTGTTGAACATAATATCCGCCCATACCCAAAACAAAACAAATTTTTATTAAACAGGAAATACCTCCCCGTACCGTGACTCATTGATTCTATTTGAACACCGAACACCGACAAGGGTTCGTGACTTTGGTTCAATGTTAGCTGCATTGTCACTTCATCCCTTTTGATTTCATGTTTCAAGATGTAAAGGAAATATTAAAACAGATATTATAGGGTTAGTAATGGGATTCACTTGTTATCCTTTATGTACAGAACTCTATTGTTGTAATGCTGGAATTTTCACGTTTTTTATTTTTTACCGAGGTCCGAGGTTAAGAACACATCATTGCACAATCCCCAAAATCTAACACAGCTGGCCAGACAAATTTTCATTTTTAAAATGTTTTTCCTTCATTCTTGTAAGGCTTTTATTACGCTTTTTTATGGTTGTGTTTTCTCTTGGGTTTTCATTATCAAATGTTTTCTGTTGAGCAATGTAATGCTGTGATAGACCATATTAATGAGCTTTGGGATACATCTTATGTTCGCAACTAGATTAACTAAGGTACAGCCTACCATGAATTTTTGTTTTCGTTATATTCAAAATTGCTGCTTAAGAATGAAGCTATTCAGTTGTCCAACGATACCTGCTATACCCTGGTTTGCTCCCACCCTAATATGTACCACACCCAAAATCGTTGGCTAACTGAAAAGTTTGATAAAATACATTTGTAGATCTATCTAAAGTGGAAATATAAGCTGCTATCTAGGACATGGTCGCTTTACATGATTCCAGTTCAAGATAAGGATCAGATAAAAGATGTGAATACTGTCAGGACGGGAGGGATAAGACGGAACATATATTTCACTCCGGTTACGCGACGGTAACAGACAAAAGGAAAAACTTACAGTGCAACACCATTGAGAAAAGGCTAAGAAGACAGTTGGTAGAACATCGAAGAAATTATAAAGAAAATGAACACACAGACAGTGAAATCAAAGTTCAGAGTCAAATCAAAAGTAGATAATTAATAGCTAACGTCTATGGCACATTGAATACACCAGGTCTCGTTAGATCACTGAATTAAAGCAACGTGACTGACTGGATGATCACGTAAGTTTGCGTCCTCGTCTCCAGATGCTGGCTGTTCCCGTCCCAACACAGGCTGTGTGAGGTCAATATGGGTGGCCAGTTTCTAAGTTTCCAGCGAATGGAAGGTAAAACCCTCGTTTCGAATGACAAATAGATGTTAAAGAGACTTTAAGCTAAGAAAAAACAAAGATAAAAAAAAGAAAAATGAATCAGTTTGATATTTTAAGGGATGCTGTTCGAAAGCTTATGAATTTTATAGAAACAGGTGTTCAAAAACATTATCTATACTCGAACACATGTATTTATTAATTTATACCCTCCTTATTGAGATTGTAAACGGCATTATAATGTTAGAGTTTAGAGTGATTAGTAGAATCTATGTAATTCCTAATGTAATATTAATATAGTTATGATAAAACACACTCAGACAGACAAAATATCAAAATGTATTTTTATAACATACTCGTAGTAGATAAAAAATATACGTACTTACACTTAGTAAATAACCAGAATGAGTTTTATAACGGCGCGGCACATTAATATGCCTCAGGCAATTCCTAACCTAGCAACCAGTTTAAATAATATTATGACCAAGTCCAAACATATTTGTACGATGAGATGTTTGGTTTTCTCCGGAGATTCTGAGAATCAGGTTGACGCAATCAATTTGAAATGAAGAGCAATGGTAGATCACTGAGCTGCCAACTTGGCAGCTATTGTCTTTTGGAACTCGTACAATTATGATTGCACCATCACAATTAATGATGAATGACAGAAGACAGGAAATGAAAATTGATGTTTTTTTTCTTACTGACGCCATTTGTGAAGTCTGACCACTTGTTAGTGGGTTTTTCATAAACAATAATGACGTTTGAAACATCTGTCGTTATTGATGTTGTCGTAGAGGTGTTCCTTCACTTGACCGAGGCATTCGATCAATCAAATAGTAAATCTATTTGATTGGTTACTGCCATCCTTGCAGTTTGTTCTTGCCAAGATTTATCATTTTCTTTATTTCCTGTCGTTCTAGAGACGTTTCTTACAAAATCAAAACGTATCTCCTTATATTTATGGGTAGATTCAATTTGGGAAAAAATGTGTAAATATTTGTTCTCTGTCGTTTTGTCTGTCACAGCGTTCTATCTCAGGCACCGTAAGTTGTAAGTGATCCTAGTGTGCACTCGGATAGGAGCCCGTGCCTTCCCACAGCTACTCTTTTTTTTTTTTTTTTTTTTAATTTTGTTCTCTGATATGTTCTTGGTTCTATTTATCATGCCACTTCGGACAACTTCTTCTATTACATATTCTTCTTCATCTATGTATTCCTCTTCCGATTCTTCTGTCCATCAGTTTTTTTCTTCTTCCAAAGAAATAAGAGAATAGGGAAAGTCTTAATTGCCTGATCTGGAACGTCTTGTATCAGTTGAGCTCAAAATGTCCAATCATTTTATTAATTTAGGCAATCAATTTTAAAGAAAAATTGTTATTTTCAAATATAATTCAATCAGAATCTAAGAACATTTTTGTTTTTACTCACTCTTACATGAATGAAACTGTACCAAACCTAAACACTCGCTCCAACATGGAATTCCGACATTTTTTTTTTACCAATTTAGGTTAGGTCACGTGATTTTCGAGATGAGGTAATTCCTCTTTCTCTTCTTTTTTAGTCTGCCTAGATTCTTAACTTGTCCTCTGTCAGTTGGTACTGATGATGATTATGATAATTTTGGCCTGTGACAGTTGTCACATTGTCATAGAGTAACTTGTTTTGTAATTTTACAATCCATAAACATATATACTATCACATGTTTGTAAAGTGTGTCACTTGTGCCATCTCATTTTGCCTATTATTTTGTAATGTTCTCTTGTTCACGAGCTATGTTATTCGCCGTGACTCATTGTAAAGTCATTTCTTGAGTAAAACAAAGTTAAACAGTGTTTTTAACTTTATCTTTTCTAATGTTATCATTGTTTCACAATGACACAATGTGTCGTGAAAAATTTTACTCACTTTTACAAAGACCGTTTTTTTACCAAATTAAGGAGAATATTGAAAATTTAGGCGGGAAGATAATTATTGTGAACTTTAAAATAAATACGTTTCATATCTAATTTTCAAGAGCCTACCGAGTTCAGTTTGAACCATTGGAATCGACCGCAATAAAAAAAAAAAAAAAAAAAAAAAAAATCAAAGCGCAGTATTAAAAAATCGAATTACCGATTATAATGATACTAGCTGTTTCGCCCTTCGCTAAGGTTTATAGCTTGGCCTTAGAGGTATGGCATTTTCCGCGCTTTTAGTATTCCATGATTTCCCTTTCAAAAGCCGGATGAAAGGGAAATCATAGAATACTATTAGCACGGAAAAATTAAAAAATAGGAAGCAAATAGTATTCTATGATTCCCCTTATAAAAATCGGAAAAACGGCCATAACTCGAAAATAGTAGGACCGTTTTTTTCAAACTATGTACCAAATTAAGGCTTAAAAGCCCACCTAAAACTTTCCCGCTTTGAGTTGATATGTTGTCGCGACAAAATTTAAGATATAGGACCATGATTGGCTAAATTCGGTCAAAAATCGAAAAATCGGCCGTAACTCGAAAATGGTTTGACAATTTTAAATCCCGATATTTTTCTTGGAGTTTTGGGCTATGGTTTTTTTTTGGAGGGGGNTAGACCATTATTTTGAGGGGGGGGGGCATTCTCATAAATTTTTCGTTATCTCTTACCGTTTTGCTCAAACAATTAGTGACACATACACACATACATACATTTATCGTTACATTGAGTTTTATTATTATAGATAGATTTATATTTATGATATTTACAAATGATATTTATGTGGAATTTGGAGTCTAAAATGTGTACGCCCCTAATCATGTTAAAAGCGCCCTGTATTCTTCATTGTGTTAGGTATTGAATATTGAATTGTGCATTAAAAAAAAAAAAAAAANAATTGTGCATTTAAAAAAAAAAAAAAAACTCGATTTGACTTGAAGTTTGAAATACGATTCCGTCTTTGACGCGCTCTTATTAAGAGATGCCTTAACATGTTTAGCATTATCGCAACGAATTTTTGAAAACATTTCTCATAAATGTATTATTTTTTTTGAAACATCAAACAAATGTTAGATTTCTCTAACATTTGTAAGAGCGCAAATGTTAGATTTCTCTAACATTTGTAAGAGCGCATCAAGGAAATCAGGAAATCTCATCTCAAAAACGAGGAAACAATCAAAAGAGAACATAAAATATTTTTTCAAACTCAATCTAATAATAATAATATCAATGAATATTTGGGTTCAAACGTTTATTTTTAAAAAAAGCATAAAAGGTTTTCGATTCCACCATATTAATTAAAATGACTTTCTCTGTACTCGTATATGAAATAACAAAATAATTATTAGAAATGAAAAACTTACCCTGTTTAGCAGCTCGAGTCACACCAAGGACTAAAGTTTTCAGTAAAAATAGCACCAAGAATCTGGAAGACAGATTCATTGTCAAGGCTGAAGAGCTTTGAGGGGATCTGCGAACAGAAGATATCAAACATATCAGGAATTAATTAAATCGTGACGATAAGATTTTTGGATTCTACGATCCTTGAAATAACTTCGAATTTGGAGGCGGGGTATATATATTTTTTTTTTACCTATGCGAAAACCGCTAAAAAGCAGCATCAAACCTCTAGCGGTATACTCAGTTTACACCAAAAGCTTATTTTGCCGTTCATGGCATAAAACTGACATACATACCAAATTTCAAGTCTCTAGCACTTGCCGTTCTTGAGATATCTTGTTCACAGACAGACAGACAGACGCACACACGGACCAATGGAGGAAAATCGAGATTTGGGGTCTGGGGACCGCAAAACGTGTTTTGCATTGAAAACTCGACATCAAAATTTTCAGACCATTACAATTACAATACTTTCCTTTTTATAGGATAAGGAAAGTAAAAAATGTACTTAACATGGGGCTTATTTTAATGAATTTAACTTTGTTTCTATACCGTTTGAAACTCATTTCATCTAGTGTATATTTATAGAAATTTTAGGGGGGGACGGGCCCTAGGGCCCCCCTTGCATACGCCCATGCTCATTGGGCCGCCAAAAGGTCCCGGTGGGCAAATAGTGTGAAAAACTTATCAGAAATATTCATGAACGTAATGAAAGTTACATTCAAACTAATAAGTACTTCCTCTGGCAATCTTGAGCTATGAGAAATCATAATTCCGAGCGTGTGTCATAGAACTTCTAGATACATTCAAACTAATCAGTAGTTCCTCTGGCAATCCTGAGCAATCAGAAATCTGAATTCCGATCCTGCGGTCAGTTCCAATATAATTTTCCTCGCTTCAATTGGTTTCTGTGGCAGGTCACTGTTACCAGAGATGACTTCTTGTGGTAAAACATTTATCAATTTGGTTTTGGACTGAAAAGTTTTAAGACTTTATACCAATAAAATGTTACCGTTTAGTTTACATACCCACGTCTTGACTATACTTGGTACTATTAGAGCAACTTGAAGCTTACTCACACTGGGTACCAGACAGATACTATTATTTTTTTTTGGAGCAAGTTACAAACTTAAAATGTGGTTTAATATAATTTAAAAAGGCTTTATAAACGATTTAAGGATGGGAGATTAATTAATTCACTTCAATTTTAATTGATTTTGAAAAAAAACTTTTTCTTCCGTATTTATTGAACTATTTGAATATATTGAACTGAAGCAGACATAGTTGTACCAATATGAAAAAAGTCCAGTGCAAGTTTGTTTATTTTAT
>CM022874.1:13954585-13983266 GCA_012654025.1 Pachypsylla venusta | reverse complement strand
TCGAGTATGTCATGAACCTTATGAATCGACAAGAAAAAAAATTCCCTCAAAAGTTATTTGCATTTCAAGTTACGTAGACTTTAAAAATCGCACCAATAATAAAAAATCTGTCCGTTCGTGAGCGACACTTTAGCCGCTCAGCAATGTAGCGATCTGAATCATTCAAAATTACATTAAAGGTTGTGTACTAAAAAATAATACTATCCTGATACAAAGAAATAAACAAGGCCACTTTTTTCCGTCAGCTCGCCCAGGGACAACAGTTTGGTATCTTGGCTCTATCGGGGTCTACTCAGACTAAGTAGGACAAATGGAATGCTATTGTTCATTATACCTCAGTTAACTTTTTAGTAGAAAAAAAGATGGTATACTTTTTTTCCTTAATCTATCAATGATTGAAAAGTGATATCTTCGTTTCCAATGGACCTATATTTGCATAGCTCTAAAAAAAGTTCTTACTAGGTATTTATAAAGTTTTTAATTGCCATCATACCTCGGGTGACCAGACATTTTTGGGCCAAAGCGGGACGCGGTATTTGGGGGTGGGATTTATATAGGGGCATTTATTTATTTATTAGTTTTAATGGCATACAAAAATTAACAAGGTAGATAGAACTCTTTTACCTATTTTACTTATCCATTCTCTTAATATTTGTCAGAAGAACAAATTTTAAGAGTTTAACTTGACGATGAGCATAGCTTTCAACACTAAATAAAGTATTAGATACACGGTACACTACTCTACCTAATACTCAACATTACAAGCATTCGTGGTTGAGAGGTAGGGCCTCTATCTTTCAACCCAGATAGTCGGTTTGATTTCCATCCGGAACTGATTTTTCTCAACCGGAAGCATTTCTTTAAAAAAAAAAAAAGTTTCGTTCACCAAAAAGCAGGACATGTTCATTGCTTTGGTCAAAAGCGGACATTTTAGCGTCCCCAAGCAATTTCTGGGGACAGCGGGACCAGGGTCTCCAAAGCGGGACGTATGGTCACCCTAATCATACCTATATCTTGGAGGCTAGTAATTGACATGGACCCAATGAATCATGTCAAGAACTACTATATACTTAAATACATTGTCAACACAAAAATAATATCTAAATATCGTAAAGTATAGCTTTCTGTTTTATATTACACCATCATAGGTGGACTCAGTTCGTGAAGATTCAATCTCAACTATGATTTACTTTTCATTGACGAATTTAGTAAATTTGAAATACACCATCGAAAGCAACCTTATAGGTAAACCCTGTAAACGATTTCAATATTGATTTTTAAGATTCGTTATCCTAATAGATAATATCAGCGACGCATTGGGTACATAAATTTGTCACCCGTTCACACAAGAACGTCTGGCGGATTGGAGGAAAGAAATTTATTTCGACAGTGAACATGCATACGATCGATCGTTATTGCGATATTGATCAATAAAAGAATCGATCGATATGATCAGATTTCAAGAAGTCACGATATGTAAATTTAATTTAACCTTATTGTTATCGAGCAAGCACGATCAATGGATTGATCGCACAGTATTTGCTTTATCCGAAAGTATAATAATTGTCATATTGGTAAGTAGGTACACCCTCCCTAAGTAGGTAAACATTACATATTACGTTTGTAAGGACAAACCGTTTTTATTATTATCATCAGGGCCACAACCAGAGCTTTCTATCTACTGTTATCATATATGAGCATCCGATTTTTTCGCCATATACCTACCTACCTATATGCATTTGGTAAAAATCGAGCCTGTCATTCCAAATCGCCAACTCTTTAGTAAAAATGAGGGAATCATTCTCTATTATATGAGCATCCGATTTTTTCTAGGTAGAAAAAATGAGGGAATCATTCTCTATTATATGAGCATCCGATTTTTTCATCACATACCTACCTACCCATATAGGTAGAAAAAATGAGGGAATCATTCTCTATTATATGAGCATCCGATTTTTTCATCACATACCTACCTACCCATATAGGTAGAAAAAATGGGGGAATCATTCTCTATTATATGAGCATTTTTTCGCCTACGTACCCTTATTGGTAAAATTTGAGCATATCATACCAAATCCCCAACTATTTGGAAAAAATGGGGGAATATCTCCAACTATTGGGAAAAAATGGGGGAATCATTCTCTATTATATAAAAAAATGGGGAAATCATTCTCTATTATATGAGCATCGCATTTTTTCGCCATATACCTAGCTACCCATATTGGTAAAATTCGAGCATGTCATAACAAATCTCCAACTAGTGGGAAAAAAATGGGGGAATCATTCTCTATTATATGAGCCTACCTACCCACATTTGTAAAATTCGAGCATGTTATTCCAAATCTCCAACTATTGGGAAAAAATGGGGGAATCATTCTCTATTATATGAGCCTATCTACCCACATTGGTAAAATTCGAGCATGTTATTCCAAATCTCCAACTATTGGGAAAAAACGGGGGAATCATTCTCTATTATATGAGCATATCTACCCACATTGGTAAAATTCGAGTATGTCATTTCTTTTCAATAGTGTAAATCACGTGGGGCCCCTAGGGGATCCCATGGTAAAGAGGTGAAATATAAGTTACCGATAGCCGGTATGCATGTCCTCACGGTGCCCGATTCTACGTACCAGGATGACCTGTAACGCATACCATAACAGTTTCAGCAAAGAGCCAATCAAAGACTTTTCCATAACCTCATAGTAATTGGTACCTACTTCACCTGTGAACGGTCCTGATTATAAGGTATGCACCTCTGGCTGGCAAGGGTACTCTGACCACACCTAATAATGATCAAAAAATTTGCATTTCTTTCTTTGCTTCTCAAGAACACACCAATAACACAGTTTGATGGTCATTTTCAAACCATGTTTTCAGTTAAATTGGTACCTAATACAGATCTACAGCACATGATAAGAAGAGAAAAGGCATATACTTGCGCATACAATGTTTATAGGTATCGCGGGATAGCGACTGGTTGTGTTACATATTGAAACAGGTAAACCTATCTACAATCAGTTTAGGATGTTTCTAACTGACCCCCGAGGGTGGTAATAATAAAAACAAAATTACCAAAATTAAATAGTCAAAATTCTAATCAGCAATCTTGTAAACTTAAATCTACAGACTGAATTGCCAGTTTTNTACAGCACATGATACTGAGAAGAAGAGAAAAGGTATATACTTGCGCATACAATGTTTATAGGTATCGCGGGATAGCGATTGGTTGTGTTACATATTGAAACAGGTAAACCTTTCTGCAATCAGTTTAGGATGTTTGTAACTGACCCCCGAGGGTGGTAAAAATAAAAACAAAATTACCAAAATTAAATAGTCAAAATTCTAATCAGCAATCTTGTAAACTTAAATCTACAGACTGAATTGCCAGTATTAGAGAGGTGACCCGAATAACAGGTTTGGTGCACTTAAGGACCCGCAGATGAAACCTAATGGATCACCAGATGAAGTGTGGCCGTTTGGGTTCTATTAGAGGGTCACCCCAAACTGACCCCTTTTGACCAATGAACCCCAGAATAAGGTGCTATTTTCAATGTTAAGGTTTTGACTCGAATTTTGGCCTCAGGGAATATTGGTACAAAATTTCAATCGGGCTGATAATAAAGTCCGTAGGAGCGCGAACACTATTATCGGGCGGATGGACACACATTTTTTCTGGACCAAATTTTTGGAATCTAATCGTCAGAATTCGTCCAGAAATCAAAAAAAAAAAAAAAAAAAAAAAAAAAAAAAAAAAAAAAAATCGAAATTTTTCAATACAATACTTGACTTACCTATACTTAATATATGGGAAGATAAAGTAAAAATATCGAATGACTGATAGTTATGCTGTGCAAAATGTTGCAACCAGTCAAAGGCTGAGAGCTCCATAATATTTTTACCACAAATATATTTTCGCTTCTGTCTCTTTAATAGCAATCTTTATAACACAAGAAAATTGAAGAATGAGTGAAATTTGACAGCGGAAATCGTTTATTTTTTTTGGTACTAAAATATACACCGCCTTCTCGAGGATCCACTGGTAATAGTTGTTATGGTTGGTTGATTCAATACTCGATCTTCAGGCAAAGAATTATTTTTGCTATTCAAAGGGAAAAATGTTGCCTTCCTCCCCAAGGGAGAGCCTTGGAGGAAGATTTTACATGTCGTAAATATGGTAAAGTTTTTAATTTATTATATACAAGGTACACCAGGATAGCGTTATCATAGGGTCCTAGGAGTATCACCTGATGATGAAACTGGAAATTCGTCCACAAAATAATTTTAATATATCAAAATATTGATCTCGTGTGAGTCATTGAGTCTCTGCATACAAGTTTCTGTCTGTAATAACACACAATAATACAATCAAATATTGATCTCTTGTGAGTCATTGGAGACTCAATTTTAATAGGTATATCAAAATATTGATCTCGTGTGAGTCATTGAGTCTCTGCATATAATGTTCTGTCTGTAATAACACATAACAATACACTCAAATATTGATCTCGTGTGAGTCATTGAATCTCTGCATACAATGTTCTGTCTGTAATAACACACAATAATACAATCAAATATTGATCTCTTGTGAATCATTGGAGACTCAATTTTAATATATCAAAATATTGATCTCGTGTAAGTCATTGAGTCTCTGCATACAATGTTCTGTCTGTAATAACACACAACAATACACTCAAATATTGATCTCGTGTGAATCATTGAGTCTCTGCATACAATGTTCTGTCTGTAATAACACACAATAATACACTCAAATATTGATCTCGTGTGAGTCATTGGAGACTCAATTTTAATATATCAAAATATTGATCTCGTGTGAGTCATTGAATCTCTGCATACAATGTTCTGTCTGTAATAACACACAATAATACACTGAAATATTGATCTCGTGTGAGTCATTGAATCTCTGCATACAATGTTCTGTCTGTAATAACACACAACAATAACCTCAAATATTGATCTCGTGTGAGTCATTGAGTCTCTGCATACAAAGTTCTGTCTTTAATAACACACAACAATACACTCACGACTCAAAAATAATATTCTGGATCGCTCCAGTATACAGTTAGATCTTAGTCATGATCGTCCGGTTGTTGGTGGGTGGTGGTGAACTGAGGTGCTGTGATAGCCCTCCTTTTATGCATAACTGTTAGTAAGTCTGTCAACTGTAGACTTAACACATTTAAAATTATCATCATTTGACCTCGGGTGGCTAAATAGGGTACAAAAAATAAGTTATCGTGGTACAAAAAGACAAACAAAAGAAAAATCTTGGTGCTAAAACTAGACCTTGAGTTTGTTCGGCCAAATAGAATTCCTATTTTAAAATTAGAACAACTGAGAATGCCCTAAAACGTGGGATAATTCGTTCAACGCCATGGTGTTATTTTTGTTTCACTGTTTCTTTTTCAAATGACGAAAGCTTCGTTACCAATATGGTAACGAATTTCATGGTACAATATTTTTCCAGAAGTATTTTTGTGCGGTGCAATACTCTTCATAGCTACTATTGATTTAGTTTTTTTTTTGGNGGGGGGGGGGTAGGGGGGATTTTCATTTAGATAATTTAAAAGAAATTAAAATATCAGATTTAACAAGAGATCCAAAGAATGTGACAATTGAAAGCAAATGTAACACCAATAGTTAGAGGTGTATTATGAGCAATTCCTATCTCACTAGAAAGAAATTTACACAAAATCCCAGGAAATCCAAAAAAATGGCAAATTTAAAGTAGGTGGAACCGCACATATTTATATTGCGGAAATTCTTTAACAAATAAATAACGAAACAAAGTATTCCTGAGGTTAAAAATGTTGACCTGGGGAATTATAATAAAAAAACTATTTGAAAAACTCGAAACTTTTTAGTACTTTTACAACAAGCATTTGTTTGGGTGCCATTACTGCGCAGTAAATAAATCAAATTCACAAGGATGAAATGCCATGGGTTGGCAGGTTTTGAACCCACGCGGTAATTTTCACCAATCAAAGCGTCTTGCCATGAAACACTAATCCCCCAACTCACCTTCCGTAAAGTTAGGTACTTGGTGAAACTTATTTAAATGATCCACCCTGTGGTTTGGTGGTAGGTTCATTCGCAAAACAATAATAATATAATTTTCGTTAAATGCATTAAAAAAAATTGAAACAAGTATCTTTACGAACGTATGTGTGTCAAGTGAAAGGATAGATAGTTTATGTTCACTGTGGATTACATTTCAGTAGAAACACAACTTTTAATGCTCAAATCAAGGTTCATGTTTGGTGAGGTAGATCTAACGACTTTGCTTACAACTATTTAGAGGTAGCAGTATAATCCAAAGTTATTATATATATAGCTGAGTACCGATATTAAAAAATAATTATTGAAGAAGAAGTAGTTAAACTTATAAAAAAAACAATTAAAGTTTAATGAAATTAAAAAAAGTATCTCAATTAATTTGGTGATTCAAGCAGTAAAGTTGGAAATTCGACATTGTATAAATATCAGCGAAATACAATCAGGGACACATTTCAGAATAAATTACAAGTTAATATTACTAGTCTTGGAAGAGGGTAGTTTCTATAGCGTGACTATACAAAATACAAGTAAAATTAGCTTGTAGTTTATTTTGAAACGGGTCCCTGTATTCATAATATTGTTTGGTATGGAGCTATAGATAGTTTTGAGAATGGGGAACGCATGTGCTAGCGAAACTATGGCCGTAAAGGTAAGTTGGCCTTTGACACTAAGCGTTGCTATACCTTTCCCATGTTTTGATCGCATCGTTGTGCTATAAATATATATTAAAAGGTGTTCTGTTATCTGTGGATCTCATCCAGCTAAAGTGGCCACCATGAGTCAGCATAAAAACACAAATCAGCAATTTGCATTAACGTAATGAATGTCCATACTGACATTCAGTGTGGACATTCATTTTCCGAGCATTTTTGTGGAACAAACAAATAATTAAGTTAACATAGGCAAATCTTGGCGCTAAAACTAAATCTCACTTCGTTTGATCAATATTTTTTTTGAGATTCTGCGTTGCTATCTACGAGTAAATAAACTAGTAATTTTGTGAAACTCACTGACAAAGAAACTCACTCACTTGAAATGGCTACCATTTGGGGAGGTACAATGGGGCCCAAAGCCTAAAAATGTAACTATTTGGATGTAGTGAGTGTACATAACAATAAGGAGTTTGAGCGTTATTGTGGTACAAACAACAAAAGAAAAATCCTGCTGCTAATACTAGACATTCACTTGATTCGGTAAGGAGATAGGATTCTTCACTAGACATTCACTTGATTCGGTAATGAGATAAGATTCGTCACTAGACATTCATTTGATTCGGTAATGAGATAGGATTCTTCACTAGACATTCACTTGATTCGGTAATGAGATAGGATTCTTCACTAGACATTCACTTGATTCGGTAAGGAGATAGGATTCTTCACTAGACATTCACTTGATTCGGTAATGAGATAGGATTCTTCACTAGACATTCACTTGATTCGGTAAGGAGATAGGATTCTTCACTAGACATTCACTTGATTCGGTAATGAGATAGGATTCTTCACTAGACATTCACTTGATTCGGTAAGGAGATAGGATTCTTCACTAGACATTCACTTGATTCGGTAATGAGATAGGATTCTTCACTAGACATTCACTTGATTCGGTAAGGAGATAGGATTCTTCACTAGACATTCACTTGATTCGGTAATGAGATAGGATTCTTCACTAGACATTCACTTGATTCGGTAATGAGATAGGATTCTTCACTAGACATTCACTTGATTCGGTAATGAGATAGGATTCTTCACTAGACATTCACTTGATTCGGTAATGAGATAGGATTCTTCACTAGACATTCACTTGATTCGGTAATGAGATAGGATTCTTCACTAGACATTCATTTGATTCGGCAATGAGATGGGATTATTCACTAGACATTCATTTGATTCGGTAATGAGATAGGATTCTTCACTAGACATTCATTTCATTCGGCAATGAGATGGGATTATTCACTAGACATTCACTTGATTCGGTAAGGAGATAGGTTTCTTCACTAGACATTCACTTGATTCGGTAATGAGATGGGATTATTCAATAGATATTCACTTGATTCGGTAAAGAGATATTCACTTGATTCGGTTCACTACACATTCACCTGATTCGGTAATGAGCATTATTCACTAGATATTCACTTGATTCGGTAATGAGCATTATTCACTAGATATTCACTTGATTCGGTAATGAGATAGGATTATTCTGTTAAGAGAACATGAAAATAAATGGGTTCTTATAAGAATATGAAAACCAAAAACTAAACTTTTTCTTTTTCTTTGACATCCATTGGACTTAGAACGGTATGTCGAGGAAACCCGCTATATTTGGACAGCCAGAACGGTAATAAAATCATTAGAAGCTGGAACTCATTGGTTAACAGACACAGCAATTAAAACAATGAATGTTATAGAGATGACTGTATTATTCAGCATCTTTCAAACACAAATCAATTACTCCGAGTTTTATCATCCAAACCAAATGACACTTAGGGGGCTTCTGTTGCATTCTAAGGTAAAGGTGAATATAAAGTTGTATTTGAAATGGCTGTGATTTTAATTCTTTAGAAAGATTTCTGCTCTTACACTTAAGACTTATAATGTACGAGTACTTTACAATTTTGATCGTAGCTTAGAACACTTACCTATTTGGTTAATGAATATTAGGAATGTGTATCGAGACTTGATATTTTGTTCTATGAAGGAAAGATTTTTTAAAATTTTAATTTTCGTCGAGTTAGATGTATTTTTTTTTTTTTTTTGGTGTTCGTGTGAAAACTAGACCCCATTTTTCGCTTAAGAAATGTATGGAACATATTAGAGGAGTAAGTAGAAGAAGTAGCAATCAACGCGATAACGTTCTATATAAACCTCATTTCAAAAAATTATGGGATTTAAATTGATGTAAAAAAATAGCGGAATTCAGAATTGGAACGAAACCTGTTGTGGCTCATTGAGATAGCCAACGTCTATTGCACGTTGAATACACATGCGCGAATATAGGGGAGGGCACGGGGGCCACGTGCTTACCCCCCCAGTTTTTTTAAGTGGGTGGTGTTTCTCAAATTTCATTATACCTAATCACGTAATTTTTAAAAAACAAAAATCAAATGAATGGTGATCCGCGGTATCTTTTATCCCATTGGGAGGGGGGTACGGGCCCCTAAATAATTCCCAATCCTGAGACTAAATAGCAATACGTAAATAAAAATCGTCAAAAATTCTGTCATCCGTCATGGCATTTTTTTTCGTCATCACGTTATAAAATCGCTTATCACCCTTATGAAAGGCATTTGTGGTAAGCTATACATGAGATTTTAACAAATTAGGTATCGTACCTCGATAAACATAGCATTAAAAAGTATTGGCCAGGACTCGAACCCACGGTCTCTATGTTACGAGTCCCTCCCCCTCCCCTCCAAATTTTCTATTATTAGGTATATTGTGCGATTGTGCCCCCCCAAAACAAGACGACTATATCCGCGCATGTGAATACACCAGTTTCCATTAGATCACTGAAGTTAATCAACGTCCAGGAAGGTTGTACAATGTGAGTGTCCAGGTAGGTTTGCGTCTTCGTGATGCTGGCTATTTTTCCAGCCCAACCCAGGCTAGGTGAGACGGAGGTCATTCGAAACCTCCGTCTCGAATGACCAATAAAGAGACGTTAATAAAATAATAATAAATAAAAAAAGATCATTGATATTTGAGTGAAAATGATAATATTTTTGAGTAGTCAAGATTGTTAACTATACCGCGTTGCAAAACTAGCGTTTTGGTTGATTTAATTTTTTTTCGTGGAGATTCCAAAGGTTCATTATTGAAATTAAATAAACAACTGTCTTTAAGTTAAAGAACATTTATAAATTTATAAACGTTCTTTAACTTATATATAAATTTATATATAAGTTTATAAATGTTTAAAAATAAATTTATAAACATTTATAAACGAAGGGAATAATGTACTTTCTCAAACATTCTCTCCCTTCTTACAAATTCAAGAGAGCGTCCCTCAGGGTTCAATTCTAAGTCCTCCTTTATTTTCTATAGACATTAATGATATTGAAAATTCTGCCCCTAGTGCGGAATTCGCCCTCTATTGTGATGACGTCAGTCTCCTCATTATTGGAAAAACCAAAGAGGACATGTTCGTCAACGCAACAAAAATTTTGATCTCTCTTAATTCGTGGTTTGATTTTGCCCCCTGGTCCCTTACGAATATCCCTTATTGTAATGTGTTAGAGGTTAAAGAAACCTCTGAAACACAATAAATAATAATAATAATAACTCGTTATAGTTTCAATCAAAAAACCTAACAATTTAGGATAGTCTTATCCCAGTCAAATCAGTTCGACACTGAATTGGAACTCAAATGTAAATATCTGACGCTCCAAATCAGGTCCAACCTTGACAATAATATATGTTCAAGGACCATCGGATCGTCCTTTTATTTCGTTGTCATGAAAGTATTTAAGCTGATGTGTTTGAAAATTTTACATACCAATTTCGTGTCTTTCTATAACTGCTACAAATATTGATCATACTGCAGACCCTTTTGAAATCTAAAAAATGGTAAATTTTTGAAAACCTTAGTGGCACCCAGTCATTTTCTATGATATGTACCCATAAAAATTAGACTCGAGAACTGAGAAATGCAATCAAAATAATGCAGACTTATGCTATGTCTGCAGCCCACAAGAGAGAACTATTATTAGAGGCATTTAGACTCGTCTATAATAATTTAGCAATAAGACTGCTGCAACCATTCGCTATTATTATTTTGTCTGTACAATGACGTAATCCCTATGTATTCACCTATTATTATTAAAGTTTAAATTACTCTTTTTCTTGAAAGTAAAATAATTACTTATTTTAAGTGAAAAGTTTTAAGGATCATACCTACTACGGGGTGGCCTAAAGTCAAATATCTCGGATCCTGTTGGAGATATACAAAACCAATATTCTGAGCAAACCTGATGCCTTTGACCTTCCTTTTAAGGTCAACTTTGTTTTTTCATTACATAATGCCTATTCAGATTTTTCATTCATTCTATAAACAATCCACAATTATTATTTTGAAATGTTTCTAATAGTTATCGCAAAGTTTGTTAAAGTTTTACCTTGACATCCATATAAGATATATCAAATTTAAATGATAATACACTTTTTAGTTACAGATTCAGCAAAGTGTTTGCAACAATTTCAGTTAGTTATTTCGGTTGAGTTGTGTTTAAAAGATTTAATTTGACATATTAAACAGGGGTACAAAAAATAGCCAAGCTTGTGAGAACTAAAATATTTTTTTTTTTTAAATACAGAATGCGAATATGAAATCAAAGAGTACATGCTTTCAAATATGAAAAAAAAGTCTTAAAATTACACTGAAGGTCAACCTTAAAGGCATAATCGTGATTACCCCCTTAATATTATGAAACTGTGGTGTGGTCAGAATATAATATAATTCTAGAACTTTTTTTTATATAAAATTTCATTCATTTTCATCTAAATAATTTCTGCGTAATCTTCAAGTCCCCAAATTTCAATGCGAAGGTCGTTTGACGGGTTTTCATAATAATATTGAAATATTGAATTTATTCTAATTGTGGGGCTGCCATATATATCAAATATGGCAGCAATTTTCGGCCCCGCGTGTGAAAAATAATAATTCTTTGCACGCATATAGTATCAATATTTCTGGCCGCCTCTTACATTACACTAAATTATTCTATGAACATGTCCATAAAATAAGAAAGAAAAGAAAAATACAAAATGATTTTAAGGAAAAATTTGAGGCAATGCAATGAATTGAGAGTACATTCCTCCCAAATCGTGACAATGGATAGTTTAGTTAGGTTGATATTGAATTGAATGAAGCCTTGAGCTTTGAGAAGCGAACAAAAAAGATGAATGAAGAATTAGAGATTCTGCTGCTTCATAAACTGAGAAGAAAGAATTGGAAAATAGTAATCCTACAGAGAAGAATGAATTGGAAAATAGTAATCCATGTGTAAGGCTAGATGATATTCAATTGAATGAAGCCTTGACCTTTGAGAAGCGAACAAAAAAGATGAATGCACTCCTACCTAGTTCAAGAATTAGAGATTCTGTTGCTTCATAAACAGAGAAGAATGCAAGGCTAGTGTCCTCTAAAGACGTCCAGCAGAGCTTAGGGAAAGCTCTTTGTAATCAAATATTGTAATTTTGAAAATGAAGAGTATATTCTATATTAGTGGATAGTTCCCTGACCTGTAGAGCTTACTCATTTAAAAGGGCCGTCATGAAACAATGGGGACCCAATAGAGCCCTAATAAGTTGATTGTTGATTCCATGAAGATAATTATTATTCGTACCAAGTTAATCATAAATAAATTGATGTTTGCAGATGAAGTATGTATTTGTCGTCGTCATCATCATTACGTGGCATCAACGTGTCCGATAGTATCCAGATGTATGGGACTGCATATTTAAATTAGTAGTTCTGTGAACTGACATCTCTCACACTTTTTTTGGGGGCTCAACGTCTTTTTAACATTTAATTGAAAGGACAAATTCCATATATTGAGTTAATGGAATTGAACCCAGGACCGTAAGGAGAAAATCCGGACCCGGGGGGATATGCGGTCTCCCTCAAATCAACCTTCAGCTAAAATCATTGTATATTTTTGTACTACCTAGTATGTTGGGCCCCTGAGAAAACTTTCGAGCCGTGGGATCCCCTTTCCCTCCACTCTCATCTCAGAAAATGAATGACATTCTACTCTAAATAACGGCGGAAGATGTATATGGTTTGTGTGACCAGTACATAGCATTTTATCGCCTGTAAGGGGTAAATATTTGCATCAAATCAAATTTATATATTTTTTGGTCCATTATCGCCAAAAATTTGCAATGCGAATCAATTGCTTCATCTATTGCTATCCATGTCCTGAATTGTCAGAAGAGCTCAAGAATAAAGTCGAATGGTCGATATACCTTAAAGTTATAGTGAGGAAGCAATCTTAACCATAACCAACTTGGCAATTGGCAAACGTTTTCTTTATATTACATCGAAAGTTTATGTGTACCGCAAAACATAAAAAATAAAAAAAAACTCGGTAAATCCTAATTTAATGTTCAAAGGATGGGGGCAACATCAGAAAATACTGTACAAAAACTCGTACCACATCAATAAAATGTTTTTGGACCTGATACCCGACAACCCATCAATCTTAAAAAAATATTACCGAAGCGGCAATCAACATAAAAAAGAACTCGATTTGTACCGGTATTTTATTTTACAAAGATTCTTTGTGTAAAATTTTATTATATAATTGTTAATGAACAAATTAATGGTGTTCGAGGGTATTAAAAATATTTAGCTGAATTCTAATTAGGTACCCTTACAGGGTCCTAAAATAATGTGACTGTGTGGACATCATGCTTACAATGCGTAAAGAAGGTATCAAGCTCGAAAACTATTTTTCCCTCTCTTGATTGAATGGAATAGTTTGCTGCAAAAATAGGTAAGGAAGATTTGCATGTATGCTAAGTTTTTAAAAACTATTAAAATTCATTAAATAAAACTAGAATAAATTAGAAAGAGCAGGCATCATTTAGAGGAAAAAAATCCGTATACCAGAAAAAAATAGGTACATAATTATTAAAAAAATATAGGCTGATATGGAAACAACTTGATAAAAATAATGTCTCTTCTCTTCTTACTATAAATTGGTCTTCAAGGAGTTCCAAAGAAAGAAGTAAGAGAGGGTACATTTTATCCGAACAGGCCACTTTACTGAAGGTTGTACAAAGGTACCCTAACTCTTCCCTTGAATAATATGTAAACAACAAAACTTATACAAGGAAATGGCAATGCTATAGGAACATTATTTCCTTACTCTTTTATTGCTTTGTTGAAACCATAGACCGAACAGTTTTAATATTCTTTTTGGTATGCTATCCTTTCAAACTGCGGAGCAATGCGTTCATGGTGCTTTGGAAAAGGCTGACTAAGAAATAACAAGAAGAAAAAGTGGTCAACTCCAGTCTCCTATAAATATGACCTTCTCATGAGTTTACTCAGGATCAAGGTACTAAACCAATTTGGTTTTCTCATTATAGAACCTATACCATCCATCCAACCAGTTTTATATTTCAACTGGCAAAGAGTTGAGCATGTAATAAGATAAGATTTAAATATTTGTGTGGTTTCAGTTTAACTGTTCTTTATCCATTATGCTGTTAACTAGATTCTTCGAGTGTGTCGAACAGTAATTCAGATTGCAGGTCAACAGTGTCAATATCAGCTTCATCCTAAACTCTTTGGATAGGAGGATTATGATGTTAACCAGATTCTCCATCGAGTGTGTCGAACAGGATTGCAGATTGCTGGTCAACAGTGTCAATATCAGCTTCATCCTAAACTCTTTGGATAGGAGGATTATGATGTGTTAACCAGATTCTCCATCGAGTGTGTCGAACAGGATTGCAGATTGCTGGTCAACAGACATCAGATTCATCCTAAACTCTTTGGATAGGAGGATTATGATGTTAACCAGATTCTCCATCGAGTTTGTCGAACAGGATTGCAGATTGCTGGTCAACAGTGTCAATATCAGATTTAGCCTAAACTCCTTGGATAGGAGGATTTAGATGTTACACAGATTCTTCTTCGAGTTTGCAGAATAGTATTGAAAGTCAACAGTGTCAATATCAGCTTCGTCTTAAACTTATTGGATAGGAGGATTCTGATGTTAACCAGATTCTCTATCGAGTGTGTCGAACAGTATTGCAGATAGCAGGTCAACAGTGTGTAAGACACTTGTGAGAAACTGGATAAGACACTTGTGATGTTAACCAGATTCTCTTCCGAGTTTGTAAAGCAGCATTGCAGATTGCTCTGCAGTGTCAGTATCAATTTCCATACATTCCAAAGTGCACGAGCCGCTCCACAAATTCTGATAATCTTACAAGCAGATCATTTTCATAATTAGATGACTCCATACATCTCGTAAAACTCATAGTGCACGAGCCGCCCCATAGGTTTTGATAATCCTGCAAGCAGATTATCTTCATAATTGGCGTGACTCAATACATCTCGCTAAAGCCGCTCCACAGATTCTGATAGTCTACGAGCAGATCATCTTCAACTTGCCGTGACCGCGTGACTCACGATTATTACACAGGAAGACAAAAATAATTGAGATGAAAATAAAAGTTGTTAAAAAGTAATAAACCAATAAACCAAACAACCAATTTTATAATCATCTCTACTGACATACAGACTGGTGTGAACATAGCCAAACAATATGCAACTAATTGGGCAATTACAATTATTAGTGTTCTTCTTGAGGTCAGAAGATGAAAGTTAATATCATCATATTGGTAACGAGAATAATAAAGGGTGTCCACGAATTAAGTAACAATTTAAAGCGTGCGGTATTAATTTATTTAGATAAAGGTTGGCGACCTGATTTTCTTATCTCTTATGATTCCGATAATTATTGTTTCCATGCAGCACGAATGCCTTGACAACGGAACAGTGTATTCGTCAATGAAACTTTTTACAAAAACAAAGAGCTAAACCTCGGTCGCTTTAGTGTGCGGACGAAGAAAATCAAATGAAATTTCAGTTTCATCAAGAGGCACACTGCGACATCTCTCGCGAAACCTTGACTGTATTCTAGGATAACATCCTTTAACTTTTTGTGAGGATTTGTTATTTTAAAGTTTAAAAAGAACCACGAACCATTCCGAAAAAGAAAGAATACTAAACAAAGTATTCTTCCTTTTTCAGAATGTCGGCGTTTTATGGAAAGCTTCAGCGTCAGTATTATGAAATGCCTCCCCGGAGGATCCTATGCCCAATATTATCTTTCACACGTAAATCATAGACACTAAGGGATTGATTATATCAAATTAAGAAGGGGTTGATCCGTCTGAAAACACCCTTCTCCTCCTTGTCCTTAACTTTCAAAGTTGACAAAAAATACAACAAGAGCAGAATTTAAGCGCCATTTAAAATCAAAGGTATTTTTTTACTGGTTTTTGGTGATTTTCACGAATCCCACCTTCATTGAGATATTTTGTTCACAGACATTAATGGCTGAAATTCGACATTTGGGTTCTGGGGACATTAAAATAAGAAAAATTGTAAATGGATCAATCCTAAATGCTTTCTCTATTAGAATAGATTTATGATTTAGTAGTGTCATGAAAATCACACGACAATCAAAAAGATCGTTACATTAGATTTTTCTAAAAGTGCCAAAGTTGTCAAAGATCTAAATAGGAACAATGTCAGTGTAGGCAACCACATCAAAAGTATCAGCAAGTATATCCATCGAGGTTAGATCAATAATTAATGAATAATGAATTGGCACACCCCAGGAGTCCGAACAACAAAACAACTTTCCTTTTTCCTTGCTGCACTGATTTAGCTTCAAGTAAGTATTTACTTTACCTGCAATTAGAGACATTTCTTCATATATGTTCACATCAAGGGGATTTTCCGTCAGTTAATTTAAATTACAATGTTGCAAATATGGTAATTGTTATTTTATTTTTCTAGGACATAATCCAAGAACTTGATATTCAACACAAGCAATCAGTTTACAGAAAACCGGTTCTGAGAAGAAAAAAAAGTATATTATTTATTACCTCATTCCTATGCAGAAACACTTTCTGATGAAAACTGATACATAAAGGGGAAATGTCAGCGAAGCTTTTCTTAAGGATGTACATATAACGAAATTATAGGTACAATTAGATCTCAAAAGTCAATATACCTACATTGTATGAAAGTTGGTGTAAATATTTATATACTCAGTAAACATTGTATTTCATCTGCGAAGTTAAGCGTATTAGAGCGTCTATTACAAAGTCTCATTGCTAATAAACGGAAATCTCCATTATTCGTATTCGTAATGTTAAGAAAAAAAATGGATCCCCAAAATTTTGACTGTCAACTTTTTAACACAAGACATTGTATAGAAATGTATTTTTATGTACTTCCATCGGTAAATCAAGGTGCCCAATGAGCAGTTTATCCAGGATAATTATGCTGGATATAACTAGTTTATATTGATGTTTTTCAAATAGGTAATAATTAGACCGTAGGAGACCGTCGTCAGTAACAAAATTAAATTAGCGTTTGGTCCCACACTTCGGAATAGGTCAGAAGACTATTTTCTCTTCTTCTTTTTTCTAAATGAGCATATTTCTCAAGACTGTCAGAAAAAAGAATAACAAAATAAACGATAGTAAAAGGGTAATCGATGATGTTCACCCAATATGCAAGACGAGGCTGCACTTTTGATCTTTGTAAAGAATAGCTCTCAGTCAGTAATAGGTATCCACGCCACAGACTTAGTCAACTTTGTAGAGCACGATGCAAGCAATAACACTTGCATTAATGCAAGTCTATTAAATGTCTTTAGGTCATACATGCAGAAATATGGGTGAACTTAAGTTGTATAAACATAGCGTGGTACTGAATCATGTAATGAAAGTCAGGACAAAATCAAAAGAGAAATCAAAATATCACAGTAACTTTGAAGCTATTTACAATCTGGTTTAGACACATACTTCTCCCTGGGAGACTGCGTACTGCATAGTAGTATATGTAACCAGTTTATTTTTGAGCATTAATTATGTTTAGTAGCAGACGTCTTTTGTGGTTTTGAGGAAAGTACATTAATATCCCCTATGCGCAGAAGACAGCTTATTGGTAAGGAGCCCTGTCAGGCATTTAGATAACCGTCAAAACCGGACAGTTATAATAAATCAAATATTGGGGAGGGTATTTTTCTTTCGTGGTCGATTCCAAAGGTAATGAACCTTTGAAAATAAAAACTTTGAATATGTTAAATCAATTCGAACATATCGATAGTACCTCCTAAAAATGTCATCGTCAGGCCGATATTCATTCTAGCAGTTTTCCCGATATGGACTCAGGTATTCAGAGTAGTTTTATTCTGAACACCATAGCGTCAATATCAGCCTGACAATCACAGTCTCACTACCATTGAAAGCTCGCCATCTTTAGAGTTAATCTCAATCACTAGTTTCTTCTTTCTTCTAATTAATTGTGAACGTTAATGAACTCCATTTTTGACCCTGGTATATATCCCAAAATGCACTTGTATATATGTATGAAAATACCTACAAACTATTTTTAGCGTATATATAGCACGCTGATTTTGTCTTTCTTGGCGTTGCAAAACTAGCGTTGTGTGTATATGTGTATGTATGTTTGTTTGTTAATTGATACAAGCCACAATTTTCATTCGATTTTGACGAAATATGGTATACCTATTTAGGACATGAAGGAAATTTGCTGTATAGTTTTTGGTGGCTATGGTCCAACCGTGGGGCCCCAGGGGGACCAATATTGTGTTTTTTTGAAAATGATTTTTATTTTTTTAGCGGTTTGTTGTAGAAACGTAAAATTTGGATATGTTATGGCTGTTGTTAACGGCTTTTCGATTTTGAAAATTTTGATGGCCCTGCCCCCAAATTTTGTTTGGCCCAATCTTTTGTTTTTTAAAATTTATTTTTTTAAATTTAATTAAGATATTTTTTTCTATAAATGACTTCAACACTAACGTGAACACCTAATCATCTTGATCCACTAGTTTTAACAACTAAACTATTATAGATTCAATCTGCTAGGGTAATTGTAAATTTTGTAATTTACAATTGTAAATTATAAAAATATTAATTAGGTATATGGGTATATATAAAAAAAAAAAAAAAAAAAAAAAAAAAAAAAAATACAAAATTGTAAAATTTTGAAAATATTTTAAAATTGTACATGACCTATTCGAAGAAAATCATTTTGAAGCCATTGTCTATCGTAATCAATATCAGGGAAAAAAATAGGAAATTCTCTGATGCAATCAATGAAATCAAGAATATAAGAAGTTATCACGGAGATGGCGCACTATAAAAAAAAAATCAATCTGTCAAAATTTAAACTCTCTATTGCTATTACTAAACAAAAGCTTAATAATAGTTTTTCCTTTTTAACTCTTCCAGTACAAAATTTTATAAATAAACACTAAAGTCAAGCACTCTAATACGAAATATTAGTAGGATAAAAGTAAATCTTACTGAAGTCATCTGCAGAAAAAATCAACATGTGGCATGTGGCAGACTGCAGGATGAAGTCATGCATGTCATGTCCACTGCTGAAACACAGGTGGGATACATGAGACGACAGGTGATGATAGAGTCAGATGTACCATACACAATGCAGAAGAGATCTACCAGAAGGATAAACACAGAATCTTCTCAAAAGATTCTTCCCACCCTTCTCAAACATGTTACCAAAGTAAACACAGGAATATTTTTAGGGTTGAGTATAAAAAATGTTTCAACGAAACCATAACTGTGATGTCTGATGTATGTCTGTCCAACGATCTATCTATTCCATGTTTCAAATATCTATTGATACATGAAAAAGATGAATTTAGAGTTAGAGCGTTCTTTTATTTTGGGAACATAAACATCGATAAAACATGTAGTCCTGTGAACCGTAAACCACTCTCAAATAACGGGCCTCCACCAGGAACGCATTAAATGCCCATATCAATTTTATATGAATCGGACAAGGCATTATCGTTCGGAGGTTATCGTCGATTAAACAGGCGGACAAACAGACGTTTAAAAAAATTGTTGGATAAAATTATATCTTTCCGAAGTACGGAATTCTATATTAATTTGTGTATTAATTAATTTGTGAAAAAACAACACACATTTTCTATAGGTTTTTATTCTTGTGACATTGCAGGGTAGACGCCTAATATTACTCGTGCCTTGTTCTTACTAACCGAATAAATAGTGAATACATTTTAGGTTGTACGAGTACATAGTACTTACTGAAAAAAGGCAATAAAATTATATGAGAGTTAGAAAAATAAAAACCTTTTTTTATCAGATGTAATTCTGACTAATAAAAAAAAACAATTGGTACTAATATCTCCAAAACTTGAAGTCAAAAGAGTTTAGTTTAAAATGTAATCTCAAATGTTATTTTTCAAATATCCTTGTTTTTTAAGCTAAAACCACGTGTCGCTATTAGCAAATTAGCTACTCAGTTTGTTTTCCTCAGGAGACTGTGCTCTGATAAGACTGACAACCAATTTTATTCTATTTCTCAGTGTTCCTTCTGTTTGTTATCTATCACAACCAATTTTATTCTATTCCCCAAGGTTCATTCTGTTTGAAAGTGTTCTGATAAGACTCACTATTTCTCAGGGTTCATTCCTCTTGAGTGTGTTCTGATAAGTCTCACAACCAGTTCAATCCTATTTCTCAATATTCATTCTGTTTGAAAGTGTTCTGAAAAGACTCGCAACCAGTTCAATTATATTTCCCAATATTCTTCCTGTTTGTAATTGTTCTTATAAAACTCGCAACTAGTTCAATTCTATTTCCAAATATTCATCTTGTTTGAAAGTATTCTGTTAAGACTCACAACCAGTTCAATTCTATTTCTCAATATTCATTCTGTTTGAAAGTGTTCTGATAAGACTCGCAACCAATTCCATTATATTTCTCAATATTCTTCCTATTTGTAATTGTTCTTATAAAACTCGCAACCAGTTCAATTCTATTTCCAAATATTCATCCTGTTTGAAAGTATTCTGTTAAGACTCACAACCAGTTCAATTCTATTTATCAAAATTCATTCTGTTTGAAAGTGTTCTGATAAGACTCGCAACCAGTTCAATTCTATTTCCAAATATTCATCCTGTTTGGAAGTATTCTGTTAAGACTCACAACCAGTTCTATTCTATTTCTCAATAGGTATTCATTCTGTTTGAAAGTGTTCTGATAAGACTCACAACCAGTTCAATTCTATTTCTCAGAATTTATTCTGTTTGAAAGTGAAGTGTTCTCTTAAGACTCACAATCAATTCTATTTCTCAATAGGTTTTCATTCTGTTTGAAAGTGTTCTGATAAGACTCACAACCAGTTCAATTCTACTTCTCAGGGTTCATTTTTTTTTCAAAGTGCTCTGAAAATACTCACAAAGAGTTCAATTCTATTTCTCAGGGTTCATTTTGTTTGAAAGTATTCTGATAACCGGTTGTTATGTTTAGAAGTCATTGTTTCTTGTTTTGGGTGCACCTTTCTTTCCTTTTGTTACAAATTGTCTACTTGTTTCATTCATGCAATAATCGTTTCCTTTCTATAAATATAATTCAGGTAGCTACTGGTATTTCCTTTACAGGGTATCTCAATATTTTTCCTTTTTGTGTTCTGTGTCATAAAAACGATACAATATGCTGTTGCAATGCGGGTAATCTATACTTATAAAACGCATTATAAATAAGGCAAATTATTTCATTCAGAACCTGATTTCTCTATTATCACACAGAGTTCCAATTATGAGAAGTCTGTTCATTATCAGCAGTCACCTTTCATTTACCCAATCAAAGGTTGTTTCTAATTAAAAGTTCCCTTATACAACCGAGCATGGCCGTGAACCGTCCCCTAACCCTAGATGGGTTGTTGGAAAAGTACGAATATTAAAGAAACAGTGGGTAATTGTGATTCAGAATTTGAAAGTGAATACTCACTGTAAATAAGACAAAAACTTCTTATTTTTCTAAATAGCGCTTATTTATCCTATTCATTTTATTTTCTCTCCATTATTACGAGTATTAGTAAATGCAGGACATGGAATCACTAAATTTAGTGTAAATGTAGATACCAATTATATTGATAGATCACTAAATGAAGACACTGAATAGTGTGTAGACCCTGAATGCTGTGACTCCCTAATGCATATATATTTATGTATTGTGTAATATTTTAGGACACACCTGATCCACAAATATTTCCAAAATAGGGTTGAATGGTTCCATTAGAGAGTTGCAGGAATTTTAAGAATGAGCAATATTATAGCCCTGACCAGGGCCAGATTAACATGGTAACAAAAGCTATGGGCCACTTAATTTTTGAAGGCCCCAGACGTGGTTGGTTGTCCATTGTCCATATGGTGCCATTCCAATTTCATTGATTTTGTTATATTATCGTGTTCTCTTTGAGATACCAAGGATCTTTCTATTTGCCTGTTTTCATTTACAGCATTAGATTAAAGTAGCCTTTAAAAGAATACATATATTTTTTCTATAATTTCGTATACAGAAGTGGAATGGTGAGCAAGCTATAGTATTCATTCTATTATTCTTCACTAAACATTGGAAAACATCGTAGCTTCCCCATCTCCTGTAGATATATTTTCTAATTTTTATACTCTGGTAATGCCACCACTGGTCGCTACTCACATTAAAGCATCTAACCAATCTTCCTCTCGAGGCTCAGTGCATCGTGAATTCATGATCAGAAAGTCGAAAATTTTCCGACCCCGTCGGAATTCCAGTGTGATTAGACCAGGAGGACTGCTGTGTCAATAAACATATTTATTTATGCTAGTGAAAGCACTGCGCTGGTTCAAATTTAGTGACATGGAAGCAGCTAGAGACTAACTTAACATTCATATAAAATTTCATCAAAATAGATGAACGCAGTTATCTCCGTGGACGAGTTGTTATGACCACCATTCACTCTTTGTCCGAGAGTTGTTTCTAAGCCTACCCAAAGCGAAAATGGGAAAGCGGTTCCCGTGCATAACTTTTTTTTTTTACATAAATAAAGTTATGGTGAGGAATTCAGGCTGACTTATTTTGCAGACGATATTTTTCCTTGCGGACCTCATACAACCTTAATCCAGCCTTGGTTCTATCTAATATTAGTAAGTTACCCTCGGTCTGTCATGAATGAATTATGATTTGACATTCTATTTGGGGAGATAAATATAGATAAAGATATTGGATTATACCATTCTCTCACACTGACTGGTAGACCCATTGGAATTCTTCGTCTAATCTGTTTATGATAATATTATAAATTTTGAGGACATTAGAATGTAGTTTGATGTTTGTTCGGTTCGGTACACAACGCCCAGCGAGTCTAATTCTTAGCTAATATCCAAAGCGAATTAATTTTTAATTTATGAGATTCTCACATAATGTATCTTCATGGGGGTCAAATATAGGTTTAATTAATTAATAGTTTTCGAAACTATTTTCGGTTTTGTTATTCATAATGATATTTTTTTAATTAATAGTTTTCGAAACTATTTTCGGTTTTGTTATTCATAATGATATTTTTTTAAAAAACTTGAAAGGAATTAATCATTGCGTTCAAAATGTGCGTTAAAATCATTTTCAACACATGTCAAGGAGGGATATAATGAAATTATTAAATATGTACATATTGTAAATAGGTATGTCCGGTACAAAAAAAGATTAGAACTGTGAACTGTAGACGTCAGTCAAATATTGGACGCAATGAAGATCCCTGAGGCCCAATAGTGCCCAATAAATCAAAATCGGACAAGCATGTGCGGATATAGCCCTCTTGTTTCGGGGGGGCACAATCGCAAAATAATAGAAAATTTGGAGGGGGAGGGACTCGTAACCTAGATACCGGGGGTTCGAGTCCTGGGCAGTACTTTTTAATGCAACGTTTATCGAGGTACGATACATAATTTGTTAAAAGCTGTAGAGCTTACCACAAATACCTTTCATAAGGGTGATAAGCGATTTTATAAGCGTGATGACGAAAAAAAGTGCCATGGCGGATGACAGAATTTTTGACGATATTTTAATTAGGTACGTATTTCTATTTAGTATCAGGATTGGGAATTATTTAGGGCCCTCCCCTCAATAAAAGACACAGCGGATCACAATTCATTTTATTTTATTTTTAAATTTTTTACGATTAGGTATCATGAAATTTGCGAAACACCGTCCGCTCAAAAAAACTGGGGGGGCACGTGCCCCCTCCCTATATCTACGCATGCGGAAAAGGCGTTCCAGAGTTATCGTAAAAAAACAGAAGTCTAAAGAAAAATCTTGGTGTTAAAACTAGGCGTGAGGTCATGTTTAGTTTGCTTGCTCAGTTACCAGCTTTACGAAAAACACGTTCCCGTCATTCTGCCTATATTTTTAACAAAAGCATTTTGTTAAAAATATAACTCCGGTGCTTGAACTGTAACTCCGGATTGTTTTGTGTTTTAGACATCAAGAATATATTTTAAGGTTAGTACCTACCTAAGTCCATTGATGGTCCTTACGTCTATTGAATCAGTACATGCAAATACGGCATGAATCACAAATTTCACGAAAATAATTTTATGATAAAAATTGATTCTCTGTGTAAAATGCAAAAAAACACATGCTTATCATTTCCTATAGAAACGCATAAAATGTTCGTTCTATGCAAGAAACACATAAATACAGAAATTGACGTTCTATTAAATTTTTTAATTACATTCCAAAACAACGTCATTCCTTTTGGATGACATTTTCTGCGTAATGGCAGTAATAAACGCTTACACAACATCATTGCACGACTTATGATTGGTAGGTATTTTCTCCGTACCTCAGTAGGAAAGAAATTTTGTCAGAAGCAATATTGACTAGAAAGCATAAAACGAAGCATTAATTATAGCATTTGCTATTGCAAATGCTTCACAAAGTGGTAGGTAAGACCAATGGTTTAGTATGCAATATGCATTGATAGTACGAGATTGCTTTTACTGTAGCAAATGTTATATGTTATGTTTACCATTAAATTAGTCAGTTTCGATTTTCCAAAAGTTTATCCAAATGGATCGATGATGTTTTTGCCGACACAACTGAAATGTTCTGCCTTTTATATTGTAATGATTCGCAATTTTAAGGACACAAAGTCCGCCCTAGCTAGATATTACCTACTGAGACATTTGATAGGAATTGAAATATGTAATCCCGAAATACAAATAGTCAGGATCCCGGGATCATAATCCCCAGTCACTGCCACAACTGCCATTTCAAATATTACGATTAACACAAGTCGTGCTACCTAAAGTTGTAAGCTGAGTAGTATATTTCTTAATGCCCATCATACCTATACCTGTCTATGCCTCTGTGCTAATCTCCTTGTGAGGCATTTGGAAATGGTACTAAAAAAACTAATTTAAAATGTTTAACGATGCACATGACTGTAAAAGCACAGTTTAAAGTTATAAAGGGTACTGTGATAAGTATACGCAAGATTTATAATGAGCACCTAATTTGACACTGACATGATCTGATACACCAAAATTTGTTCAAAGAACTGGCAAGGGAGTGTTCACACTAAGCAGTGACAATGCCGTGACCGGCAAGTGATCCTCCCGTCAAAACTAAAAATATTCTTTCAGTCCGTTAGAGGAACATGCTCATACTAGACCGACACGTCACAGTGACAGTGCATCACTGTGATATCACAAAGAACGGATTCACTTGCAGGCACTGTCACTGCCTAGTGTCAATTTTCATTTAACAGTCCAAAATCTCATGTTTTGCTTGTCTTCTACCGTTTTCTGTAGGGTTAACCAAAGTCCTCACACTACCATCCAAACATAGGAGGTAGAAAATCAACGTTGTACCTATCAACGAAATATTGTGCGATTTTTTCGAAATAGTTTTATTTTTGACTATATAAAACGGCTGTACCTATCAGCAAAAGTATTATATAGACCAAAGTAACTGGACTATAGCTACCATATTATAAACAATACCACTCTATTATAAATAATTCTAATAAAATTATTATAGTGAAAGCTTTTCTTTTGTTATTATTTTTTTGATATCAGATCCCTTAGCATTTGGTCTGTATAATTGTATCTCCAAAAAGCGACGCTTCTGGTAATAATTACGTAGCTTCCAGGTTAGCTTGCTAACTTTTCATTCCATATCTTCATACATTAGATTATTATTAAACTGGTTGCAGCTCTCAATTGAGACTGCAATTAAAACTGCGGCCTTTATTTAAATCTATTGTGAACAGCGGCGGGGATGGAGTTAGATTCGAACCAACAGCTTTCTGGTTACGAATCCACCGCCTCAACTAGCTGAGCTACTGAGACTGTTTATCTTTATGCATACTAAAAGTCAACATTGTTCCAAATATCAAGTTTCTACATTACGCCATTTTTCTATGTTCTATGTCGATTATAAGTCAGTCAGTATATCAACTGGGTGATCGACTTTATGATCTGTATTAGATGAATAGGAGATGTTAATTGGAAATTTAAACCGTGTATTTTTATTGGCACACCCTGTATTATGAATTAGTGCTTCATGCAATATGATCACACGGTAGATACTCAGTAGGTACTTGCTGGTAACGAGTCTCAGGATTTAACGAGTGTTTTAATTCTTGTAAAGGATTATATCAATTATAATTCAGTGTAATTCAATTAGGGCAATATAGCGGCCATGTTTAACGATCTGGCAACATTCACCATAGCAGTTGTTTGGTTCATTTAGTAACTACTTACCTTATCTCGTGATAATTTGTTGCCAAAGTTTCCCCCACCTTATTGGTCTTCAGATATATCTGCACAAAAACATCTACAAGAATAGGTTACCTTTGTCAGGCCAAATGACAGATCGGACAGTTCTGGGCCGATCATTGAGATAAGTCTGGTCAATTTTGTTTATCTTCCTTCGTCGGTATCATTATTCTTATTTAGTATCAGGGACACATCCTCTTTTCCGGAAGTTTGTTAATCTGGTCTAAGTATTTTTTCCTCAGGTTTTAACCCCGTCCTTTGAATGAACTATATTAAACTAGCCAAACTATATCTTTTCATAATTCTTTCTCTCCTTTTTCTTAATTCTTTCTTTCTATCCTCTTTTCAGTTTATATTGTTTCATTCAATAAAGTGTAATGGTAATGCCAATACAGCCAGAGCTGAACATGAAATGTGCTCAATGCATTATAATCCTCGATTTAAATTACTGGAGTTATTCCCCTGAACATGATTATGCTGACTTTTGCTGGAATTAGCCTTTAACACAGTCTCCCTGTTTTTTAAGTGGGAGACCCGAAAAGAAAAAAAAAATTGGAACTCTGCTTGGATGTTTGGGATGCTCATGACTCAAGAGGACAACTGAGTATTTAATTATGATGTAAGTGGCTTCTACAAGAAAGAAAATAAAATAATAAAGTACCCAACAAAAATGCTGTAATGTCCACATTTGTGACAATATGTATGTATAAAAAAATAAAAGAAAATCAATTTTAAAAGAAAATCAATCAAAAGTTGAACATACACATGAAATTTTGGAGGCTAATAATTGACATCTCTAATTTATCTTTAATAAGTTAAAAATATAATTATATATTTATGTTCATCTTTAAATAAGTTAAACATAAATAAGTGATGTCAACATTTGGAATTCAATAAAGCCCAAACTAATAAATGAACTTACATGATGTAAGGGGACGCGTGTCAATAATCCAGAACATGCAATATCATACCAAACAAGCGATCCAAAGATATTCGGTACTTATAGGTATCCAATCACAAAAAACAAAACACCAACACGAAATAAATAAATAATTGAAAAGGAATTAGTTAAAAAAAAATCACAGATTAAAATAGATCATTAGGTATTTTACGTTATTCAAAACGAAAAATATAAATTATATAAAAAATATATTTTTTTTTAAATAATGGAAAAGATATTAAATAATATTTTAAAAAATATTTAAATTTTATTCTAAACAAATTAATTTAAATGACATATAAATTTGGATCACCTATTAATGCAAATTCCAATAGATATTTAAATAATAATAGGTACAAACACTTTTAATTATTAATTAAAATAAAATATAACAATTTGTGTTCACTTATGAACCACTTCGAAAATAAGGGAATAATATTATTAATATTTATAATTAAAATATATTAGGTTTAAAAAACTGATAAATTTAGAAAACTATAAACTGTACTGCAATAATTGTTGTCTCATTTAAATCTGTACCCTCATCAGGATTAGGTAATTATATTTATTTGAATTTAAATTAATGTATTGAATTTAGTTAGTGTCACCTTTATTGAAAAACATAAAATAATTTCTACATTTAATAGAAAACTTATTAAATAATAATTATCACAATGAGAGACAACTTTCTGAAAATTAAGAAAGAAAAAAAGTTTTTTTTAAAAAAGTAATGAATGAATTGTTCCAATTTTAAATTACTTAGTTAAATAATTCAAATGAAACAATAATGGTTTCGAGAAAGCAAGCAATCAATAGCATATCAGTTTCAAAACCGAACACATGAATTTTAAAATTCCTTCCAAAAAATATCACAAATAAAGTTTATTTCATAATCACAAACAATAATTAATAGTAAAAAACCCGAACCATATAAAAAAAAAAAAACAAAAAAAAAAATACGTGATTGAATGTAGAGAAAATTTATTTAGTGAAGCTAAAAAAATATTGATGAAAAGTCCAGGAAAGAATTCCAAGATTATGCGCGAAAATGAAAGTAAGATCCATGTAAGTTAGAGTAAAGGAAGACAGAACTGCATGGCCAGACTTGATCCTGGATGACCTGTGTCCTCTTACTAACCTATATACAGGGTGTCCATAAAGTCTCAGCCCACCCCCCGTATCTCGAAAATGGCTGAAACTATAAGAAAACGCAAAAATACGTATACCTTAGATTTTAGGGGGATTAATTTTAGACTAAAAAATTTTTGGTCTCGGCCAGCCGTTTAGGCAGGGCA
>CM022874.1:13869833-13943096 GCA_012654025.1 Pachypsylla venusta | reverse complement strand
GGAAAATCGGCCGGAAAATCGGCCATAAAATCGGCCGTAACTAAAATGGCCGGACAATACCGTGCCTATAACCTTCCCCGGGTAAAAACAAATAAGTGTGCAAAGTTTCGTGCAATTCCGAGCTGTAGTTCGTAAGTTATAAGCGAACAAACAAACAAATAAATAAATAAACAAACAAACCGTGTAAATTTCTACACATTGGTCATTGACACAAACATAACAACTAAAGAATGATTTATTATTATTCGTTGAAATAGCGTCCACGTTTACCAATATTCTGTTCTAGCCTAAATTCTGGATGGGGTCTTAAGCCCTCAAAGCCCCCCCCCTCCTAAAACGGCCTATGCGTTTAGCTTTTCCTCATGTTTTTACATTTACGAATATACGGAGAGTCTTAAAGGAAAGTAGCAGAAGTCAATATCAATATTTCGAAAAACGTTGAAACACATATTTCGGGATTTCAAAGGCGGTTTTCATATTTTGCACACTTTCAGGTGAGGTACCAAAAGACTCGGCTTTGAAATCTGAAATATAGAACTGTTTAACCCTTTTGTAGTATTTTTTTAAAATATTAAAAGTAGATGAAAGTTTAGTGTGTATACCTTTATTTGACTTAGTTCTTTAGTTTTGGCGAAATTTGGAATCTCGATGTAAAACAACAAATGTTGCGGTGTTTTCGTACTACTAATATGAGTCCACTCAAGGACGGACTTTTTTTAAATTTGATAAACCATCGTTATAAATTGGAGTAAGTTTGACCTGAACTGGAGACTTTAATCACACATCTTCGTAACGTTTGATGAAGATTGAGATAGAATTAGCTCCAAATTAGAATGACAAACTATTGGCTAGCCAGCGTCTATGGCACGTTGAATACACCAGTTCCCGTTGGATCACTGAAGTTAAGCAACGTCCAGCGAGGTTGCACCCTGATGTTTTTCTTTTATTATTATAATTTTTTTCTGCTGACGTTGATTTTTAAAAAAGATTGTGCAGCCTTGGGCTGTGGACTTTGCTCTTTAGTGATAGTAGTATTTTAAAAAGATTTGGCAGCCTTCGGCTGTGGACTTTGCTCTTTAGAGATGGTATTTTCATAAAAAGATTTGGAAGCCTTCGACTGTGACATTGCTCTTTAGTGATAGTATTACTTTGAAAGATTTTGCAGCCTTCGGATGCGGACATTGCTCTTTAGTGATAGTATTAGTTGAAAAAGATTTGGCAGCCTATGGCTGCTGACGATGCTCTTTTATATTATTATGAGTTTCAAATAATTTTGCAGCCTTCGGTTGTGAACATTGCTTTTAGTGATATAATATTATTTTGAAAAATTTTGAAGCCTTCGGCTGGTGACACTGGACATTGCTCTTTAGTGACAGTATTAGTTTAAAAAGATTTGGTAGCCTTCGGCTGTGGACTTTGCTCTTTAGTGATTATTAGTTGAAAAAGATTTGGTAGCCTATGGCTGCTGACGATGCTCTTTAATAATATTATGAGTTTCAAAAGATTTTGCTGTGATTGCTTTTAGTGATAATATTATTTTGAAAGATTTTGCAGGATAAGTGGATCAAATATTATGAACAATATTATTGTGACCAAGTTTATAAGTTTCATGGGAACTTACTGTCTATCATACTATCAAAGAACAAGTGAGTATGTGTTGAATGAGTGACCAAGTTTATAATTTTCATGTTAACTTATTGTCCATTAAAGAACAAGTGAGTATGTGTTGCATGAGTGACCAACTTTATAAGTTTCATGGTAACTTATTGTCCATTGAATGTTTAATAACATTTTTGGTTGGTAAAATAATTTCACTGGAACTATTCTGAGCATTGCTTCAAAGTAAATAATTTCATACATACCCCACTTACGGAAAAGTTGCTTTTTTAGAAAAATCCATCTTGATTGCGAGCTAAGATCTTCGGATCAAGCGTTCAGGTGTATAGTGGACCACAAAAGCTTTCAACGAAACTAGATTTTAGTTAGAAAAATTGTGGGAGTAAAATGCAAAAATATAGCTGGTTACTCCACTGACAAATATGCCTTTATTTTTTCTGGGATTCGTTTTTTTTAACAACTTTTTGTTTGTAATAATCTCACTATAAGAAACTGTTCCAATGTTTATCTCAGTTGTTATAATACTTATGTTTCTCTTTACAGTACGATCCATTTCTTAGTTCTATTATGTTTTTTTGTTTGAGGAAAGATTTTAAATATTTTTTAATTTTCGTCGTATCGTTAGCCTTTTCATACATACCCCACTTTAGCCATTAAAAATAAAAAAAATCCGCTCCGGGACTTTTCGAACACTCCGTATACCAAACACACAAATATAGGTACATCAAATAAGTTTTGCCAGAATTTTGGAAACATGACAAATAGTGTGATACCACTAAAGAGTTGTCACTCCGAATAAAAATTAGCGAAGTGTCCACTCGGGGTTGTAAAATTTCTATTTTGGTGTATTATAAGTTGAAAGTGATGGCAATTTATGAAACGGGTCAACATAGATCTATACTTATAAAACGCAAATACCAGTTGGTATACTGACTGACTGATAATCAACGTATGGTTAACTATTGCCTGAGTGCGTACTTTTAAGCTCATAATGGCATTTTTCTGACAGTCCTTATTCCATTAATCTGGTAGACCAGTTGACAGTCATGTTCACTCATTTCACTCTAAAGCTTCATTTACCTCTTTTATTGGCCATTGTTTTAGCACTTTCTAAGATTTTCAGAATCATACTATTCATCATGGCGCTTATAAAATATAGGGTGTTCCAATTGAAAATGCAAAGTTTCAGGTTATTTTTGCTTAATGTCTCTTTATCATCTATTGGTTATTTGAGACAGAGGGTTTACCATCCATTCGCTGGAAATTTACAAACTAACTTCCCACATTAACCTCACTCAGCCTGGGTTGTGCCCAGCATGGTTTAGCCAAAAAAAAAAAAAAAAAAAATATTGGCTAATGGAGTAAAATTCGAAATACAGGTATAGTCCAGTCAATGAATGATCAAAATAGGGGTGTAGAGTGCGTTGGCTGGAAACTAAGGAATTTTATCAGAAGTTTGTTTGATGTGGTCAGTAGATAAACATAATAAAAGTCCTGGGACCTGGGGGGTGAGCCAAATGCAGGGGGGGCGTGGCGAAGGCCACTTATTTAAAGTTTCCCCTATATCTTGAATTTTGTTCAAAAATGGTACATATGGATGCATGTTCTGACTTTACATCTTACTTTTACAACTATTACCATTCAAAATTATTGAAAATTAGAGACAAAAAAAATCACGGATATCACTTTTTTTCTTCTTATAATCTCGTGCTGTGTGTCCTAAAACCCACAAACGCATTCTTGCATTTATAATATCAGAAGATTTATAAGAACCTGCCTATGTATGTAGGTATTGTAGGTACATAATAGTATGATATTTCGAACGTCCCAAACAAAAGCCGCATAATTAGTATCCTGATGTTTAATGTTGACACAGCAATTCATTTATCTGAAACCAGCACAGTGTAACTGCACTGCGAAGTCCTCTTAGTTATATTGATGGGCAAAACCCCAACTGACTAAGACATCTTACTCGTGAAACATTGTCGTGGCAGAACTGTAGCAGCTTGGAATGAAAGATAAAATCCGACACAACAACATGAGCATTTAGAAAGAGCAAAGTAGGGTATCTAAAATTCTGTAGGAAGTCTCCAGAAATGCAGAAGAGAGAAGAATTATTTTCTAGACCCTCGTCATCCCAGGCTGGGGTCGAAAAAGCAGTGGGGGGGAGGTTGGAAAGTGACCGCTAACAAGCAACTGGTTCCAGTGCACAGTGTAGATGCTCAAGTACACGACTAAATTTTAAAAATGATTTTATGCCGCTGCACTTAGAACTGCAGTAGTGGAAAGTGTGGCTGCCGGAAATTATCACTCAAATGTTTGTCAGGGAATATGTTTCAACGGAGTCTGAGTGTATAATAATGTGGAGGATAAAGAACCGACTTTTTTCCGTCAAATTCCATCATATGAATCACTTCTCGGATCCTCCCGACCCAAGAGATCCAAAAATTGAAATACTTTGGAAAATAATTAAGTATTTAAACTTATTATTTCATGATTTATGGAGTGTGATTTAGTACACAATACAGTTTTGTTCGAAAAATACTTTTAAAAGTTTCGCCATAAGGCCCAGAAGATCCCATAGAGCCCAAAAACTAATCACCAAATTCTTTCACAAGCATAATGAGAAATATCCAATCAAAAATCGGACCATGCATTCAATATAGTTATTGTGGCACAAAAGAACGAGCTCAGTGCAAAATCGTGGAGTTCAATAAAGACCTCACTTGTCTTGTCTGCTCATTTAATTGCATATCATAAATGCAAAAGTGTGTTTGCTGGTTTTAGGACATTCAGAACAAGGCAATAAGAAAAAAATTTTGTATTCCGTGATTTTTTGGATTCCAATTTACAATAATTTTGCATGGTAATAGTTTACATTATAACACTCTGCAAATGTACAAGTGACAAAGTCTACATTTTCTATCACCACTAACTTTATTCACTGGGCGATAAAGGAGGATCCTACATCAGAAAATGAGTTGTAAAGTCAGTATATGCATACATCTGTACCATTTTTGAACAAAATTTAACCCATTTTAACAGTAAAAGTCACAAAAAATTGGATGAATTTTTTAGTGCAATTGTGGAGTTAAATAAAGACCTCACTTATCCTGTCTGGTCATTTAATTGCATATTAAACGATCATAAACCTTATTCTCAACATTTCACAGTATATACACACAGTAACTGGTTATATAAATGGTGACAGCTGTGGAAAACTGAAACGAACAGTTTTTCGGCAAAATCTATATTATTGCCAAATGCCATAAAAGGGGCTGTATTTTTTGAAGGGCTAATAATAAAATGTAAAAGGGAATATTTTTTAATAGAAAATTTGATCCTCTACAACTTCTTTTCCCGGGTTATTGATGTGAAACTGGTGTGCTACAGACCAAAATTTAACGAAAAATGGGGTAAATTTTCATTTTCCCAAAAATATGCGGTGGGGGGTGGGAAGATATCTCGAAAACTATGAGGGGTGGAAAAAAATGAATAGAAGCAAACTTGTAGGAAATTTAGATGGCTCCAATTTTACCGAGAATACTTTGTACCCTACAAGTAACCGTTTTCGAGATATAGGGGAAAACTTAAAAAAAAGTGACCTTCGCCACGCCCCCCTGCATTTGGCTCACCCCCAGGTCCCGGGACTTTTAGTATGTTTATCTCCTGACCACATCAAACAAACTTCTGATAAAATTCCTTAGTTTCCAGCCAACGCACTCTACACCCCTATAGATTCGACTGGACTAGTATCAAATATTATGCATTTATAAAACATTTGTTTAATTGTTTTCGACATTTCTGTTTGCTAAATTTAAGAAAAAAAATCCGCAAAACTATGTTTCGAATCACAAGAGTTGAGACAGAAGATATACCTACATCCGTTTTGTTTACAAATAATTTGTCATGAGGTGAGGCAACATTGAATAGGTACGTTTTCAATTACATCGTTGGACTTATTATCATCATCTACAAATATTTTCCGACCACTGCGCTCTCCCAACTCTCTTAACTCAAAATATAACATTCATTAAAATTTTTCTTTAGTAACTATTATTAAACTTAGTAGCAATAAAACTTGCTTAGTTTAATAGAATAAAAAGCGTCAATTTATGTTTGCAGATACTAGCAAGAAGAATGAGTTGGAATGCCTTTTTCAGGCGTACAATTTGCTGGTTATTTACTTGATTGTGTTGACCTAATGAAACGAAAAGATGATCATTATGTGGTCGGTTCATGTGGATCTCGGCATCTTCACTTGCACATCTCACACGACTAATTGATTCGGTGCTTAAAAGGTAATTAAAGTTATAAAAAGACTTTTAATAAATTCCACAGGGAACTAAAGATACAAGCTAGTTTGTATATTATGATTCTCCAATGTACGAGTAATGCTCTTCAATACATCTTCGGATAACTATCCTCTTATTGAATGACTTGAATGTTGTGTTGTACGTAATTCTTAAATAGAATTAAATTAGGGAGTATACAGGGTGGATCATTGCATTTTTTTTTTTGGGGGAAACTTTTTGATTTTTTTAAATAAATTGACAATAGTCCCCATTTTTTTTCGCTTTTTTTATCACAATTAAACAGAAATCTTCTCATGAGCTGTGAACTGCAGTCCGAGTACGTTGCCTTTCTTTACCTTCATGTACGTTTTCTATGCTTTCTAGGATTAATATCATGATTGATTAGTTTATAGATGTTTCAAATACACTGGAAATTAATTTCATTAATTATAAATTAATTATTTAATTATAAATTATAATTATAAATTTATATTATTTATAAATTAATTTCATTCGCCAATCATTTCCATCACTCAATTATTAGGTTCTCATTGGCTCCACACCACATTTCAAAAGCCTTAATTTTCTTTTTGTCTTCATCTCTAGCTATAACCATAACCAAGCCTCATCTGTGTATGTGAAGGTTAACGAAATACAACCTTCAAAATATTAATACAACCTTCTAAGGATTAGATTAAATACATATCTTGGCAGTGCAGTGTGTGTGGGAGCGGTAACAAGAAACAGGAATAAGGAATAATATACCTGCCGCTTTTGTGGTAGCTTCTTGATGGCTGGCCAGCTTCTTGAATTTTGATGCACTTGAAATGATTAATCAATGTATTTAATTAATTATTAGATTATAGCAGACTGTATCGCGGACGGTAGGTATTTTGGAACTAAATTTAAAGATGTAGAAAGATAGATGTGGATCTGAGCCGAGGAAGAGCTAAACAAGTACTTTAACCGAAATTTACATGTTTAGCGCTGTGGCGTAAACAGTGTGCAAATCATCATTTAACAAACCCGGTTACAAACTTTAACTTCTGTGCTCAGTTCATCTTACTCACTTCAAAAGACTACCATGTGACCTAATTGGTCCTTACAATGAATAGGTCAAGGCTTTTGTGATTTATAGTTGAACAAAAGAAAAAAACAGGGTGTTAAATCTAGGTCTCACTTTGTCATTTCTATGTTGTTATGTGCATTTTACAAAATGTTCCAGAATTTTATTTTTCCTATAGCCTTCTCAATTGTTCTAAGGAGTCTCGATTACACATACAACTAAGAAATTATTATAAGATTTTTGTGACCTTTGGAAATTTCAACCTCATCTCGAATCGAAACCAACTTAGGTTCCAGAGTGATGACCACGAAGAAAAATTCTGAGGGAACAATCTTGTGGACATACATTCTGGTTCACCCTTTATGGAGAAACACTAAAATGCCTTATTTGACATAATACTTGTAGTAAGACCGTATATTTGTCGTACGGTCGTGTGTTCAAGATCCAAAGACAAAAACATAATTAGTATCTAACATCATGCAGGAATGACTATTGACTATAAGTGGCAACAAACCAGAGTTTGGTTTATGAAGTTCGTCAGAAATAAGAATTGAATCTCCTGCTGTGGAATTGAGCACAATGTTTACTGTTCGTCTCGAAATAAAAAACAGTAAAATGTGTGCTGTGAATAAACTGTCATTAAACCCATTCTTCACAAAGTTGCACCATTCAAATAGCACGATGCAAAAAAGCAAATAGCAATGTGGCATGAAGAATTCATCTTCAACACTTGGACAACTGGATGTACCAACGGTTCTGCGGTCCAAATGAAATATTAGGGAATAAACTGCTTGCTCACCTTTGGTGCAAAATTACCTGCCTACTTCCCAAACATGATAGTACCATCCATTTTTACCCTGGGTCACAGTATCTAGAATTTCACAAAAAGGTCAAGTTCCACTCACTCAACCAAAAAATTCCGCCTATGAAAGTAGTGATATCTATTATTGGGGCTTTACATTTATTATTGCACGTTCTTCTGTCTCAATTCTCTTAAAGTAATACCGACTTTACACTTGGTCAGTTTTTTCTAAGGGGATTTGTAAAATAAATACTAACTTTTTACTGCTGTGCTCTCAGATATCTAGATCATGATAATGATATCCGCACTATTTTATGTGCTGTGTGCCCTACCTTAGACGGCGCGAATAATGAAAAAAAAAAAAAAAATNCGAATAATGAAAAAAAAAAAAATTGAACTCCAAAAAAGATATCATTAATTAGTTTAATAAGGATAATAATATAATTCTGTTTGGTGTGCAACTGAACAACTTTTCTAAGAAGATTTTCGCAATCCACAAACTTTTTGCAAGGAATAAGGATACTTAAAATTAAAGATATATTATTCTTATAAGAATTTAAGAGAAATATACGGAAGATTCCACAGGTCTTGAAAGATCATGCCTCGGACGCAATACGCACCACATATATCAAAGCAAAACGCGACTAAATGAATAAAAGTGATGACAATCGGTCAAACGAGTTTACTTGTATAGCTATCTCAACATTAATGATCAAAAATTATATAAAATAAGGCGAAGAAATTTTTCGAAAAAGCAATTATTGATACTTAAAACACTGGAGTCCAGCAGCAGGCTAGATTGCAATGCAAAGTAGCGCGGTTTGGCAGTCCTGGAGATGCTTTAGTTTGAAAACTGACGCCTGGGACCCAAGACATATTACTAGCATCATGTTACTTGAGTGCGAAACTTTCCTTACACTGTACTTGTACTGCTAGTTTATATTGCATGTCAGTGTGTGTTTCCAAGTTGTGTTTATGAGAGAAATTCTCACTTGTTTTGAAAGTTATATCTTCTGAGGCTATGAAACATTTCATTATCATGAATAAAAAAACCTAGCCTGGTGCGATGAAAAAGAATATTGCCAAAGTGATGTTTATTATTTTTCATGCAAAATAATAAACAAATTGATTAGCAGTAACATGACTTCCTGTGAACTTCAAACATGGACATAGTCAACAACCTTACAACGATCAAACACCGATTCCTGTTAGATTACTGAATCATGGTCAGTACTGGGACGTAGTCAACAACCTTACAACGATCAAACACCGGTTCCTGTTAGATAACTGAATCATGGTCAGTACTGGGAAGTAGTCAACAACCTTACAACGATCAAACACCGGTACCTGTTAGATTACTGAATCATGGTCAGTACTGGGACTTGGTTTCATGGCATGACTTCTCAACTGCAGGGTGTGCATTACACTTGGCTTACACGATTCGAACCCAGGAATTCTGGGGGGGGGTCGATTTTTTTTCTTCTCGAAATTTAAAATTTGTATGGTTTTGTTTGGGGGTAACTTAGCCTCCTGATTGAGTAGCTATTTTAATAGCGACAGGTGGTAGCAGTATGAGTCAATTCTCATGTATACCTTGCTGTATTTTAGTGATTGTTAAAAAAATACCTTGTAATGCTATGATGAACACAAAATTGTGATATAGCAACACAAAGAAACATACATTTACATTACTTTTATTTGTGAAGATAAGACAATTGTGTATCTTCTTGTGGATTCAACAAAACAGCAGAGATTGAGTGTTTTTCAGCACATTTTTTCCCAGGAAATACACAAACGGAAAAAATGGTTCACGACTCTCAGAACATAAGGTTTATTGGTACTAAGTTTAATGACTCATTTCTCGCTCTAGGAATTTCATACAAGGTCTCTTGAAAGACATTTTTCCCCCGTTGAAGGAAAGCGAGAGGAAAAGATATTATACTACAAAGTGAAAACCCTGATGTGGAGATTTTTTAATTTTGGACATTTTTTATGCCAATAAACATGTGGCTCATTGACTATGATAAATTCATGAAGATAGTGGTGATTTAATGAACTTGAAATCTAAACCAAACATTAGCTTCGGAGGTTCGTTTGTTAAGCTTCCATTTTCTCTGTGTGAACATAACTATCATTTTTTCACACCAATAAATAAGACATTTAACCGTTCACAAGTCCTGAACTGTTTGTTTGATCGGTTTGAGCATAAGGAAGATATTTGGATTTCTTGAGAAAAAATATCCTGAGAAGCAATATCCCACTCTTAAAATTATATCTACTCCGAATTAGTACAGACCAAATAACGAAAATGTCAAATTGATTCCCAAGAGGCAATTAGAAAGTAAACACATATTATCTGAGCACACAAATATGATCGTAATATCTACAGTCTGCAGTTCTGCACAGTATACCCTTCATCCCCATTTGGGAATGTGAGCTACAGTGATGTTCGGAACTCAAGTGAGCAATTCCGTACCCAATAGTAAAAATTTCAGTATTTTTGATGACATTTCCGTACATGCCTTAAAACAGTGCAAATTGTATAGCCCAGCTATTCATGAAGATGTTATAAGTGTTATTAGACAGTTCACGAAATATTAGTGAGTATTACCACGAAAATCGTTAACGAAAAAGACAAGTGGTCTCTTTCGTTAAGGATTATTTTTATGGTAAATGCGCGCGAATGAGAAGAACGCATTTTGGTTAACCATTATAGGTTGACCAACCACGGTGGCCGAGTGGTAAACACAGTAGACTTGTAATTAGGCGGTTTGGGTTCAAGTCCCAGTCTCTAGTCACCAGATTCCTTAGTTTTCCGTACATTTCGCGTACGGATTAGACTTCTATCCGTATGCCGTACCCAGGTCAGAATTTCCGTACAAATACGGATCAATCCGTACGCCGAACATCGCTGGTGAGCTATGATAGTTGAGATAGCGTAGTTGTCAAAAACCGTTTCAATATGTTCTGCCATGCATTAAAAACTAACAGTAAATAACGTTGTTTCTCCTCCTGCCCATATTTTTAAACAATTCGTATTTATCCTGTGTCTCAATCCGTTCGGATCATAATTTCTGTTGAACCTGTCATTACATTAGCCAACAAGATTCTCAATGCTCTCGATAATGAATGAGTAAGCACTTGCTATCTTATTTGTTGATTCAAGTAAACTTTTGCTAAAACGTGTGTTGATTGATTAGTATTATTAAACTTTGGTTACGTCAGTTAGTCTGCTTGGTATTTGGTCAAGAACAGTTCTACATTTAGAATCTTGTTTTTATTATTATTTGGTTGACTGTGTCCTTCAATACAAAATTTAGTATACGGTTAATGTTTAGGGTTCCGTGCAACTATGTCAAAGAGAGGGACGGAGGTATTTAATTACTGAAAACCAAATTCTACATTTGTGAACTCTTTCTCTTTGAAAATATTGTTGTATTTTCTTTGCTACTAAAGGTGTGAAAAAACAAATCATCATCACGCCCTATGACAAAATGCAAAATAGGTAGCTATTTAAATTACATCAGTTTTCAAGCAATAGTCAGTGGCAAGGGAAATACACAGTTCCTGTAAGATCATTATAGTTAGGCACGCATAGAGTGGTTTTACTTGGTGAATAGGTTTGAGCCCTCAAGATGTGTTTATTCCTGACCGAACACAGAGCGAGTTCAATGTGACCTCTTTCCCCTCCTCCTGCCTATATTTGTAAAGCTTTTAATGGTCTTATCGGATATCCATAAATATGTTCATTAGTCTATAATATAATATCTTATGACTTCCTGGATTACTTGAATATTTTTTCTAGGTTCTTCTGTTTTCACCTTTCTACTCTTTCTTCTAACTTCAAACTTGCCAATATAGTGATTGTTCCGAATTGAATGACTAATTAATTAAATTTAATTAATCAAGTGACTTTATTTGATTTGCCCTCATTTAAAGATAATTGAATGCATTTTAATTACCTTTTTACTAAAGGTAGTATAAGTATGGAATTTACTGTTAGGTAGCTACTAAATTCAGACCAGTCTCTACTAACTAACTAACTTGAATTCTAATAATATGTAATAAAATATTATTTAATGAGACAATATCGATTCAGATCAATAATGAATGGGGGCTTTTAATAGCTTCTTATGCAGACTATCATGGTCAGACCAATGTTGACTGTACCGAACTAAGATTTGTGATGATATATCTCTTACAATTTTGGCTGTGTACCGGAAAAAACCGTCTTTTTGATGATAACTTCCTTCCAGATAATATCACGGTTTTTCCTTCGACCGTACCGAACTAGGATGTTGTGATAAAATATCTCTTACAGTTTTAGCTGTGTACCGGAAAAACCCGTCTTTTTGGTGATAACTCCCTTCCAGATAATATCACGGTTTTGTTCTTCTACTAAACGGAAACTGTGTTGCAAATTTTAAGTTTTTAAGTTAAGACATCGTCGATTTACGTTGATTATCAGTCAGTTAGTGGTCAAAAGGTCAATCAGTCAGTCGTATTGAAATCTGGAGACTCCGTGTTTGGTTAACCTGGAAATGTAATGCGCAGGTTTCCAGTAGCCTTGGATTATTTTTAAATCCTTTTATCCACATTGAAGTCTTGCAATCCAAACTTTGAATTCCAACATATGACTAGCATTGACTATGATAATGCAATCTATATAGATAGTGATGAACTTGAAATTTAAACCAAACTGCATCAGCTTGAGAGTCTCATTTGTTAAGCTTCTATTGTCTCCGTTTGGTACATGACTGTAACATTCCAAATGCAACTCATGAACAATGTCTGTGCCTACTGGCTCTGTGGAGTTCAACTAACCCAACCATAATCGGAAGTTTAAAAATAGTAATAGTCATTAATCTTAGGTCAGTCTGTATGACCGCACTGATGATTGTTTTATTACCTTCCAGCCAGACTTGGTGTGATCACATCTTGCAGAGGAAGTTGATGAGAATTCAAGTCGCGGTTACTAAGTAGAACCTACTACAGAGAGCAACTATAAAGACCACAGCTTCAGATTAAAGATTAGAGAAATATAATGATAAATAAATAAAAAGAACCCTACTAACAACCAGAAATCTAAGCATCTTTAATTGTAAAAACAAGGTGTTTCCCAAAGCTGCTCCAAAAATCATCAATCAGATATCTATATCCTTGTAAAATCATAACAACTCTCTTCTCTCTGGTTAAATCTGGAAATTTGTAACAGATATGTAGATATGAAAAAAGAATCATTTCTTATTAACTATTAAATAAATTAAATTTAAACAAAACAAACCAAAAACACAATTTATTCATCATCAGTCTAGTCGAGTCTAAAGATGGAAGTTGACTCAATATTATTCACCGCGTGCTGTGTAGGCTCAGGCGATGAATTATATTCAGTCAACTTCCATCTTTAGACTCGACTAGACTGATGATGAATCGAATGATTCGAAACTAGTTTTTTCGTAAAATTAAAATAAACAGTGTTTTTGGTGTTTTGTTTAAATTTAATTTATTTAATTGTTAATATTTTTTAACACTTATAATTAACATGTTATTCAAAGATTTAAATCCTTTCTTATTACGTATCTACTCAAAATAATCGAAATTTCAACTGGAAATGATTGATTTGCTGGAAAGTTGTGATTCATTGGTAAAATTACAGATAGCCTGAAGATAGCCTTCGCATACTAGTGACGGTAAAATATATCAAAAAATCACTGGGAACGGATCTTCCCAGAATCGAAATCAAATTTCCTTCAAGGAAATTTTGCTTTAGATTTAATTTTTTCCCAGTTTGAAACCACATTTAAATACTGTTCTCCAAATAGAATCCTGTAAAAGGCGGGCGGACATAGCAGACTGATATCATGCCAACGAAACCCCATCAGTCCCATCACTACGTAGTTTTTGGGGTCATTACCTTAAAATTATGAGGGTGAGATTCAATACCAAATGTAGGAGTTACTGACGCTCAAGTGGCAACCCCAATGTCATAAATTCTAGATACATTGACATTCCGTTGTACAGGGACATTTTGACTTATATTATGGGGGGAGGGTCTTAAACATGAGCAATAAGCATATCTCTCACTAACGGCTATTTAAGACTTTGAACAAATTACCTCCCGAGTATCGGGTAACTTCAAGTATTCATGTTCAACTATAGATATGTACAAAATTGACCCTTAAGTAATGCGAGAACAAGTAACATTTTGTATCACAACACTTCTCCAAAAACCTATTGCTACGAAAAGTTTAAAAAATGCTTCTGTCCATTTAAAAAAAACAATCTATTTTTAAAAAATGACCTACAGAAAAACCAAATTCTTGGTCACAAATCTTCAAACATATCTATAGTTAGTTAGTATACCTAACAAATCTTCGAGTAGAGGTTGGTTTGAGTTTTGATGACAATGCATCATAGTCTCTAATGCGGACCCCCCTATTTTATTCCAACGATTCGGTTGACCGCATGTCACACAGACAGAGTCACTATCAGTTTCAATGTGAACAATGAGTCTGCAGAAACACCAGGGTATCAAGTTCATGCAGACGAATCCACCATGAATTTTTTCAACCTGGACTAAGTAGGTCAGAATGAATACGGGAAAAGTCCAACAAGTATGTGCGAAGATTACATACGAGTATATTAGAACAGGTATGTCAAACTTAAACAGCATGGAGGGTCTTTTTTTTTCAAAATGCAGCTGACCAGATCTTCATTGAAACAAGCTCTATATTCTATAATGAGATGAATTTGATCTCTCCCTTAGTTTTTGGGGGCTGCTATCACTTTCGTGTTTTGTGGCAGTAGATCATTATTTTATGTTACTTAATTCCACAGAATTCGACAAGTTCTTGTCTCTTATGTGCAGATTTTATGTTTTAAACCTTCTTAACCTTCCAAAAAAATATGTATTGGCTTTAAGCTAATACATGTTTTTGAATTATGTATTTATATTTCTCATCCGCAAAATACCTATATGGAAATTTCTAAGAACGTCATGGACCGCACAATTTGTCGGAGTTGGCCGTAAGTGAACCACGAGCCGGCAGTTTGGCATGTCTGCCTTAGAAGTGGAAGTTCTATGAATTAAATTGAAAGTTCAGGGTAACTTCTTGAACATTTGATTAGAACTTGAGGTTTTCTAAGTATATTACTCCAATGATCCCATTTCAATAAATTTGATTCACTACTTTTGTCTGTGCATGCGTGAACAAATTTTCCTTCACATACCTACTTAGATCTTAGAACTTTCGTTGACAAACTCAGATGTATACGGAATAAAAAATCGGAGGGTACGTTAAACTAGTTCCACAGAAGTGGCTGTATTTCCGACCTAAGAAAAAGATTCATTCTATACAAAAGATTCGTTATTGAAAATAATACATGAAATCAAAAGTGAATGCAAAACACACTTTAGCTAGGTAATATTGCAAACTATTATCATATTTGGGAACATAGTACATATTTAGTAGTGTCTTAAATTTGAAAACATCTACTATGTATTAGGTACCTAACATGTCAGATACAATATGGAAATCCTAATGATAGAACTATAAAAACACAACCAGAGGCTACTTTTAGCCTTAGCCTTGTCTATATTATTAATTTCAAACCAGAGCGAAAATAAGAATGACGACTGTAGATTCCTGAATGCGAACAGCACCAAATTTTATAAGACTTGGCAAAAAAAGTGAAGAAATTTTGATTATAGATTATACTCGGAGGGCAGTTGTAGATAGGCATCACTTTTTAACACTTAGTTTAACTAGGGTCCTAAAAACAGCTAAACATTTGTCCCCACCATATTGATATATAGTTATTTATTTTAACCTCATATTGTAAATTCCGAAGGCGTAATTTTTTCCAATTCAGTTAGAAATTGCTAAATATCATTGTGAAAAAATTGGCATACTTGCGTTTGTGAGAAGTTACATGAGAATTAAAATGGGTTCGTAGTATAGTGGTACTTAAGATGGTCTGACTGGTAACCATAAGGGTGAGTTCAAACCATGCCCATAAATTTTAGATATTTACCACTATTTGAGGACATGGAAGGGGCCGAAAACTAGTCCGGCGACCTCATAGTCTTTCAGTGATGGAGGTGGAAAGTAAAGTAAGTAATTGAAATTAAATAGGTACTTCTGTTTACCATCGGTCATGATGATTCCATTATTGATTCTTGGACGTAAACCATATTATAGGTAGTATATTATCGGAATGCTGATCTATGTATTATCTACCTATGCATCGCTGTTCTGTGATCCTGAAATATGCCTTGCCTGGCTGCGATATGTATTTTTTGTCTGGAAAGATCGTTTTGAAGATATTGCTCTACGAAAATACTAATTACTACATTTTATAATCTGTCGGATCCTCATATTCAGGATTCCTGTAAGATTGTAATTCACAGAGGTCTAAACAAGGCGTTGAAGTTCGCCTACACATTCAAATGTTCTCTTTTTATAATGAAAATGCTTGCTGGTAAATTTATATTAGCTGAGGTCATGGATTTAGACTAAAACAATATCAATATAATCGATATTATTAGACAATACACAATCGTGTTTGTGTGTGTTAGAAAAGGAATAATTTAGTCGGAATACAATAGCGACAGGTCACTATTATTTGATAGCTAACTGATTGGCTGATTTAGATGTTAATTGCTGAACTATCTGGATTGACTTATTATATTTGACAACTTTTTCTAATTGAACTATCTGGATTGAATTATTATATTTGATAACTTTTTCGAATTGGACTATCTGGATTGAATTATTATATTTGATAACTTTTTCTAATTGAACTATGTGGATTGAATTATTATATTTGATAACTTTTTCTAATTGAACTATCTGGATAGAATTATTATATTTGATAACTTTTTCTTATTGAACTATCTGGATTGAATTATTATATTTGATAAATTTCTAATTGAACTAGGTATCTGGATTGAATTATTATATTTGATAACTTTTTCTAATTGAACTATCTGGATTGAATTATTATATTTGATAACTTTTTTCTAATTGAAATATCTGGATTGAATTATTATATTTGATAACTTTTTCTAATTGAAATATCTGGATTTGCTAATTGAAGAGTTATTAAAATATTTATTTCAATTTGAGAATTTGTTCGGATTTTATTTAAGAAGAAATGAAAACAATTCACCCTAAAAGTGCACTTCCTGCAGCAGCGCTTCGATACATGTCACTAGAAAAATGTTTCAATAGAAATTGTAGTAAATTTGATTGTCCATATTTTTTTTATCAATTGAATAGGTTTCTAGAAGAAGGGCATATGTTACAAATTTGTCGTTATTGGTTTTTTCATGGAAGAAGGACAAATGTAGTCTCATAGAGGTTAGATGACGGAAATATTCATCGCCAGTATGGAAAAAAGTGCAAAGATAGTGGAAGAAGGGCGTATGTGACAACTCCCCTCCGTTCTAGTCTCTGTAATCTTACCATTCTCTTATCACTCTCGTTAGGGAAGTACATCATCGCTTCATCTAACATCAGTACACCATTCACCATAACAGAAATGATGCAGAGTGACTTCAAAGATTTGGACATTCTCCCTCAAACTTATATGGTAAAAAACAGTAAGTTTCAAATCACACAATATCTGTGGTTTAAGACGTCATTCGACGACCCAACTTCCGTGTTCGTGAGGGAAAGTCACAACATGCTCAGGCCATGGAAGAGTTTTCAGTTGTTCAAATACAATATTCCGTCGCCAATATTACCCCAACTTTACAGCAGACCGCTTCCCACAGTAAGGAAAAAAAGAAGGATTTGTTTCACATGGTACAGTTTTTGGTTAACGAAGAACATAAAATTTTTTATCAGAATTTGCCATCTGAGTAATAATGTCTTGTTTAACATGTTTTCCTACAAATTGTTTAAGTGTATAAATTATTTGAATATGTATTTGAAAGTTTCATGGTGTTAATAAATTTATTATTCAAAAAATCAAAAATGAAACTTATAGTATTATTGTTACTATCCAAAACGATTGTGAAGAAGGGCATATGTTACACTTGAAGTTCATTAAATTCTTCAGCTGCGCGCTTTCTTTTTTTCATCCCTCCTGTAAAATTTTGAACTTATAACATTAATTTTTTTTTAAAGAATTTTAAAAAAAGACGATAATATGAACCCCACGTACATATTATCGTCCTTTTATAATATTTATCTTCTAGAGACCCATTCAATTACTGTTGTGGCGCAAAAAATGACCGCCCTGAGTCCGCAAACAGCTAAAAACATTCTAAGATAAATTATCTTTTTTTTGCTCTCCTGCTTCAAATGAGATCTTCATAATTAACAGAACAAACAACTGGAAGTTTGCTAGCGAGAATGTGACTATGAACGAGAGGCAATATAAACAGTTTTAAGAGTTAAAAAAGAGGCCGACGAGTTCCTTAGAAAAAATGAGTGGAGAGAGATGCATCTTGTTGATCGAATAATTGAAGTGAAGGAGAAATCCTATCTGAAATAAGAAAGAATAATGTAATGGTTCATGAAGCATATTATGACCTTTAAGAAATTTAGGATGATCAAATGCAATTAAAAAAAAAAATAGATCATACATTAAGATGCACAAAAGAAACATTAAACAGATTAATAATTAAAAGTGTTTCACATTTTGCAACGAGATTGTTAATTGTTTCTGTATTAATAACAATAATTATCACATTTCATATCAAAGGAACCCCTAGCATAGATCTGGACTGCATTTGCAACATGGCTCAAACAATAATAATTGGTCATACAAAATGCATTACATCGATAGTGTGGTTTATTGATTGCATGAAGTATCTAACGAAGTGGATTATACAATAATTACAGCATACGGGGTGGTTCAAACAATAATAAATGATCATACAAAATGCATTACATCGATAGTGAGGTTTATTGATTGCATGGATTATCTAACGAAGTGGATTATACAATAATTACAGCATACGAGGTGGCTCAAACAATAATAATTGATCATACAAAATGCATTACATCGATAGTGAGGTTTATTGATTGCATGGATTATCTAACGAAGTGGATTATACAATAATTACAGCATGCGGGGTGGCTCAAACAATAATAATTGATCATACAAAATGCATTACATCGATAGTGTGGTTTATTGATTGCATGAAGTATCTAACGAAGTGGATTATAAAATAATAATTACAGCATACGGGGTGGCGAAAAAAAAAAGGAACAGAGTTCTAAATATCTTGAAAACGGGGTTGAACTTGGAACAAGGATGAAACTTATTTTCCTTATTCCAAAGGGAATATTTTCCTAAAATTTTTGACACTTGCAGAGGATGTACCACAGTGGTGTAAACTTTGAAATATTATACGGTGCTTTTGTTATTATTATTTCTGGTGCTCACTTTCATTTTTCTATCCTGATAGGTTGGCAACGTTGCATAAAAGATAGGTTTCACTCTAATTTCACCCCGAGATATTATTTTTGCATGTCGGAGAAATCCAGAAAAATCTTTCCAACGTACATTTAATTTTTTTAAAAAAAATTGGCTTCCCTGCCTTTCAGATGACAAGCTATTACCTAAAAATGACTTTTTTGTATTTGTTCGACGTGTAAAATACTCTGCAATCTCTTGGGCATTTATGCATTTAAAGTAAAAGAGAGACTTTTCTTCCGGATTTCTAGACATATAAACTGACAAGAACTTATTCTGCACTGGAGTGGAGAAGAAAAAATAGAGTGAGGAACCACCACAACAACCGTTGCACAATCATAAGGTGTTACCCCAAGAAATCACATCACGAAAGACTTCCAGCTAGACGTTACCTATCTCTTCCGGAGACTGAATATTTATTTTGTGGAAAAGTTGGAGCCTCGTGTACTCAAAAGGACCTATTAATGTTGGTCAATAATGCAGGTAACGGATTGTCTGATATAACGGACTTATCGATGAAATAAATTTCATCGATACGATTTGAACACTAAATACCTGCGATCTTATTTGCTTCAAAAGAATTCGAACCAATATTATGTTGTTCCTCCACACGCCCCAAGACAAAAACCTATTGAAATAAATAAGGCAAGTAATTGTGGCTACAGAACATTAGTTTTCCAACAATGCGTTTAAAGTTTCAAACTGCTCCATAAATTGATCCGACCATCCACCTAATAGTTAGCATCAAAGTATGCCTAAAAGGCTACTAAAAGATTCGTGTGCATAAATAACATAGAACATATTGACTCCTCTCATTACAAGACATAACTATATCTTACTTTAAATTTATGAGTATTACGAACACCTATATGTTAATGCACAAACCACATTGGCAACCTGTTAATTTGGTATGTATTTATGCATTTAATATGACGCATGCAGGTGCAGTTCAAATCAAATAATGTTCATTTTGTGCATTCGATCATTTACAGAAGCAATTACAGGTGTAAATCTTTCAGATTGAATTTAAAGCATAAGGCATCTGGTTTCTAAAGAAATTGACAATGCAAGATCGATGATCTGGTCGGATCCTCAAGGTGGGTAAATGATAGGTCTTAAAGAAAGATTTATTGAACAAGAGAGGTTTTGTTTGGATAAAAGATTTTTACTTTAGCCTCTTCGTAACATGATAACCCTTGTATACTTTGAACTTACTTTACCCTATGTCCGCTCCAAATGTTCAACTGAAGGATTTACACCTGTAATTCCTGCCTGGTCAGACTGGGTACACATGTACGAGTATATGTATGCTGTGGATAGTGTTCTGAGGTAGGTACCTATATTTACTTTTTATTTTCAGACGTAATTATTTTTTTAATTTCCATTTATTGATAGCAGATAATATCTCACATCACATTGTTTATCTTCAAAATGATTTTTGGTGTGATTTTGATCTATTGGAATGATAAAAAAGTTAAAAAAACCTAATCCCAGTATACAGCGTGTCCCAGAATGACCGGTTACCCCACTTAACTTTTGAATGGCTTGGAATTTTTGAATTTTTAAAAGCTCTAGGGATAAGAGAAGGGGCTACTGCCAATCGAAAGGTTATGGGTAAATTCCGGTTAGACCCCCATAAGTAAACTTTATTAACAAAAAGTGTCAAATTTCTCAAATAAATGGAATGCGACAAATGTTTTTGTTCAAAGAACTTTTCTTTGAAAAGTTCTTTGAACAAAATCATCTCACAAAAAAATAATCATTAAAAAAAGACCAAGTTCCACCCATTTTTCCAGAAAAATCCAAATATGAAAGTAGTGATATCTATTATTGGGTCCAAGTTTATTGTTGCTGCTGTATATCCCGCACTTAAATTTATTATTGCACGTTCTTCTGTCCCAATTCTCAAAGTAATTCCGTCTTAACACTTGGTCAGTTTTTTTTAAAGGGGACTCGTAAAATACTTCCTTTTTTTGTCTTCGACCCTGATTATTTAATTATTTTTTTGAAAAAATGAAGAAGACAGTTTTTACTTATTTTATTTGAACACTTGAACAAAAAATATTTGTACCATTTCACTTAAATTTCTTGAGAAATCGACACTTTTTGACTTCCGGGGGTTGAACCTGTATCTGACCATAGCCATTCGATTGGCCATGCCCTTTTTTCCTATCCATGCAGATTTTCAAAATTCGAAAATTCCAAGCCGTTTAAAAGTTAAATAGGGGGGGGGGGNGTGGGGGGGGGGGTGACCGGTCATTCTAGGACACGCTGTATAGAGAGAGGATGATTGAAAATTACTTAGATTAACTTCGATGCCGTATTCTTAAATGACTTTTGGGAAGGTTTGACTCTATAGGCTTCTGTCCAAAAATGTGTCCTTTGTCTACTAGGCGCGAAATTTATGGTTCTTCTGTCATAACTTCCAGACGAGTGAAGGTCTTCTTCGAATTTTTCACAATTTATTTGACTTTAAAATTTTTTTTTTTACTTCTCATTATTTGGATATGCTAGAGAACCTAGCGGACATATAAAAGATATTCAAACATTGGTCTATAGTCATAGAGAGAAAACTTTGTTACTTTTCTTACAGGTATTAAAGTCGCCCATTACGACCTACTCTCAGCTTTAGGTATGCCACAAAAGTGCTCTTTTATGAAGGCACTCTTCATATTGAGAACCGTACGAAACATCCTCATCTCACATGAACACAATGTACCACTGACCCAAAGACCTAATCTTGACATCTGACATGTTCCTTCAAACAGAACAATATATCTTACTTTGGACGTGCAGACGTGCAGCAACTCTCACTCTGCTGGGATTCACTTTTCATAGCGAGACTGTAATTATGTTATTGTGTCGAACAAAAGATAAAAAAAAAACATATCTGTGTTTACTGTTTGTCTGTCTGTTTGTTTCTCGATGAAAGGAATGTAACCAGAGACATTCTAGTATTTACTGACCTTTCCCTTGAACTCACCGAATTCAATATCAATTGATATACCTAGGAAGAAAAATTGCTTATCTCTCCTTGACACAAGGAAATCGTATGACATGATATCTTCACACTTATAACACACAAAGCCCATTTGATATACTACACTGACCTACACATACAATCAATGTCTCGGATCTCAAAATGGTTAAAGTTAAAAAATTCTCTGTTTTCGAGGAGCTTCGGAAAATACCTTATTTCAATAGTGAAACTTTGGAATCGATCTCAAAGAAAATTCCACCCTCAAAATATGATATTTAAATTTATTACAAGCTTGATAATGGAGTAAAATCCGAAATACGCGTATCGAATAATATATTAAAATTTGTAGTACATATATTATAGTCAAGTGTTTTTTAATCATTTTCATTTCTTGTATTTGATAGTTCTACCAAGTGTTCTAAAGGTTTTTCTTTCTTTGATTATTACAAGCATGATTGTAGCTGAAGCTTTTATTGTAATTTCAATTTAAAAAGAAAGAATTCAAAGATTAATTCGCCAGAAATTTACGTTTTGTGGTAACATACAATACATAGTCCGGAAAAATCTGCTTGGTTCTATTTCAATTNGTTTTTTAATCATTTTCATTTCTTGTATTTGATAGTTCTACCAAGTGTTCTAAAGATTTTTCTTTCTTTGATTATTACAAGCATGATTGTAGCTGAAGCTTTTATTGTAATTTCAATTTAAAAAGAAAGAATTCAAAGATTAATTCGCCAAAAATTTACGTTTTGTGGTAACATACAATACATAGTCCGGAAAAATCTGCTTGGTTCTATTTCAAATTTGGCAGGGCAGATTTTCCAATAATTTCGAAAGAACGAATAAGTTGTCGCACCAGATAGTTTATTATTATGAACATATTATTAAGCGCCCAAACATTGATTTAAGCTGCATGTCTTACCTTAATAATTAATGACATCACTTTGAAATCTCATAGATAACTTAATTTTTTCCAAGTGTTTAAAATAAAGAAGACACTGACAGCGGACGGATTTTTATGCGACCTTTGGATTTTACGCATCCGTCTTAATAATTAAAACTTTGAAACCAAAATACATGTAAAAAAATAGGNTACGGAATGTATGTTCAAAATTTCAATGACCTATCCCTTGTAGAACCGGATATCTGACGGTGTGAAAAACCTGGTGAATTGCTTCGTGTAAAGATACACTGGTGCTTTCCGGAACTTGGCCTGGCGCACTGCCGTGCGCTCAGAACAAAACTGAAAAAAAGCTGTATATTTATTAACAAATGAGTTCTCCCAAATGTGTGTTGTAAGTTTTGTCTGATGGATTCACTCTTCTCATAAACTTATGATATCTCCATGGTCATCAGCATACATCTTCATTTCATCATTGGAGAGACTATTCCTGACATTGCAAGAACTTTACGTTCAACATGGATGAGTTTGCCAGTCAGTGATGCAGTGGTGTAGAAAGTATTGAGTAACCAAAAAGAAATTATTGAGTATTTGGATGAAGTACATACGTGACTAGCAAATGTAGGATGGCCTTCAGTTTAGGAAGATCCTATTTCCTTCATGTACACACAAGTTTTGTGTTACAGTAAGAGGAAAATAAGTGTGAGGTTGTATTGCAGCAGATTTATTGCAACCCCAAAGAAAAGAGATTTCTTTCAATACAATATTTATCAGAAATAAATAAAGAATATATTTTCGGAATTGGACCAAAAATGAAATTATAGATATACCATAGACATTAAAATTATAAATACACATGCCAATATTCTAATCCTACAAAATGGTTGAGTCCTAAATGCGCCTTAAAATATAGACTTTGGTTTATTATTTGAAAATCTGTTTTCGTTTAAAGCAGGTAACTGGATCATATCATGGTCATTGGTCACTCAAATCCGACATAATGTATAAATAATATGTAGTTAGTTAATCATGTGTGTTTTTTGATTTTACGTTTCCTTTGAAGTAAACCATAATAAGACTTTCAAAGCTCTCCAGAGGTCGTAGGTTAATGGAACAATGACTATACGTGCAAGGTTCTTCATTTCACACGAATGAAAGTCTTTGGCTCTATGCCTTGACTCTAAACTCCAAACATTTGTATTGTTCTTGCACGTTCTCTCTCCGATCAAGTTCGTTTTATCTACATACATGATTATTGTTTGTCGTAATTGACCGTATATGGAGATTTTATTGATTTTATATAGCTCATTTTATAGATCAATGATCTTTCTTTTGGTGGGGTGGGTGGGTAAGTTCTTTCACTAAAGATATATATGTTCATTTGTCCATTTTCCTCAACTTTTATTTCATTTCGATGAACTTTTATTGATTTTTGCAAATTTTCTACCCTCCTTAGTTCTCAGACTTAATAATTTTCTATACCAAGTTTACTCAAAATCAGATAGGGCGTTTGATAGCTGTCGTGGAATAGACAGAGAGACATGCATAAGCATTCGTTGATCATTGTTGAACCCTCTCAATAAATTCTATTGATGCAGAACTGGCAAGATCGGGGGTGTCTTTTCTCGTGACTTTTTGGTCAAAATAGTTCAGTTTGTTGACTCTGTAATAATTTTATACTGGGTGTCCCAAAAGTCCGAGACCACCCGAATATCTTTTGAACGGCTTTATGAAGAGTTTGGAAATTTTTCATGGTATTATATCCCAAATTAAACCACCTGATGGTGTGACCAATTTTTCAAGGGCGGGTCCCATCTGACCCCCAGGAGGTCCAACTTTTGTTTTTTAAATACGAACCCCCATCTTGTGATATTTTTTCAGAAAGTCAATAGCATTACAAATAATTTGCAAAAAATTTTGCACGTCTAGCGTGTTTGGTTTCAAAATGGCGACCATTCGAAAATTCCAAGACATGGACTTCCAAAGGTGTCTAAAACTAGGCGAATTATTTGTATTGGGATATTGAATAATTGCATAGGACACCAATGTCGAGGAACCTGTGTTTTAGACATAATTCGCCTAGTTTTAGACACTCTTGGAAGTCATGTCTTGGAAATTTCAAATGGCCGCCATTTTGAATATAATACAGGCCGCCTGTATTATATTTTATACAGCAGGGTGGGTACAGGTCTCCGGTTGAGGAGAGGAGCGTTCGAGGCTCCAAATTATAATCGACATGGTCAGTAATATTTATGAACACCAAATTTAAGAAAAATGTTTGAACGTTACATTTCTTCAGATCCGGGGGGGAGGGGGGCATCGCCCTTTTTGCCCCCCCCCCCTGTACATGCATCTGGATGTAACGAAAAAAAAGATTCATTGAAACTAAAAATAATTTTGGAGCAGCTTTAGGGCGGTCGTCCTCTGAAAGCCACAACAAGCCCACACAACTGTGAACGACAGATTGAAACTAAAAATAATTTTGGAGCAGCTTTAGGGCGGTCGTCCTCTGAAAGCCACAACAAGCCCACACAACTGTGAACGACAGATTGAAACTAAAAATAATTTTGGAGCAGCTTTAGGGCGGTCGTCCTCTGAAAGCCACAACAAGCCCACACAACTGTGAACGACAGATTGAAACTAAAAATAATTTTGGAGCAGCTTTAGGGCGGTCGTCCTCTGAAAGCCACAACAAGCCCACACAACTGTGAACGACAGATTGAAACTAAAAATAATTTTGGAGCAGCTTTAGGGCGGTCGTCCTCTGAAAGCCACAACAAGCCCACACAACTGTGAACGACAGATTGAAACTAAAAATAATTTTGGAGCAGCTTTAGGGCGGTCGTCCTCTGAAAGCCACAACAAGCCCACACAACTGTGAACGACAGATTGAAACTAAAAATAATTTTGGAGCAGCTTTAGGGCGGTCGTCCTCTGAAAGCCACAACAAGCCCACACAACTGTGAACGACAGATTGAAACTAAAAATAATTTTGGAGCAGCTTTAGGGCGGTCGTCCTCTGAAAGCCACAACAAGCCCACACAACTGTGAACGACAGATTGAAACTAAAAATAATTTTGGAGCAGCTTTAGGGCGGTCGTCCTCTGAAAGCCACAACAAGCCCACACAACTGTGAACGACAGATTGAAACTAAAAATAATTTTGGAGCAGCTTTAGGGCGGTCGTCCTCTGAAAGCCACAACAAGCCCACACAACTGTGAACGACAGATTGAAACTAAAAATAATTTTGGAGCAGCTTTAGGGCGGTCGTCCTCTGAAAGCCACAACAAGCCCACACAACTGTGAACGACAGATTGAAACTAAAAATAATTTTGGAGCAGCTTTAGGGCGGTCGTCCTCTGAAAGCCACAACAAGCCCACACAACTGTGAACGACAGATTGAAACTAAAAATAATTTTGGAGCAGCTTTAGGGCGGTCGTCCTCTGAAAGCCACAACAAGCCCACACAACTGTGAACGACAGATTGAAACTAAAAATAATTTTGGAGCAGCTTTAGGGCGGTCGTCCTCTGAAAGCCACAACAAGCCCACACAACTGTGAACGACAGATTGAAACTAAAAATAATTTTGGAGCAGCTTTAGGGCGGTCGTCCTCTGAAAGCCACAACAAGCCCACACAACTGTGAACGACAGATTGAAACTAAAAATAATTTTGGAGCAGCTTTAGGGCGGTCGTCCTCTGAAAGCCACAACAAGCCCACACAACTGTGAACGACAGATTGAAACTAAAAATAATTTTGGAGCAGCTTTAGGGCGGTCGTCCTCTGAAAGCCACAACAAGCCCACACAACTGTGAACGACAGATTGAAACTAAAAATAATTTTGGNCGATGACGAGTCAGCCACAACTAATGAAGGAAATAATATATATGAGGATTTGAGGATAGCGTTAATAACAATGGTGCAACCTGTAACCGAGCGATGACGAGTCAGCCACAACTAATGAAGGAAATAATATATATGAGGATTTGAGGATAGCGTTAATAACAATGGTGCAACCTGTAACCGAACGATGACGAGTCAGCCACAACTAATGGAAGAAATAATGTATATGAGGATTTGAGGATAGCGTGAATAACGATGGTGCAACCTGTAACCGAACGATGCTGACTCATCCACAACTAATGAAAGGAAATGTGTAAACTTTATCTAAATGAAATTTCAATTAATATTAAAAACGAATAAAATCCTAAGTAAGAGAATGGTCAATTCTTAATGGCTGTAACCAGTAGACAAGTAACCTATTAGATTCTACAATAAGGATTTTAGGTTCGTTAGGTTTCTATACATATATGCAACTGTATTATCCTTGATGATCTCACAATAATATATCGACATTACGTTCCCCGTTGGTGTTGATGGTGATTCATGCAAGTGAAAGTGTGAGGAATTAATTTTCTCAGTGATTAGGTAAGAGATATCTTTTGATTTTATTTCATTTGGGTGGCATCATCGTACATAATATTACAATGGTAAACAGATATATAATAACACTGTAACAATAATAAATGGTAGGATCCACAAAATACACATTATGAAGACTACATTGACCAACAAGAAGACAAACTCGCTACGGAAATTCATTACATTCATGGGATCTGCTGACTAGTGATTATTTTTGGGGGTAAAATATTGATTGATATAATATGAACTGTAGACTACATTCACTTAAAAAGACCACTGCAGAATCTGGTTTGCCCAATTTCGCTAAGAATCTCAACTGATTCCATGAATTTCAATACCAAATATCATCAAAATCGGCCTTCGGGAGATATTGGGAATTCGATGAAATTTGGTATGAATATGTTTAATAGATTAATCTGATAAATTTATTGGGCCATTTTAATTGTGTGAGGTGTTCCGTGTACAGAACAACTAGTACAATATTGTACATCTTACATCGAAAAATACTCATCTTTTGCAAAACCACGGAATATGCAAAAGAACAACTATATTTATACAGCCTAAGAATAAACAGTTAGAAGAAACAAGTCTCCAGAAATTATGCAATCAACGTATAATATTTAATGTATGCAAGTTTGAAGTTTATGAATACCAATGCAGAAATGCACTGTTCACTAAATGTCAAAATATATAAAATGCAATTGAGTACAATTATTATTCTGATTGCACGCCGCGCCGGTGTGATGTTAACAAATACTTCATTCTTCACATTGAACCTAGCTACATACCTGATGGCAATGCACTAAAGAAGCTATTGCACTTTTGTTTATAATAAACAACACATTATCTGAACTACTTGTTAAATTTTATTGTTCTTGTTAATGAACAACAATTTCACATCTTTGCTGTGATGAAACAATAGCTGGCAATGAGTTTCTCATGAGCATCAGACAACAGGTGATTTGCAAGACTTACGATCAGATTGGTAATCTGAAAAAAATGGATTTTTAAAAGATTCTATATCATATCATTAGGTGGCACCATTTCGGGGATGGGTATCAATCAACGAAAGAAGATAGTAAGGAAAGATAGCATTACTATTGTCAAGGTTGGATCTGATTGGGAACAACGGTCATTATCTTTTATTATTGATGTTGTTAGCAATTTACATTTCAGTTTCAAATCAGTTTCGAAGCGATCGTGATAAGTTAAAATGTGTTTTATTTTTTAAAAAATGTGTTTTTGGCAAGCGTTCTTTTTCATTTTTTCAAATTTAAAAGAAATTAGAACTAGGTATGTATCTGACTGAGGGACATAACGGATAGGCGTCAGGTATCGTCGTAACCAAGATATTTATTGTTGGGGGGGGGGGTTAAATTTGGCTTAACGACTCTTTATCAACCCTCCAGTCGCTGAAAACATGCAAACCAGCTACCAACATTGACCTCACCCAGCCTGGATTGGGCCGGAAAAATAGCCAGCATCACGAGGGCGCGAACCCACGTGGACACCCACATGGTACAACCTCGCTGGACGTTGCTTAACTTCAGTGATCTAACGGGAACTGGTGTATTCAATGTGCCATAGACGCTGGCTTTTAATTTTTAATTAGTTAGATTGCCACGTTGACGATTCATCTAAGAGAAAAGTTAGCTCGGTGATGGGTTAACCGTGATATATTGAGAAGGGGGGTTGTAAACCAGTTTACATGAACAAATTATTCACTCCAAGGAGCAATTTATTTTGATGGCAATAATAATTTTGTTAAAAACTCGAAGAAGCAAAATTTCTCATTAGCGAAATACATTGGTGGCATAAAAGAGAAAAGTTAGCTCGGTGATGAGGTGTGTGCTAACCGTGATATATTGGAAAGGGGGTTTGTAAACCTAACCCTCCTTGGTTTCGCCTATGGGGTCAAACCCCACGGTGGAACTTTTAGGTTATACGTAAACGTCTTGTGTCAATCCTCACATAATAAAATATGTAATGTGCTGCGAGAGTTGACGAGAAAAAGCATTACTATAAATTGTGGTGAACGCTATGAGATGGCCAACCCATCCCGTATGCAATTATGGTTAGAAGATTCTTTTTTCTCTATACGAGTAGAGGTAACAATTTAAAACGTAACTTTCTCACAATGCAATATTTTGTAATTGATTGTCATTACTCAGCAAGTTCCATTACAAAATTTATCAATATAAGAGACCAGTTTGTTCCTAGATGTTCTATTGCTAGAAGAAGAACTCCCAGCAAGGATTTAATATATCAATGATAATACACAGGAAGAGACTGCAGAATGTGTTGAAATTGTGATGGAAATAACATCAATAACTATACCCAACTGGTATATTGACTGGCTGGATGACTAACCAGCCTCATAATGAACAAGAGGATGGCAACCTAAAATTTTAATGAAATTAATACAGAAATACTAAGATAGGAATAATCAACAGCTGTCAAACTAAAATCATAAACCTTAACCAACGTCTATGACACGTTGAATACACCAGTTCCCGTTGGATCACTGAAGTTAAGCAACGTCTAGCGAGGTTGTAGCATGTGGGTGTCCACGTGGGTTCACGTCCTCGTGATGCTGACTATTTTTCCGGCCCATCCTGGCCTGGATGAGGTCAATGTGGGTAGCTAGCTGGACTGTAAAAGCCCCGTCTCGAATGACCAATAGAGGTTAAAGAGACGTTAAGGAAAAATAATAATAATAAACCCATGTTCTTGATTGGCAGAATTTTTTTATACCTACACCTACCTACTTACTGCCGGGGTCACATGAAGTCTAGCATTCCTCAATAACAATGTGCCATCAGTGTGGTCTGTTTAATGCCTCCTCTTCTGGTGGTCCCAATTTATACTTGTCTTTCTTCACTTGGTCTTTTAAGATGATTTTAGGACGTTCACGTCTCCTACAGTTCGAGTGACGAGACCAAGACAACTGCTTTGATATGAATTATCGTAATTCCTTCTATTGTAATGTAATGGAGATTTAATAATTAAAATGGTGTTCACTGATGACATTGTTTTCAAAATACCCGAATCGATGTAGATAAATGTAAAATCGCAGAACATATTATGAGTGCCGAGGGGGAGCAAGCCAGCTTCTTTAGGTGATGGCCCTATGCCAGTGTAACTATAGAAGGTATTAGGAAGGGCAAATCTCTGCTTCAAACAAATGATGAGAGATAATCAGTAAAAAGCGAGTTTCTATGGATACCGTGCCAAGAAAGTGTTATAGAGCTTAAGAGAGTAGGTACCAAACAAAAGGTTGTGGCATGGTAGAAAAAGGAAAGTAACGCCGACCCCAAATATAAATGGGAAAGTGTGAGGTTGACGAAGAAAAAGAAAAGTTATGAGTGCCTTGTCACGAATTGTCACATGGCTATTTAGGCATATATCACTTGTATCAAATTTCATCAAAATCGAATGAATGATTTGATGAATGATGGTTCATTTGAATGCATGAAAGATACATGATTTTTGCCCTGCTACCTTCAAAAATGTTTGAACTTCAAAAATAACCAATAGTCAAAATATGGGTCATATTTTCATAGAAAATAACAATTTGATCTGTATATTGGGTTTTCGTAAAACGTTTTTTAAGACATAATTTTCTGAAGGATTACGAATACAATGCTTTCTTTATGTTTATTTATTTGGAAAGATGACATCAATGTGAAAAAAAAAAAAAAAAATACTTGCAATATGCATGATAGAGAAACTTGAAAATAGTCCTTTTATAGGGCAGTTGTTATGCGCCGATGGCGACCTAATAGAATTTTCCAGGAAATACATTTCAATTAATTAAAAGGTATATTTTCAGATTTTCTTCCCAGATTGAGGTTCTCCCATTCGCAGGATACGTTTTATCTACTTTTGTCCATTTCGTTTTGTCTCGTACTCATCTCTTTTCTTCCTTATCCCCCCAAAAATCTTACATGAACAAATTGTTTACTCCAAGGAACAATTTATTTCGATGGCAATAATAATAATTACGTTAAAAACACGAAGGAGTAAAATTTCTCATTAGCAAAATACATTGGTGACATAAAAGTAGTAGCTATATCTCACTTCCAACAACCAAAGCCGTGATTCATGAAATATTTATAACTGTTGACTAGAAGAGAGTATTGTGTGTGGCCACCATGGTGATCTGATAACAGAAATGAACCTGAACTTATTGGATTTAAGGACACGAAGAAGTTAACAACAAAATCAATGACTATTAGATGTTAGAACGTAACAGCAAAAAGAACAAAATATATGAACTCTGTGGTCTAATAGTTGTCATCACACTTAAATTACACTCGGGAGATAACTACTTGGGTTCTAACAGGAAAATTTTGATATCGTATGAAATTAGTTACAAATGCACACAGCCTCATGATGAACATTGAGTAGTTAAGTCAAAAGCAACAATAAGTTACAGCTCTATGCGTTAACATTAGTACATGTAATATATACATACATATATAATATATATTATGTAGGTATATATATTTATTTGAAATACAATATAGTAATTAACAAGTAAATTCATAACTTTCTAAACTGCGCTTAGACATCAAAGAATAAATTTTGTTTCTTGTCTGTTTGTAGGTTTTTGCTTGTCAAAACTCTTGTCATTCACCTGATTTCGATAATTATGAATTACAATCAATTTATTCATCAGCGCATGCGTCTTTCAATTGCTGCGAGAATATTGATTTGGTTGTTTGCCACTGAGAAAGAAAACAACGTGCGTATTAAATGTAGTTTTTTTACTTTTGGAAGATGTCTAGATCACCTTTTGAATAATTCTGAGTAGGTATCTGCAACTTGTTATAAATTAATATTAGTTGTTAATTGTACCATTATAAAAATTATCTGCAGGGTGCGGTAATTAGTATTTCCACATTTGAAAGAGCTGGCAAATTAAAAGAAAATGAGATATTTGAAAAATTATAATGTATTCTAAAAGCTTGTGTATTCTAGTTTTTTTTTCATCTATGTTTTGTAAATAACGTCGTCCAAATGACGGCCTTGGTGAGGGATACACATTTGGAGTCTTTCGCGGAAGTTTTCCATGACTCTCGTCAGCATACCAGCATCAATTTGGATGATTTCTTCCAAAATTGCCTCCTTGGGCGATGTTTGAAGACCTCAGCCTTCAGGTAATCCCACAGGAAGAAGTCACAGGTACTCAAATTCGGCGAGCGAGGGGCCCACGAAATGTCATGCCGTAAGGAGATCAAGTGACCGGGGAACATGTCCGGGAGAATCTCAAGAGAACGATTGGCTGTATGGGCCGTAGCCTTATCCTGCTGGAACTATAAGTCCTCTATGTTGTGCTCTTCCCCGTATTCCTCAAGCTTTGGACGCAAAAATTCCTCTAATATGCTGCAGAATCGTTGGGACGTCATGGTAACTGTAACTGAATCCTATTCATAAATTACGGTAGTGTTTTTTTAAACTCTACAGACTACAGTTCAGTCCAAATGAATATTTCTAAAACTGCTCCCAGTATCTATAGGTTTATAAGTGGGTTAATTTCCCCTCCGTAGATGAAAGGGGTCCTCTTCCATTTTAACGAGCCTTTCCGTTTCAAACCTAAAATTGTTTTTCGACCAGGAACTGGATCTGTGGATTGCAAACCATACCTTGTGCAGAACGCCCTCTGAGTGCTATAATGGATTCACTTTTTTTTTAAAACACCTCGACAACGAACGCACGATGCTCACGTGACCAACCCATTGAGATAACTAAAAACTAGAAGTCATTTTGTGTTAATTATCACAAACCCCTGTATAATAAATAAGTTGTGGTGCCGACTTTCAAACATACACCAATCTAGATATATTGTGATCGAACGAAATGGGTTCCAGTAATTTGACACCACGATTTTTCTCTTTTTCTGCATCTGCCCCTTTCATGATAAACTCTCGCACGCTTTGTCCATTTTTGATTAGATTTGGTATGGACAAGTATTATGTTTAAAGAATTTGCGCCCAGAGAGGTTTTACTTTGGGTTTAACCTTGGTCTGAGCCCTCGTGAAGTTATCTATTCCTGGTCAATGTGGGTAGCTGGTTTGCAAGTTTCCAGAGAAAAAAGCCATTGCGTTAATCATAATTCCAATATTTTCCAACAATCATAGTATGATCCATCTCCTTAATGAATTGGACAGCTTCGGAATGAATGACGGGGCGCTTATTACGACCATTGTACCTTGAGAACATAAATCCAGACGTTTGGACTCATTAGTATAAAAATGTATAACGCACTACTGTTCCTCGCTGATATAATAAAGAACACTTGACTTTATCTCGGTATTTATTTATTTTAATAAGAAAAGAAAGAACGAACGAACTTTAAGTGTGGGCAGAATTTGTGGTGCAAGTAATAACATACAAACATATATGAAACAATTAGCACACGAATCAGCGCCGTAAATCTAGACTGGATTATCGATAGATGTTACACCACTTCGAGAATGGTCAGAGTTTGATCTGAATCCAAAGTACTTACTCTAAAATTTGAAATCAATTGTTCCTCCCTTTTGTAGAATCAGGTACGAATAGGAAGATTGTATGAGGTTTGAAAAATAAATAAATTAAAACAAAACTCTTTTTATAGTTATCTACAACTTAACTAGTTCGTTCGATTCATTGTGAACCTTAGTGAAATAGTGAACTCCACTTTTGACCCCGGTATACATCCCGAAATGCACTTGTATGTTTGTTACGCGATACAAGCCACAATTTTCATACGATTTTGACGAAATTTGGTTTGAGGGCCCCATATTGTGTTTTTTAATTTTTCGTTTTCCAGGTATAGCTATTATTTTCTAATACTTGGTCCAAAGACTAGACATTCCCCATATCCTATGACTTCGTCAATACTGAAAGTATATAACTTTGTGACCTAGCGTCTATGGCACGTTCAATATACCAGTTCTTGTTAGATCACTGAAGTTAAGCAACGTTCAGCAAGGTTGTACCATGTGGGTGTTGTAAACAAATTTTTCGCACAGAGTTGAACATTTCAACTTGGTAGGTATAATTTATTGTGCGTGTTGTCTATCTGTAGTAAATCTCTTTTGTTTCTAATAACTCTTATACCGTCCATTATTAGACTAGTTTCCCTGATAATTATATTGTTGCCTCATATCAATTTCATGAAATTGTTTCAGCTATTTCGCCTGAGCTGACGCAAACGTGTTCTCATATTGTTTTATTTTTGAATGAACTTGGTAAAATATGACTTTTTTCTATGTATGTAAATATCATCTACGCTGTAGGCCATTTTAAGTATCAACAATAGACATACCTAAATGCTTTGTTTTATTGGAGCAGATTATATAGTGCGTGGGTGTAATTTGACACTTTACTAATGTTGAAGGGTGTATTAATATTATTCATGTTATCATAGGTAACTTATGATATCCTAATTGGACGACATCTATTCTTTTTGTCTTATAAGATCACTTTATTTTTATTGCTGTAATCCCTTCCCTTCTGTAAACCAATTCTAAAAGATCTCCTTAAAAACTGATGTAGGAGTTCGTGATTGTTCTTCCATCTTGGAATCTGTTTCCAGAAGCATCAATACAGTTCTTACAAGAACAGTTATAAGTACCTACGCTACGCTCGTGTGTAAACTATTAAATTTGGAGTGTCTACTAATATATATTCTTACTAAAAAANAAAAAAAAAAAAAAAAAAAAAAAAAAAAAAGGCGTCGTGTTTCGTGGTCCAGTGATCATCATACTTGAATTGAGCCAGGAACACCCGCACAGCTTACAATTTTCAAAGTTTTCAAAAGTTTTGAATATCTAATATTTTGCTGAAAACGAAGACATGACTTCTTCCAATCCAATTATAACTTACTAACTTATTGCTGTCATTTGCATTGTACTGGGGGCACATGTCAACAATTAGTCTCCCAGATGAGATGAAATTTGAATGATAAAAACTTCATCAGCAGCATACATTTAGGGCCATATCATAAAACTCCTCTTGAGTGCGAGTTTTAGTGGTCAATATCACTTAAGTGTCTTATTTGTATTTCAAAATATGTGCTGATCAAAAAAATTACATGTAATTTTATTATATTATTGTAATATCAAAAGAGAAATTTTACAAGTGCGAGTGGCCACTTCGCTAATTTGTAGTCGGAGTGACAACTCACACTTAAGTGGAGTTTTATAATATGGCCCTTACTTATTTAGAGCTGCAGTCTCATAAATTTGGATGCAATCGAGTAAAAGAACGGTGCCATTTATTGATCAATTTCGATTTCACGTGTCCCCTGTGGAATAGTTTCATTGGTAAAATCAATTTTCATCCCACTTTATTAAAAAAACATTTTGTTACGCAACGAAACTATGGGATGCACAATCTGCTGATGTGTAAAATTGAAAGACACTTGTGGGGTTTAAAACTCAAGTTGTGTAATTAATTAAAAATTGCAGATTCATTTGTACCATCAATCATCAAGATTTGGGTGGAAAAATCCACGTCATGAAAATCCTGCCCGTCCAATAAAAACATTAGGCATGAACACTGTTGAAAATAATTACAAAATTACCTTAATAGATAAACAAAATGAGGTCTAGTTTTAAATGCATTTAAAACTAGATTTGTGTCCGATTTTGATGAAACATGATGTTCATGGAATTTACTGATTATTTTTTGTGCCCTATTAGCCCACCAGAATCCTGGTCCATTATTTGAGTGGGGTCTATAGTAAACAGAACAACTAGTTAAATTAGTATACTAATGAATGTAGCTCAGAGTAAGTACCTAAGGGCCGTCATGTACCATAACTCAAATGTCATTATGCAGAGATTTAACTTTGTGTTAAGCGAAACACCGAATCGTCTATTTGCTAGTAGTTATTATTCCTGAACAATTCAGTGACAGTAATGAGCAATGAGAGGAAATCTTAAGAAACCTGTTTAACACGATAATTTGATGAAATATCAAGATTTGAAAGCAAGTCATCATCATCGTCCCAAAATACTCCTGAACAGAGAACTGTCAACACTGTCAGGCAGGCTTAATTAGAACCGTATTCGTCTTTAAGCTATGTTTGTCTTTGCAAATATTGGAATATTTTGTGTGCCAGATTTAATGTAACACAATTATTGCTGTTTTGGGGAAAAATAATGTTGTTCGTTTCAAATTGCCTTCTGCATATTTAATGTAAACGGTTTATTGTACCTGTAGTACATATCTTGTTTTGTTCTTTCGAGAGTGCGCATATAGAGCAATATGCAAAGGTATGTGTTATGCAATAAGATATATAAGTATTAGGTAAGTATGCAGTTGTCTGCAAGCAATTTTGTAGAACCTAACTAATATTCACTGTACCAAAAACCCATGAAACTGGTGAGATGCATAGGAAACGCACCGAATCTTAGATCTTAGGAGGTGAAGCTCTGCGAAATGAATTATGAGTAATTGTACATCGTGTGAAATGAGCGGATGTTATAATTTTAGTTATGTACATTACACATTCTAATGGGTAGAGGTATGCAATTGGTTTAGCTTACAGGTGAACAACCTGTTCTCTAGTCTAGATCTAGAAGAGTATTTGTTTCTAATCCATTCTTCAGCGCAGAACTCCACCGCAGACAGTAACTCAGAGGTTTATATGGAAACTATTGTGAACGATTTCAATAGAAGACTTGTAATTAATGGAAAGATAGAGGAATGTGCTGGTAGCAGAGGCGAAGAAATAGAAAGACGCAATACTAATATCATCGCTGTCGATGGTGAAAACCAGGGCCGTAGGGAGAAAATAAGGGCATGAGAGAAAAAATATACGGGCCTCCTATTAGCCCTAGTACAACCATAGCTATTATTATTGCTAGATCATTATTTTGGGCCAAAATTATAGGGTAGATCAAGACTATGATAAAGATTTCTTCAGAATGGAATTCCGGTCATTAAGAGGCATATTCTGATTTCGCCAATAGCTGAACTTTTTATTATTATTTCATTTACCTAATTATGACACAGTAGCTTATTGTAAAAATTAATTTACAAGCCGCTAATTTTCTGATATTTCGTCGTAGGTAAAAATCATCAGCTACCTATAGTCCTAAACTACCAGATTAAATTAAATTATGAAAAAATCTCAAACCACGAGGAGTTGTGCAAAACGGAGAAACCCGGCGTGAGGTACAAATATAAAATACGTACTAATCTTCTATTTCTGATACATCCTGTAGTTCATATATTTTATTTAATAAACTGAAATTACATGTGTTTGTTTGTATGTATGCGTCCATTAATAATTCTTGCGAACATAGATACCCATCTCTCAGTGATTCTCTAGAACAAACATATGAATCTGTTATCTACCATCTGCAATCTGCATACTGAGGACGAGGAGGCTGTACCCAAAGTTCAGACAGAAATTCTAAACACATAATTTAATTAATCGTAAAGAATATTCCATGGATAAGTTTTGGAATTGTCCAACTATAAGAGGAACAGCAATTAATAGATCCAAGTTCTTCTCTAAACTCAAAGTCCTTGAACAATATTCCGTTGATAACTTTTGGAATTGTCCAACTATAAAAGGAACAGCAATTAATAGATCCAAGTTCTTCTCTAAACTCAAAGTCCTTGAACAATATTCCGTTGAGAACTTTTGGAATTGTCCAATTATAAGAGGAACAACAATTAATAGATCCAAGTCCTTCTGTAAACACAAAGTCCTTGAACAATATTCCGTTGAAAAATTTTGGAATTGTCCACCTTTCATTGTACATAATTTCAATGTAATGTGTCCAGAGGTTAGGACCCTTTGAAACAAAGTAAAAACTGAAAATTAAGAATACGCGAGGAAAAACAATAAATAGATCCAGGTTCTTCTGCAAACTCAAAGATCTTGAAAAAGTCAAAAATCCTCCATTGATGGCTCATGAATTAATTTGATCTGATTTTTAACTCAAAGACCTTAAGGCTATGTTCTGATGACCGCACGGTACGCGCGGGATCAAATGAACAAATCGATAAAAGTTTGTAGAACTAGTACCGCGCGATCATTTAGACAATATGCACTATTTAGATAGATCTTGTGCCGCGCGGTACCCTGCGTTCATCTGAACATAGCCTAAATGTACAATTGTGCCTCTTATTCATAAACTACTATAGAACTCTTCTATTCCTTGAAAGTATATTATACTTTATGAGCGAGAATCGCTCTCTGTTAAGTGTACATCACATTTTGGGTGTGATTTTCCTTTCAAAACACTTTGTCAAACTATTTGAATAACTTGTATAATTTTTGAACATCTTGAAAATTTCTAAATCAAACGCGGCAGCTATGGCAGATTTCAATATTTACAAAGATTGGAACTGAAGTTGGGGTTATCAACAGATAGTATCTACATAATTAGGAAGGGTGTCTCTAATTCTGACAAACATCCTATACCTGAACTTGCTAGGCATGTTTTGTTGAGAGGACGACGCGGCGTTCTCTGTCTGTTTTTTGCTCATTCGGTGTTCTCTGTCTGTTTTATGGTCGTTCTGATTATCTTATTTATATTTTGTTCTAATGATATTATTTCAGTTCAAAGTTCTTCGAGTATTAATAAGTATAATTACATGCTTGTATACTCTTCGAAACAATAACTTTTAATTGTAGATTTAATATTTCTAATGTTGGTACAAGCCTAGTACATTATTTATCTAGATGCCAGCCAGGTATTTAGATCAGCTTCAGATAAGCCGGAGCCGGATTTGGAGACCGGAGAACTCTAAACCTTCATCAGGTATTTTAAAGAAAGAATGCCTACATATGATATTTTGTATTGTGGTAATAAAATAATATTCCACACGAATGATGTTTACTCACTACTCTGGACAGTGCTAACTTCGCATACTAGTATTGTGGGTTTATTATTTTTAATAATTCTCATTTCATTATATCTTTGAACTCGTTAGATTTCGTATTCTTACACCTTAACCTCATGCGCTTTTTGTATATTAAGTTTAAATAAGCTTCATGGTTTTCTAGCTCTGGTTCTAGTGAGTTTAACCAGTCTTCCTGCTTGATTGTTTTGGACTGTTAGTTTTTCTCTGGTGTTAAATTATCTAATGATAGGACACTGCTATAAAAGATTAAATGAGAGCCTGTTCCCTACTGAGTGTACACAATAGGTGTTCCTTGAAGATTCCCATGTTGCGTTTTCTACAACTTCGCCCATGCACAACTCATTTGTTGTTTTTTGTTGTTGAACTTCAGTGATATCTAAGGGTAAACCCGTTAGATATCACTTAATAGCGACTTTCAGGGGCCTACTACAGCTCAAAAGAAAGCTAATAAGCTAATAATATATTATATACAAACATACAGAACAGCATATCACATGCTTTTTCATGTAGGACATATATAGGAAATAAAATTTATTACTTTGAAGAACATTCTTGACATTTTCATTTCTTGTATTTGTTCTTGACATTTTCATTTCTTGTATTTGTTCTTGCCAGTTTCATTTCGTGTATTTGTTCTTGCAATTTTGATTTCTTGTATTTGATAGTTTGTTATACTTCTGTGTCAATACCTAATGACTACTGAATGAGGGAAAATGTTTGGGGATTTTAATTTTGTTAATTTTTGTACTTTATTCCAAATATTGTAGTGTTCAAATATCCGCCCGCTCACCCATGGAATTTATCCTCATGAACTTGAGATATCTATCAATAATAATGGCATCCAAAAAAACCGACAGTGTAAAAAAACTTTCCTTTCTTATGTGGGTAGTATAAATAAGGTCCATTATTATTGATCATATCGTAGCTGAGACCATCACAGCACTTCAAACCATCACAATCAGGTATCTAGAGAGAGATACCTGATGGTGAGACATGGTAATAAACACTTCACACAAACATGATGTTTTTGTGTACTAATCGAGACAGTTTTATTTATTTTTCGTTTTAGCACTTATTTTATATTTATTAAGAATTTTACATCTTGATACCACACACACAAGCAAACATGCGAACAAACAAGTCAATTTATATGTGGATTTAGTCCTCGTCGGATCAGACACCGAAATCCTTATTAAATATAAGAGCTCTTCAACTATTTTTACGACTTGTAGTACTATAGTTTTCCATATTTTTTATTATGGTTCTTATCCAATTTGTCGTTATTTGCGCTGTGGCTCTATACAATAGCTTTATACTTCCTAAACATTGAAGAGTGAATAAGTAGATTATTGGTATGCACAGCAAATGCCGTTTGTTGGATGTGAAATATATAAGCCTCTTGTTGTTCTTTCGATTATTCTCTGATTAGGGTCCAGCTCACAAACGGAACCATGAGAAAAGGTCCCTCCGGTTCTATTGAAAAACCTCCGTACTAAAATAAACTATGTTATCCAAAAAATTGCTCTATGTTTGAAAGATCTAATGTTGGTTTACCAAGATTTTTTTGGTTATTTTTTTTTTTAATGATTCACCGAGGGGCTCATAGCTTATGAGTACAGGACTTGGCGATTCCGGGGAACCCGAGCTGGAACGGGTCTTTTTTTTCAACTAGTCTTGAGACAGTTCCTCTTCCTTTTTCTTTTCTATTGGCATTCTCTTGGCCACCTCTAATTTTTCACCAATCCGCAATAGGATTGCTAGCTTTCAATTTTTATGACAGAAGAGGACTTGGAAAACTATCTGTCACTATCACCTTCTTTCCTAGGACATTTATTATGGCACAACAAATTAATACAACGGCCCCCAGTCCCGGGCACCCCTTAAGTGGGGAGAGGGTGCTAAGAATACCCCGGCAGGCAAAATCAATGAATGTCCAAAACTTAAAATCCACCATAAAAATCGGAACGTGGAATGTGCGAAGTATGTTTCAAGCTGGAAAGGCAAATAATGTAATAAAAGAAATGAAGAGACTTAATATAAGCTTACTTGGATGTAGTGAACTCCGATGGAGGGGTAATGGCAAATGTACCATAGACGATCATACAATTTTATATGCTGGTGCGGCCAGCAGTCAACACCCAAATGGGGTCGCTATTATAGTGAATAAAGATATTGCTAACAAAATCTCAGGACACTTGCCAATATCTGATAGAGTAATTTTGATACAGATAAATGCTACTCCGTTCAATCTCAATAGCATACAAGTATATGCTCCCACCTCCACAAGCTCAGAAGAAGTCATAGATGCATTTTATGAGGACATAGAAGTTGAAACACACATCCACAAATGAAGTCACAATGATCATTGGAGATTTCAATGCAAAAATTGGCAGAGGATCTGATGGAAAAGTCATAAGTAAATTTGGTCTGGGGGTCAGAAATGAAAGGGGAGAAATGTTGGCACAATTTTGCAAAGAACATGGTTATTCTGTAATGAATACCTTTTTTGATCTTCATCCTAGAAGATTGTATACATGGAAATCACCGGCTGAATCTCATGGAAATATAGTGCGGAATCAAATTGACTTTGTCCTTATTAATAAAAGATTTCAGAATGCCATAACGTCCACTACCCAGGTGCAGACATAGGATCTGACCATAATTTAATTTTATCAACACTGAAGATCACACTAAAGATTTTAAAGAAAAGGATAGAGCTATCTCGAATAAACACGGAAAGACTAATGCATACACAAGTAAAAGAAACAATACAAAAAGAACTTAATGAAAAACTCGTGGAAATACAAACAGATGAAGATGATAGCATAGAGGAAAAATGGAAAAGGTTTAAAAATGTTATAACAAGGATGAATGAAAATGAATTATTACGTGATACAAGAAGGAAAAACAATAAATGGATGACAGACGGAATCCTGGATACGATGGAGGAGTGGCGAAAATTCAAAATACAGGATAAGACCAAATACAAACAAATACACCTTGCCATAAGAAGAAAAATTAAAGAAGCAAAAGAATTCTGGTTAAATGCAAAATGTAACGAAATAGAAGAATTGGAAAGAAGACACGACTCTTTCAACATGCATAAAAAGATAAAAGAAGGAGCTGGATTAGTTAAAAAGGTAACATCGAACATTCTTCTGGATGAAAATGACAGAGAACAACGAAAAATTAAATAAATGGAAGCAATATATTGAGCAGCTCTTTTATGATGAGAGAGAAGAATTAGTGTGTCATAACGAACATTCTGATTCTCCCATCAATATCTTGGAAATACAAACTGCTATAAGAAGAATGAAAAGTCATAAAGCTCCATGAACGGATCAAATACAAGCAGATGTTCTAAAGTTAATAGAAGAGAGCAAACTAGATCAATTGGTAAAATTATTTAATAAAGTTTACAATGTGGCGGAATTCCCAAAAGATTGGTTAATGTCAGTATTTATTCCAATACCTAAGAAACCATCTGCAAAAAGATGTCCAGAATACCGTACAATTGCTCTCATGAGTCATGTACTTAAAAACTTTTTAAAAATAATACATGATCGTATTTATGTAAAACTAGAAGAGAAAATTAGCAGCACTCAGTTTGGTTTCAGAAATGGTTTCGGAACGAGAGAAGTTCTATTTAGTCTCAATGTTTTAGTCCACAAAACGAGAAATTTTAATCAGGATATTTTTCTATGTTTTGTTGACTACGAAAAGGCCTTCGACCGAGTATCCCATACCAAACTTTTAAATATATTAAACAAATTAAACTTAGACAGTAAAGATGTAAAAATCATTGGTAATCTATATTGGCAACAAAAAGGATGCGTACGGATCGAGGGAAATACATCTGAAGAAGTCCAAATATGTCAAGGAGTGAGACAAGGATGTGCTTTATCGCCCCTTTTATTCAATACATACTCTGAATTACTGTTTCAAGAAACTTTGAATGGAACAAAAGAAGGAATAAAGGTATTAGGTCAACTAGTTAATAATTTGAGATATGCCGATGATACCGTGTTAATAGAACGTGTTGCATTGGTTTCATGCGATTAAATACATCGAAGACAAAAGTCATGATCATTCAAAAAATCCCTAAACCATGTCGTTTCCAATTTATGGTGGACGGTGTACAACTACAGATAGTTCCGACTTACACTTACCTTGGAACACACGTCAGAATGGATTGGAACCAGCAATACGAAATTAAGATCAGAATTGGAATGTCTAGAACTTCCTTCAATAAAATGCGACCCATTCTTTGCAATATGCAATTGAATTTGGAAACCAGATTAAGAGTCCTCAAGTGTTATGTCTTTTCAGTTCTGATGTATGGTGTGGAGAATTAGTCTTTAACAGGAGACACAACAAAACGATTGGAGGCCTTTGAGATGTGGTGCTATAGACGAATGTTGAGAATATCATGGATCTATCACGTCAAAAATACAACAGTCTTGGAAAGAATTAAGAAAACACATACAGACTATCTCTGTATATGTAAGAACAGTGAAAAGTGAAATGACATATTTGGGACATATAATGAGAAACAACAAATACGAACTGTTGCAAAATATAGTAAAAGAAAACGTATTACAAAAAAGAGCACGAGGAAGACCACAGATTTCATGGTTGGATAATATCAACAAATGGACGGGCTTGACAACGGAAGAAATTTTCCTTCGGGTCATGAACAGAGGAAGTTGGGCCATAACAATAGCCAACGTCTTATGAAGATATGGCACTCCCAAGAAGAAGAAGAAGAAGAATGATTTTGGAAATCTTAGCATCGGAACCGAACTCAAGTTCTGTAAATCTCATCATGATATTAAAGAAGTATCAAATAGGTATTGCGAATTTCATGATTCAAGGATTTGAGAGTCTCAAGGCTCAGAGAAAAATCTAGAAACAAAAGTTTAAGAAATTGATTGTTGAGACCATTTGGGACGGACCGAACAGCAGGTAGAGAAGGAATGCTTGGTCTGAAAGGATATAAGTAAATGGAATGAGTAGATGATATGGTTTTAAATAATATGGATTTTGGAAAATTGAACAACTGTCCTGATGAATAGTTCGAATAGCTTTCAGCAGTGCCGGGACAGTTTGTTAGACCAAAACTGGCAGTGGGGAAGAGAGAGGAGGGTGAGTTTAGTTGGTAGGCTAGATTGAGTCTAACATAACCTCCACACCATTCGACCGGGGTCTTTGTTTGGCTGCGGCTGTATAAATACCTAATACCGGCTACCGGTCGAGAAGTGGGGTGTACCTTTGAAGATTCCCTTCCTCATCTCCTCCTGTTGTCAGTAAATTCGGTTAGGGATATATATATATATAAAAGAAACAACAGGTAGAATTATCTGCGATATTTTTCAATGTTGAAAGGTGTAATTCCGATTCAGTGGATAGTTCTTCCTTTAAGTTGCAGCCTAGAGTGGTTTGTGTCTCTTGTACCCGATAGTCTTCTATTCGTTGTATTTTTTTCCGTTTCCATTTAACCTATTAAAGTGGATTTTGTTAAATCTTCTACTCCTTAAGTAAACGACATAAACTGAAATTTTAATTTTAGTGGACACTAAAGTTTTATGGCATTATATATGTGCTTTGTTCGATCTACCTATTCTGAAAGATCGTAAAGTCTAGCCAGCGCCCATGGAAATCCTTGAACCTGTGTCCATAAAATTAAAGTGATTGCAATTTTCATTTTGTTTGCTGAGCAATATGTTGGTTTCTAGAAGCATCTTTTTGTTTGTTTCTCTTAAAATAGGAAATGAAATTAGAATTCTCTCGGCACATTTTTTTTTAATAACTACAAATACATATGCACGTTTGCCAAACATATTCCTTACTTTAAATTCAACGTGAACCCGTTATTCCCTTTGTTTCATGGTGGTAGTATTATTCTTGTCGTTGATATAGTTTTTGAAGACAACGACATTCTAGATATTTTCAGACCATAGAAGGCCGTAGTTCCAGAAGGATCATCACTTCACAGCCATGAATTGGGTTCTAATTTAGAAATTTCTGGATTCTTATTTATGGTTTACATGTTCTACCTTCTTTGTGGTCCGTCTATTTTTGTTACGTACATTATCAACTGCTTTCTTGTATTTCAGGAAATCAGCATACATTTTTCTATTGTTCGACCGAAACCTTCAAATAAAAGCTTTAACATTGATTCCGCGGAAAAAGTAACCTATTCAAGATTGATTCAGTTTTAAAAATTGATAAAAGGTTGTGTTTTTTTTTTTTTTTTTTTTTTTTTTTTTTTTTTTTTTTTTGCTGACAGTTTCAATATTTTGTCTGATGTTATGATTTACAAGTTGTTTCGATTCGTAGAATTGCTATGAATTCACAGGCTTGAAATTTCTATGAGGTTACTCATTTTAATGGCTCTCGGCTGTAAGTGTAATATTATTGGTAGATATAAGTAAAATGATTAGGCTACTGAGAGCTATAAGCATTAGTGCAGGTCGATACCAAAATTCGGATGTTTCTTCAGAATAAAAATAAAAAAAAANAAAAAAAAAAAAAAAAAAAAAAACACTACAACATGCTTTACAGAGGTCTTTTATATCTATGTTTTACAAAAAATGTTGAATTCAGTAAGAAACCCAGACGGAGATCATCCAAATGCGTACAACTGGACAGCGTCAGGTGGTCGTCGCTTAATCAACGTTATACGTATCCTATACGTTATACGCCCAATTGCGATTGTGTATTTGGGGACTAGATACCCAAATAGGTATCTAGTCATATGAAAATAGTTATAGGTAAATTGCGATCCAATTGCAAGTCTTTTTTTGTGCCCAAATAAAAAAAAAAATGATGAAAGTTCTCAGATCATCTCAACTGTCTGGAAGTTGTAATGAAAAAGACAGTAATCGGGAGAAATATAATTTGTCTTCTCAAGACTAACAAATGTTTCGAATAATAATCCTCGTGAGGAATGCCAAGTATATCCAGAGTTAGTGCTCATTAAGTTTTATTGTCGTAAACCCTTCCATTAGCAACTATAACACAGCTAGAAAACTTTCATTACAAAACGGCTGAACATGTTAAACGCTCAAAGTTGTCACATTAAGCTTAGGATTGCTAGAATACATTAGGTGGCGCACTCATAAAATTGCGAAATGCGCAAAAATATTATTCAACGCTGTTTGGCTCAGTGTTGATTTTTATACAATTCATATTTATTGACCATAGTTTACAGAGAATTGTGCACAATATAGTGGTGTGGCAATATATTTCTTTCCCACTTATTTTGTTTCCGAACTGCCATAACTAGGGAAGAATTGTACCTATTCATGCAGATGTTGAAGAGTTCTCTTAGAATTGAAAGGATGACAAATCCTACGTGCCTGAGGAACACCTACGAAGAAAGTTTGATCCTACGAGGAAAATAATCTTATCAGTGTTTTGACCTTGAAATATTGAAAATGCATGGAATCTGAATATAATGATACCCAAACGTTCAAGATTTTATCGAAATCGGTCAGCCGATAAATGAAATAAATGAATGTTTGGTGAAAATGTTAAGGAATGTCGCTTCGGCTAAAGGAACTCAAGACATCAGAGCTGATGTAAGTTACATCAGACATTTTCTACTTCGGATACATTTTGTGAATTAATGTTTTTGTCATTTTGTCTTGACATCTGGCTTGACCACAACGAAAGACGGTCAAAGAGCTGGTTTACCTACACATAGTTTCAATCTAACCTATGTTAATCAGGATATTTATGATTTTATTATGATAAATAACCTGATGAATCCGCGTCTAACATAATAACCTATGTTGATAGGACCAATTTGTCACTTGTTGTTCTGTTATCAGTGTTTAATACATCAAAAGTTTCCTATTCTAAGCTAATCCAATGACTATTATGGATAAAATAAAATCTCTTGCACTTTACGATCATTTTATTTCCATTAAATTTAATATTTAAATAAAATAAATTTGAATTATTTTAAATAATAATCATGCCATCGTTCTTCTCTCTGGCAGATCAGATTTTATTTTTATTTATTCGATGCATGAATTCAGAGAGTGCAAGTATACAAATTTATTATGGATGCAGGCACGTGTAAAGTGTAAATGAATTGTGGCTACGCTCAAGAAGAGTACAACATTTCAATCAAGCTGAAGATTATGATTATTTGAGTTCTTTCCTGTATTGTTTCGGAAGATGATATGAAGAAAATAGTCTTTCTGATTTTCAAATTTTTAAATAACATGTTAATTATAAGTGTTAAAAATATTTATTATTATTTATAAAATAAATTAAATTAAAACACTTACCAGAAATACTATTTATAATTATTAATATTGAACCTAGTTTCGAATCATTCGATTGATCATCAGTCTAGTTGAGTCCAGGGGGGGGGGGGGGGGNTCTAGTTGAGTCCAGGGGGGGGGGGATGGAGTGATCGCCCCCCCCCTCCCAAGGCTAGAAAATGTAAATGTTTATTCAATCGATTTTAACAAATAATTTTGTTAAATTCGAACTTTTAATAGGTAAATTTATGCTTGCATGCAACTCATATTACTTGTACTCTAATGGGTCACTTACTAGTTATCGTGTTGTATGCTTATTTAATTTAAACTTTTTTTCCAAGTTGATCCCAAACGCCCTCACCCCTCAAATATTTTCTGTATCCGCCCCTGAGTTTGGTCACCCACCATCCTTCCACTCGACTAGACTAGACTGATAATTAATTGAATGATTCTGAACTAGTGTCAATTTCATTAATGGGGCAGTCCCAAAAAAATTTTTTTTTCGAGTTAGTGATGGTTTCTTGGGTAAAATGACCTGAAAAACACGAATCCGCTGTCAAAAAATCAAAAATCTCCCTTCTAAGAGTAGAAAATGCCTCTCAAAGGTCGTCTAAAAAATAACGCAATCTGATTGCTTGTTTACCGTACACGTCATCCACACATAAACAAAGATTTTGAAATTTTTTGATGCACCATTCCTGGCTTGTATTGTGAATCGAGTAGTACTTGTTATTTGTAATTTTGATTTTTAAAATATTATTTTATTTTATTTTAAGTTATAATTTTAATTTAAAATGTCGAACATATCACTAGATGATGGTTTCGTAAAGGCAGACAGCAGAAATCTGCCAGTTGTAAAGACCTTTACAGTGGCAAATTTTTTTAAGTCCGCAAACTTTTACATTGTGTAGAGAGCCAAAACACAGCTTTTTAAACACCAAATAATTTTTTTTTTTTTTCTGAATTGCAATATGTTTTAACATCACCAACGCCTATACCATGTTGGGTTTTGAGTACATCAGTTCCCAGCCGATCACTGAAGTTGAGCAACGGAGGGTATGGTCAGTGTTCGATGAGTGACCGCATGTTCACACCCCAACATCTTGGACTGAATACGTAGTACGGTACTACTACAGTGTTGGTTTCTTCAAGTTTCGTGGTGCATATTCAGCTTCTGTGAGGTCCGAATGAGTAGCTTTGATGCGCGTCACAAAGAACACTTTATTATTAATTTGGCTTAACGTCTCTTTAAAACATCTATTAGTCATTCAAGACGGGGTTTTACCCTCTATTCGCTGGAAACCAGCTACCCACATTGACCTCACCCAGTCTGGGTTGGGCCAGAAAAAAGAGCCAACGATACGTGGTGTTCCCAAGCGGTCACCCATCCAAGTACTGACCACGCCCGACGTTGCTTACTTCAGTGATCTGACGGGAACTGGTGTATTCAACGTGGTATGATCGTTGGCTACAAAGAACACTTGAAGTGGGTAAATATGTATTTTAGGGTAACTTTTCAAAAATGGTCGAAAAAAAGGGAGGCATGGCCGTAAAAACTTTTCCTAACCTCTCAATTTTTTAAGCCAAGGTCTGTTACGGCTCCCTTAACCCAATTAGAGAGGTTAGGAAACGTTTTTACGGCCATGCCTCTCTTTTTTTTCGACCATTTATGAAAAGTTACCCTAAAATACATATTTACCCTTGAAGTGAATCATACTCATGATCTTTGATCATACCTTGGCGTATGACCAAATGTCTAACTATATTTTGATAGTTTGGTTCAAATCAAATAAATCTTTTTTCCATTTTTTGGATTTAGCAAAATTTCAGTATGAAACTCGCTATTGCTTTTGGGTCGATAACACGACCCAGAGTCGGAAGGTCGGTATTCTGGACATTTTCTAACTAGAACAAACCTACCAGAGCACTTTCAGGAAATCTACTCATTTTCAAAAGCTGACTTGAGTCAAAATGTTCTCCTCCACCCGTATTTAACTAACACTGAAATTCTAATTTAAAAAAAAAAATGACTCCCAGATGCTTTGCGATATTTTGATATAGGAATCAGTAAATTTAAAAAAAAAAAAATCCTACTGGACCCTTTTGGTACATGAAAGAATAATTTTCTTGGTGTTTTTATAGAAGTGTTGGTGCATTTCGGCACAAAACAATTTTTATAATAGTCAGGCATACTTAGTTTAGAATCACTTGTAACTGATATTATGAGTAATAATAAATAATTATTGACTAAATAATTATTATTTCTTATCACAAGACTTTTGATAAATGAAAATGTTTTGTTTATGTGTTGATGACGTCACTCCGATAAAAAATGGCGACCCGCGAAAATTACGCCGTTTCAAGTTTTCAAATTTTCAAATGAAAATTTCTCAGTGATTTCGGCTCTAAAATTAAAATCTGAGAGCATTATCGTAATCAGCGAGTTCTAAAATATTTAAATAAAGTGTTTTTGAAAAAAGTGGGACTGTCCCATTATAAATAGTATTTCTGGTAAATGTTTTGTTTTAATTTATTTTATAAATAATAATAAATATCTGTGATTTTCGTTTGAAAAAAAAATTATTATCCCATTGGAGGTATAATTTCTGCCAATTCATTTATGACTTGCTAACTTTCCATGAGGAAAAATAAATCATACTTGAGATTGTAAGAAGTTACTTTAGGGTGACATCCTCATGGGCCGAGTTCACCCGAGCTGATTGTGTAAAATAACACAGAGAGAAAATCTGTAATATCATTATGTTTGTAACTCTTGTATTACTTACGTATTTATATTTCAGTGCATGTCATGGTTCTGGGGGCCCATGTCAATAATCAGCCTCCAAGAACAGATATATGATGAAAGAATGAATAAATTTATTCTGCATTTTATATTTTCACAACACTAACTTATGTATCGAAGATAGAGAAATGTAATAACTTTGACCATTTTGATAAGTTTTTGACACTTTTCTGATGCCTTATGGGGTATAAGGGGAGCATCTGGTCTGGAAACATCGTGAATATAGTGTTAAAGAAAGAAAACAGCAACCCAGTTATGTTACCATTGTTTTTGATCAGTGTTTATTAGATCGTTTTTATATTAAGTCGTAATTCAAAAACGATTTTCAATTCTGGGAGTATACGAATATGTTTTATTTTTATGATGTGAATTAACAGTGTCCTCGTAAATTGACAGTGTCTGAGTAATTAAGTGTTTTATTTTACCACTTCACCACTTGAGGGAACAACGATCTCCAAAATGTATCCAATGCATCTATTGTTATAGTCTTGATCCTTGAAGGGGTATCTTTGTTCAATATTTGATCTTGGGAACTCAGCTGAAATAAATAGCTAGCTGACTACGGACCTGCAATGCCTGCATGGTTGCGGTCAGATCTACAGGAGATTGATTGCACACTCTATGATAATGAAGTATGCAACCAAACACTTGATATGAAGCACTCGCATGGGTATATTTATATTCCGACATGTCAATAATATTATTATGTTGGATATTTATGTCATGAGTCGTATTTTTAAATCTTCACCAAAATGATGAAATCTTTTCTCTCATACAGAATCAATTCGAAGCTTTTGGCGTTTGCCGGTAAAATCGGACAGGCATGTATCTTTGGATTCACTTTTCACTCAAATGAGAAATTTTAAAGTGTTTAAATTATTTCATTCAAGTTAGTGCATTGGAGAAAATGCATTCCCCCCTTTGAACACTTGATGATTTCATACTTCAGTGAGTCCCGGTGTTGACCAATCATTCACCTTTAGAAATATCATTAAAATAAAAGATTTTAATATGTCCTTCTGTGCATGGTTTGATTATAATGTCTTGGACTGTTCACTTCTAATGCAAAACAAATCACCCAATGACCAAGCAGATTCTAGATGGTTTCAAGTATCAAGTGGTCTGCAGTTTCGTAAGTCGAACACAATATTATTATTGTTATAGCATTTTATATTTCATGCTTTAATGTTTGCAAAATGTAAATCCAAATAGTAAAGACACTATTAGAAGATGATTTGAAAAATAGAAACTATCGTCATAGGTACTTGGGTAACATTATACAAAAGAACAAGATATGATGATGACGTCATATCTTTTATTCAAGACGTCTCTATGACAGTGTGTGCATCAAAATCGGCTTGCACCAATGAGGTTCCGGGTTCGATTACTGGACGGGCCGAAAATTAAAATTGTATGGTCTGGTAGGACAATTGAGTAGCTTTGGTAATAGCGTCAAGTGGTAGCATAATAAAGTAAAAATGGTTAAAGTGTAGCTTAAGGCTTAGTGATATTGGAGTGAATGTTGAATATACCTTGTAATGCTATGATGCCCACAAACATTGTGACTTTTTTTGGCTTCACGTTTTTTTAACATTGTGGCTTAACGTTTCTTTGAAATCTATTAGTCGTTTGAGACAAAATTTTATCCTCCATTTGCTGTGAATACTCGCAAACCAGCAGCCACCCACATTGATCCCACTCAGACTCAGTTGGAGTGTGAAAAAACTCATTTTAATATCAATCTAATATTGCTAGGAAATTCTTCTTTAACTTCACCCTTTCCCAATTCTATGTGGGCGCTGCTTTCCTTAATTCTACCATGCCACAACCTATTTTTAGGTGCCCACTATTTTTAGCTATAACCCTTTCCAGGCAAGGAACCCCAAGCTGCTTCTCACATTATCAATTGAAACTAACTTTTTCCTGATGGTCCCTCATCATTGGTTTGAAGCAGAGTTTTTTTAAAGGCTAGATACCCTTCCTAAAACCAAACGTATTTAACGTGCTTAGAGCCGTCACCTAATGAAGCTGGTTTACTTCCCTCGGTGGCTTCATTGCCATGGAGCTATTGTAATAGGTACTCATTTATCCTGAGTGGAATAAAATACCCACCGTACACCATCACTTCGGGACTAGAAGTCTGAAGCAAGCAAACATTGATGAATATTTTTCCACGGAGTTGTGTCACCAGGGAATTTTTTCCATCCACAAATTACTTCCTTTTGACGAAATATACCTGATCAACCAGAGGACTGCAAATCTTTACTTGACGAAACCAGGACCAAGGACAGATCAATGAGGAAGATTCTTTGAGTTGCATGTCACACATTTTGATTCATCATTTACACTTTGTGAATGATAATTATGAAACTGCCAACTTGGAATCTACATCAATGTGGAATATAACTAAGTCGTCTTTTTGGGGATTGGAGCCTTCCTTGTCCTGGAGGCATCGTGCGCTCACAACAATGTTACTAATTTAGTACACTCTATATATTTCACAAAGAATGGTTGATTGGATTTAAAAGTATTTCTCTCCTTATCCAATTGCAAATCAGAATATGTAATCCCAAAAAATTTGTGCACGTATGGTTTGGCCTCAATCTTGCCCTCCCCTCATCAATATCCGCCCCTAATGTTCGGTTAGCGAAAATGTTACCACTATAAAATAATAATCTTATATATATAATTCTCCTTTCACAGTGTTTGTCACCATACTCCTCCAAAACGGCTTAACTGATTTTAATGAAATTTTGAATGTACATTCAGTAGGTCTGCGAATAATTTATCTATAATTTAATTGAATTGAAAACTAATTTTGTTGGATAGGACATGTTGGAAATAGTATTGGGTTAGGCTACAAAAAAATGCGTGTAGATGTCTGCGCAAGGTTAGGCTGGGTCACAGACCCAGCCTAAACTCAGCAGACTTCAAGACATTGTGAAATGTTAATACTTGAGGATGACATACACATGGGCTGTATCTACCTGACCTGACTTAATTATATTGCAGTGTCATGGTCATAGGATTGGGGGCACGTTTGATTTCAAAATTACCAAATTTAGATATCAATTTATCTATTCGGCTCCATTTAAAATAAAGGGAAGCAGCACGTTTGATTTCAAAATTACCAAATTTTGATATCAATTTATCTGTTCGGCTCCATTTAAGACTCTGATCAATGCTCTTGTTTTGTGAAAATAGTGAGAAAGTTAGATAACAATAATTTTGAGTAAGAATTGTGATGCTCTATAAATTGCCATTAATATTTTATTGATTTTTTAAATGGAACCGAAAAGATAAATTGATATCTAAATTTGCTAATTTTGAAATCAAACGTGCTTCTTCCCTTTATTTTAAATGGAGCCGAACAGATAAATTGATATCTAAATTTGTTAATTTTGGAATCAAACGTGCTGCTTCCCTTTATTTTAAATTGAGCCGAACAGATAAATTGATATCTAAATTTGGTAATTTTTAAATCAAACGTGCTGCTTCCCTTTATTTTAAATGGAGCCGAACAGATAAATTGATATCTAAATTTGGTAATTTTGAAATCAAACGTGTTGCTTCTCTTTATTTCTTCTCAATTCATTGATTGAGATGTCCGCGTGATTTTGAAAGTTTCTTTGCATCATCAACTACTCCCCGACACACGGACATTGAAATTAAGATTTGGACTAGCGACTGTAAGCTCACGCTACCACGAGCAATTAGACAATTTTGAAAAGAATTTAAGTATTGCATTGGACAGATATGACACACATTACCAGACTCAGAGGCACTAAAATATCACCGAATTATGACTCATAAAAATTAAGGATGAACCAAAAAAAATCAGAAAAAAGGTACTGGACAGATATGATATATGATGCAAAACACTCGCAATAAAATAAATAGCAGAAATCCTAAATTACCTAGTCAATATTCATTCTACTTATTCCTTGGGGCTTATACTTATATTATTATTTTATTACACTTTGGATTCCTATCAAAAAAACCAAGGCGGTTTAGGTGGCCATGATATTTGTAACGAACAATATGGGGGGAATCCCTCCCGGTGGTTTTAACATCTGATGATCGAATTATTTGTTGCCAAGAAGAAGCGTAGACGCCTTTTTACATCAACTAAGTGAATTGCCTACTTTTACTTTTATTACTGCCCATACGGTGATTTTAGATGAAAGGGGCCCGTAAATTTTTCCCCCCGGCCCGGATTTTCTGTCTACGGCTCTGAATACCATAATCACATAGTGTTTACTAATACTAGCATTCCAGGGATTATGATAGTCTTCTGTTAGTTACTTTACTTTCTGCGTTCATATTTACCTTTTTTACTTCGTGAATTTGCCGAAATTGGCAACTAACAGCATTTTCTTCTCAAGTATTGTCTTTAATTCTTAATTGGAATCTAAAATATGCGGGTTTTCTACAGAAACTTGTTAATGTATTTGGGATCGCAAATCTTGCAGTTGAAACACCAGATAACTAATTGACACGCGTGCTGCAGGTTGCCCTGTCTGCTACCTAAATGACATCATCATAATCTCAGTTCTACGCATATCCTGACCGATCCTAGAATGGTTTCAGCTGTTAAAAGAATTCCAAGAATTATCAAAAACATTTTAAAGCTCACCAAGCAGACCTAACTGAACCATTATTAGGTACTTATTTGAATAGAATTCTCATTGTGTTTTAATGTTTTGATTGTTAGATGTTTGGAATTGCATTGCTTCCTACTCTAACTGCACTCGACACGGAAAATGCATTGTTTCACTCTGAACAATACCAATTTAAAACTTCACCATCTTTGCTTCTAACCAAACCGGATGAGAATTAATAAATTCAGAGCTCCCCATCTATTACTAAGTCCATTTTTTTTGGATTGTCACTTTTTATCTAATTTAGTTTTCAATAAATAAGAAAAAATATGGTCCATGCACCTAGTCCTGCCACTGTGTGCACAAATTCTGAAATTAGTGCCAATATTTAGTGCCAAATTTGTTCTTCAAGATCTGCAAACAAAATAAATTGTGTACATACCATTTGACCAAAATTGGTCTAAACGAAATCTAAGAAATCACGTGGTAACACCGTAAAGCTAGCCCTGCCAATTTATGTACAAATTCTGAAATTAGAATTATTCAATTAATTAGTCTAATTATTCAATTAATCAGTAATGGCCACATCGTTTCCGATCTTATCCGGATGAATGAGAACTCTTGTTGTTCGCTGCTAAAGTTTTAACTGTTATCATACATCTAATCTTCTAGCTAATATTGGGCGTGGGCCCCCAATCCCATGACCATGACACTGCAATATAATTAAGTCAGGTCAGGTAGATACGGCCCATGTGTATGTCATCCTCAAGTATTAACATTTCACAATGTGTTGAAGTCTGCAGAGTTTAGGCTGGGTCTGTGACCCAGCCTAACCTTGCGCAGACATCTACACGCATTTTTATGTAGCCTAACCCAATACTATTTCCAACATGTCCTATTCAACAAAATTGGTTTTCAATTCTATTAAATTATAGATAAATTATTCGCAGACCTACTGAATGTACATTCAAAATTTCATTAAAATCGGTTAAGCCGTTTTGGAGGAGTATGTTGACAAACACTGTGAAAGGAGAATTATATATATAAGATTATTATTTTATAGTGGTAACATTTTCGCTAACCGAACATTAGGGGCGATTATTGATGAGGGGAGGGCAAGATTGAGGCCAAACCATAAGTGCACAACTTTTTGGGATTACAGATTCTGATTTGCAATTGGATAAGTAAAGAGTTCCTTTGAGAGGACATTTTGGCGCTCCCTAAAAAAAACAAGCTACGCTCACATTGACGCCAGAAAAACTTCGCGCCCGGGGCGGCCGCCCCGTTTGCCCCCAACCCTAGTTATGTACCTGCCTTTAATAAAGGATCTGTCAGATTATAATTCCATGTTGAAGCAACTTCAATAAGTTTGGTGAAAAAAGAAAAGAAAACATAATTATGAATATTCTCATAAAGATGTGCATTTGTTTGGTCAATCATGCAAACATGAGCTCCCCCCGGATTCCTAATCAGAGATTAAGATCCTCAAAAGACGGAGGACTATTTGATATCCTTCATAGAAAAGGGATCAATTTCTCCTTTGATGGAGCCTTATACCAATGCCATGATTCAGATATTTCAGAGTTACAACGCACTATATTTTGGATTGTGTCAGTAATTGCCTCAGATGATATATGTATAAAAAAAATGACTGATGCCAAATGATACTCGGAGTGTGAGAAATTTAGGTTGGTATCTACACCTCTTGTGTTTATATTTTTGAATGTCAGACAGTTAAATAATGAAGTCTTTTATGAAATGTGAGACCTAACATATTGGTCCGTTTACCTTGAACTCAACATGGCAATAGTCATCATCTAAATTTCTGACTAACAATCTGAACAGTGGCGGATCGACCCAAAAAGGGAACATAGTCATGCACAGTCTGAGAAAATAAAGGAATATTTTATAAATTTTTTAATCTTATAATTCTCCGGTGTCCTCTTTCTCACATAAAATATCCCGGGCTCTACTGAGATTCAGGGATGATTTAAGTAACTCGTTTTCAACCAGTACAACAACAGTATTCTTATAGTACCTATCTTTAGTTCTACCTAGGTTCTACCCAAAAGGTTTTAATATGATTAAATAAAGGATTTTTAATTAACAGATAAATATCGCACTCCTAATACAATACCGTCACAACTCAAAAACCACAACTTTTCAGGAGAGAAAAAAATCTGATTATTTCAGTCCCTCGACTACTCGTAAACAGACTACAATGATAGCGATGGATGCAGCATTTTTTCGAAAATGTTTTATGCGAGAGAAATTTAGAATTTTCTAATGGTGACTGGGGACATTGAGTTTCTTTCAGTAAATACACTATGCTTCGAACTTTATGTTTAAAAAGGTTCTGCTTTCTTTCGTGAAGACTGACACAATTTGAAATATATTTTTACAAAGTCAAAAACTTATAAAACCAATACAGGCGAAATCTCCACCATGAATAGATGTTTAAAACTGTTGAACAAAGCCAGTAGTGAAGGTTTAGACATTTTCCTCTGCAGACGAAATGAAATTGACAAGATGTTTGTTGAGACAACTAGGTATTTGCTAGTAGTATAGTGTTAATAGGTATATACGAGTATGCATTTAATTTAAGATTTTCTTGTTTCTTCGCATTTGTATTGTGTATAACGGGGTCTTTACATCCCGCCGATTTATAGAAGAAAAAAATCATGGTGGATATATTATTTCGGTGGTGTCTATTTCATCTGTTATTCATTATTCTATTAAACATGCAACATCGCTATGACAAGTTATACGATAGGCCCCCAACTTTCATGTCATGGGCTGCTGCTATGTAGCAACTCAATATATCTCTACTATCCATATTATAGTTGGCACTTCCTAATAGAATTTTTGTTATAAGGCAGTCAGTCATTCTTTTGATAGTTTCATTTTTTTCTACTTTTCCTGGAATATTATGAGCCAGTCTTTTATCTCTATAAGCTCCAAATATCACCTCTTGCACTATTAATCCCTTCAAAGTTCTAATCTCTGGCTATTATTAATTATTATTTTCCTTATATTGACTCTGTATGATGACAAAAAAACAAACATGTAAAATTTTATCTTACTATTGATGGCACCTCTTAATAGAATTTTTCTTATTTTGCTATGGTTCAGTCAGTCATTTATTTGACGAATTGTGTCCTTGAAAAGATTAGAATTCAACTTGAATCTTGAGTTCTGTTTTTTTGTGGCCGTTGACCGTGCTAAACCAAATGTTGATGAAGGCGGGGAAGATGAAAAAATTACGAAGATCCTATCTTAGCACCATAAGTCGTTGGTCCATTATTTACAAAATGGCCGTTGGATTCAAACAGGAAGAAAAAATGGTTTCACAAAAGTCGAATAGTTCGTGGTTTTAGTTATAAAGTCAATCAAGGTCAGATTTACAAGAATCAATGTTCAGAAAATTTCATTTTTTTTTCATTTTCGTTGTTCGACTTTTCCAAACATTTTGAATGTAGCAACGTAATTGGGCCTTTATGATTCATATTGGATTTGAATTATTATGCCCTGACAGAATGGAAGACTTTGTTTACATCAAGTTCTCCATATTACTATGAGTGCAAGTCAATAAGTACCTACTTGTGTTAAAAATGGAGACGCAGGCTATTCACATTTTTTCACATTCATTCTTTAACTTAGAGATGACTTACAGGCTAAAAAACTAGGTACCTATATTATGATTTTCTACCCCACCAAAGGATTTGTGAAGCTCTTCAATATAAGGTATGATAGCTAATAAGAATAAGTATTGTGCTAATCACCTTCATAGTTCATAGAATAGTCTTAGTATGCTAGTTCATAGAATATTCTTAGTATGCTTACTGTCACGTACACCTTCAAAATTGTCCATCGGGCATAATAAGGATGATCCCCGAATTCTTATCGATAAAGATTTCCGTATATAAATCTGGATCTTCCTATTCTCAAATCAGTGTTGTTTCGGACTTGAAACGTTAAGTCCAGGTGCATCGAGGAGCCCAAAGAAGGATTTCAACATTCAAGTACAATCATTACTCCGTAGTAGCCTATACGTTAAAGCAAGGTTATCAATCAACAACGTGTGTACTTATCGAGATTTGTGCATTTTGTTATTAAATATACCGACAATAAACAATATACAATTCACCATTTCAAACTTTTTGAGTTTTATTTCATAACTCGTCACTCGAGTTATATAGGTATTATGTAGGTGATTTTTTTCCACCCTGAAGCCAAATTTTCAGTAGGAGAAGAAAAAAATAAACTATTTCTTCTGTAAAATGGACCTCACTCAAATAATAAGCCCTTGTGCGGGTTGGATGGTCCATTGTATGCACATGTTGAATGTCCGAACAAGGTTTTATCAAAATAAAATCTAACAGAAAAACAATGTTTTATATTATTGCGAGCTAAAATTGATTAAAATCCAACTTTTCTTAACAACACTACAACTTTCCATCCCCAAGCACAGGTACTCTTTGAGCCACCAATGGCTTTAAACATCTCTCCTGGTTATTTAAAATTAACTCATGATTGGTTATTTAAAATTAACTCAACTATAACTCATGATTGGCCCTACCCTGCAATGTTTACGAGCAATCCAAAGTTGCAGTACTCCTACAGTTGTGTCCCTCGTTTGACACTAATTACCCTCATCAATATCCGTTTCGGTTGAGTCAATTAGACAAGGTTCGTGAGATCCTCTTTCTTCTATTTGGTTAGTAGGTACATGTTATTTTGTTACTAGAAGTTTTCTTGTCGTGAGAATGTCATTATCGATATGGGGAACTGATGTCTTTGTTTTGAACTAAATAGAGACATTAAAGACACGATTTTTAAATATTATTTTCATAGACCATTAAAACTGTTTTAATCCTTGCGTCAGTTCATCAATGGTATCTGGTACAAAACCTAGTGAAGACCCTCACAAGGGGGTCGTTTGATTTTAGACGCTTTTGGTCTGGCTATGTTCTAATGCACTCTCTACATTAGTTTAGCTGCATTTGTAGAGTTTTTCAGAATACCCTCAATCACCCCCAAAATCAGAGCGTCAGAGTCAAATTTCTTACCATGAAGCAAATGTTTGAGATTTGGGAACAGAAGAAGTCGCAAGGTACTACATCTGGTGAATAGGGTGGGGAGGGTGGAAAAGGTTAAAAAAGATTTTTTTTTAATCATTTCAGTTTGAGCGCTTGGATAGAAAATTTATACATTCTGCAGTCCATAACTCTTTCGAGTATTCGTTTAGGATGCATAGCGCTTGGATAGAAGATGTATACATTCTGCAGTCCATAACTCTTTCGAGTATTCGTTTAGGATGCAAAGCGCTTGGATAGAAGATTTATACATTCTGCAGTCCATAACTCTTTCGAGTATTCGTTTAGAATGCAAAGCGCTTGGATAGAATATTTATACATTCTGCAGTCCATAACTCTTTCGAGTATTCGTTTAGGATGCAAAGCGCTTGGATAGAAAATGTATACCTTCTGCAGTCCATAACTTTTTCGAGTATTCGTTTAGGATGCAAAGCGCTTGGATAGAAAATTTATACATTCTGCAGTCCATAACTCTTTCGAGTATTCGTTTAGAATGCAAAGCGCTTGGATGGAAGATGTATACATTCTGCAGTCCATAACTCTTTCGAGTATTCGTTTAGGATTCAAAGCGCTTGGATGGAAGATGTATACATTCTGCAGTCCATAACTCTTTCGAGTATTCGTTTAGGATGCAAAGCGCTTGGATAGAAGATGTATACATTCTGCGGTCCATAACTTTTCCGAATATTCGTTTAGGATGCAATTTAGATAACTGTATTTTTGAATCCGCCCAATAAAGTTTTCCTATAAGGATAAGGGTCTACCCAAATCTTGCCAATTAGAACTCTTTTATCAAAAGTTAATCTTTAACAAAGAAAAGTCGGAACCAGTTATATAATCGGATAAGTATTCGGACTAGTGCTCTTTAAAACGGGTTGATGTGTAGTATTCATATTTATCTTGTCGACTTTGAATTATTCTTCATTTGATGCAATGAACTTGGGTCAACAAAAATGATGCACTCATGCAACCACTTTTCGTAGGTAAATTACTCTCAGCTAAATCTGGTATTTTTCAATTCCCATGATAATATTTTAGTCGTTTAGAATCTATTCTAGTCATTTTTTGTTTTATTTTAATTTAGCTTAACGTCTCTTTAACATCTATTGGTCATTTAAGACGGGGGTTTACCCTCCATTCGGTGGAAACTTGCAAACCAGCTACCCACATTGACCTCTCCCAACCTGAGTTGGGCCGGAAAAAAGAGCTAACGATACGTGGTGTTCCCAAGCGGTCACCCATCTAAGTATTGGCCACGCCCGACTTTGCTTAACTTCAGTGATCTGACGGGAACTGGTGTATCTCGAGACAATTTGTAATATCTGAAAGCAGCAAAATCATCCACAAGTCTCATAAACTTATTGGAATGGCAAATGAATAATTTATAGTTTCCGATTTCTATTTTGCAAATTAATAGATATTTATAAATATATTTGTGGTTAGGTGCAACAGATTGGTCTTGGTTTTGTCTGTATTGAATATTAAAAGATACTTCATTGATGACCTTACGGTTATACCATCGTTTGACCTGATGTCAATTGAAGAGAATCTTTCTCCAATATATCTACAGGATGTTCTAGAAGAAGTGTTTCTTTTAATTTGATGATGTTGTAATGATAACTTCGTTGTTTTGTTGCGGCTTATCAATGCGTATTTTGATTTCGTGATATTTTATCATGAATGTAGCCACTGAGGGGAGCAAGTCAGCTTCATTACCTGTTGGTTCTAAAATCTAAGCCTACACAGACTTAGGGCGGAATTCATAGTCGAAAATAAATACTCAAGTGTCCCCTTGAGGAAGATTTTTTCACTCGGACAATTCATAGTCACCTCACTTGAAATTTGAGAAAATCCCAAGTGAAGTTTTATCTCGAGAAAATACTTAGGTGAAATTTTAAATCATTAAAATCTCGAGTGGCCGAATGTTCCCTTTTTCCAATAGAGAGCGCTATATGCCTTTTTAAAGGGTGCCGCAATATTAATTATTTCGATCAATATTTTCAAAAATTCTGTTTTCAAGATAAAAACTAATAATTCTGTGAATATAGATACTACCTATATTGTGTAGACTTCACTCAGTTAAAATGACTATGAATATTGCTATGGACATCCATCACGTTCATGGAATTAGCACAATAGTTTGGGCCTCTTTATTTGAATGAGGTCTACAGCTCATTTAAATATTGACAAATGTCCATTCATCCGGTTAGGACCAATCATTTAACAAATACTGTGGAGTAAAAACTAAACATCACTTCGTTCAGTCAATTATGTTATGTTCATAGAAATTGCCAAATAGTTTAATTAATGGCCCTAATTGGCCTATCAGGGACTCATGGTCATATTTTTTATATAATAATCTGCCAAATCTAAGAATCAAATTGACCGAACGAAGTGTGTTTTTTTTTTAACTCCAAGGTTTATACGGCCATACCTCTATGATATAAACACTAATCCATGATTTGTATGGTTAGTTTTTTTCGTGACGATTCCAAAGTTTTGTAATTGAAAATAATAAACCAAAAAGTTTGGTTCAAAAATATTATCAGAGGTAACGTAAAAATTGGGGTATATCATATGAAAAACTACCAACTGGAGGAAGATTTTTTCACTCAAGGTACCTTTCGACTAACCTTGATATTTTGATGAGTTTCAATTCCACTTAAGAATTATTTTGTCAAATAAAAGTTGACATGAGTCAAAAATCAAGTGAGCTTACTATGAAATGGCTGAGAAAAATAAATGCCTGAGTAAAAAAAGCTTTCTCAAGGGAACCCTTGAGAATTTATTTTCCTATACATATTACCTATAAATATTGCAGTGCTGCCAGTTCTAATTTGGAGTGAAGTAAGATTTTGCCAATTTGCCCCAAGAAAACATTTCACTCAAGATTTGTCTATGAATTGAAAATTTAACTCAAGTGATAAATTTAAATTCTTAAGTGAAGAAAACATCTTCACTTGAGACATGACTATGAATTCCGCCCTTAGTAGGTTTGGTGTTAGAAGGGCATCCAGCCTTTTAAGAACATTGTTAAAAACCAATGATGAAAGGTCAACAGCAAAATGAGAGTTTCTACGCAGTTTCATTATCAGAGAAGCGAGCGCGGGTTACCGTGAAAGGAAAGGGTTAAAAGAGAGTAGCCATCGAACAAAAGGTTGTGGAATGGTAGAATTAAGGAATAAGGAATACACCAAATGGAATTGTGTAAAGTTAGAAAAGAGGAAGAAAATATTTTATCATAAAATGGTGAGAGATAATTTATTATAAAATAGTGAGTATTTTATCATAAAATTCACATCAATATTTATCTCCGTCAGCACTTTGTCCCAATTATTAATGATGAAATGGTGAGTGGGGACATGTAATTCACATCAATATTTTATCTCCGTGAGCACTTTGTCCCAATTATTAATGATGAAATGGTGAGTGGGGGCATGTAATTCATATCAATATTTATCTCTGTCAGCACTTTGTCCAAATTATTAATGATGAAATGGTAAGAGGGGGCATGTAATTCACATCAATATTTATCTCTGTCAGTCCAAATTATGAATGATGTGTCCAAATTATTAATGATGAAATGGTGAGTGGGGGCATGTAATTCACATCAACATTTTATCTCCGTCAGCACTTTGTCCAAATTATTAATGAAGAAATGGTGAGTGGGGGCATGTAATTCACATCAATATTTATCTCTGTCAGTACTTTGTCCAAATTATTAATGATGAAGTGGTTTGTGGGGGCATATAGTTCACATCAATATTTATCTCTGTCAGTACTTTGTCCAAATTATTAATGATGAAGTGGTGAGTGGGGGCATGTAGTTCACATCAATATTTATCTCTGTCAGTACTTTGTCCAAATTATTAATGATATCTATACAGTCATACACACATATATCAGTGCTTCAATAGTATAGAGAATAGCAAAATGATCACAAAAAATAATTATTGCAATTTAAAATAAAATAAAAATAATGACATGTTTAAAGAAGTGTACTACAATCATTGAGGAGAAACCCCGACATCAGTCGGCAGCATATGGGCATTTGGGGGCCATGTCCATCGCGGAAGAGCATCAAGGTGTGTATACAAAGTAATGTGTATGGACGATAAACGGGACTAATTAGCGATCTAAAACCACCGGCAGAAAATATCAGGCAACCCCACACTTACTGATAGTACTAGTTAATAATACTATTCAATGGCCATTCTTGCTAATGATATCTCTTAGAAAGTTTACCCCCTCGGGCAAATATCGCCACTATTCTAGGTACAATGCGCCGTAGGAAAAGAGCTCTTATCTATACTTATAAAACGCAAAGCAAAGTTGGCATACTCGTACTGACTCACTGATAATATAATCAACGTAGCTCCACGATGGCTAAACCTAGATACTTGGCATTCAGATTCCTTTTAGTTTGTAGGTGCTTAAAAAGGAAGGATTGAATCGAATGTTCATGTGCAACCAAGTTACCGCCAAAAATGATGCTTTTTAGCGTTTTTTTCCTGGGCAGACTAAAGGAGATAACGAAAAATGACATTGAATGGACCCCCTATTCCATAATAATAAAACTCAATGTAACAATAAATGTGGTAAGAGATATCGAAAAATTGATGAGATGGACCCCCCAAAATCTTAGCCTAAGACGCCAGAAAAATATCAGAATTAAAAAATGTCGAACTGTTTTCGAGTTACGGCCGATTTTTCGATTTTTGCCGAATTTAGCCAGTCATGGTCCGATATCTTAAATTTTTTTGCGACAACATATCAACACAAAGCGAGAAAGTTTTTAGGTGGCCTTTTTAACCTTAATTTGTAACATAGTTTGCTAAAAACGGTCCAACAGTTTTCGAGTTATGGCCGTTTTCCCGATTTTTGTAAGGGGAATCATAGAATAGTATTAGCTTCCGAACTTTTAGCACGGGAACGGCCATACCTCTAAGGCGCCAAGCTATAGACCGCAGCGAAGCACGGGCGAAACAGCCAGTATATATAGTATATAAGGATTCCATAAAAAATATAAATTTTTTTCCGGTTTCCTACCTATTTATGGCCGGTTTTCACCACTCAAAAATCGGAATTGAGAAGTACCACTACGGGATGAGCGAGAAAGCTGACATACGATACAAAGGTGTTCCGCAGTTCAAACAGTAATATCCTTGAGTAAAATATTGAATTTTCCAAATAGGAGCCGTGCACACTCTGGGGGTCGGTTCCAACAAAAAACCATACTTGGTAAGTAACACATCGTTAAATGTTAAATATAAAGTTCATGCCCCGGACTCAAGTGCATGGCATGTTCTTCGTACTTAAGCTCCAAACATGGCTGAATCCTCCTTTATACACAAATCAAAGGTTAGGTATAGTTGTTCTAATTTTTGGGAGATTTCATTAACCATTCACTAAAATAGTGTGTAATAAATGTTCTTGTAAGTGACAGCTCTGGAAGCATTGCCAAACTTAAATAATATAAAAGAAAACTCTAGACTCTAAGGTTAAATTTGGGTATTTGTCCCTTAATGCATAGAGGCTGGCGTATTTAATTTTATAAATTTCCTTTTAATTTCATGAAATTAACGAAAGTGTATGCATTTTTCGCAAACGTTAAGAGAAACCCGTAATTATATTCAAACAATCCATAGAGAAACGTCATATAGTTGTGATCTTGACATCTTCGGATGATCAGACATATGATTTTCTTATTCTGTGTCGAACACATATGCCACTGGCTCTGATACACTGCCCTTCGTACCATTACATTGGAGTTTTCCAACTTCTCAGATTGTCTGGCAATATTAAATTGTGACCAAACTGCCGTACAAAATTCCGCAACAAATTTCAAACAGTAAAAAAGCGGCACATTTTTCATGTAAGCTATCTGATAGACGCATAGTATTGCCAATAAGAAGTTTGGAATCATAATCTTGTTAATGATAGACCTTAAGGTTAACTTGAACTGCAAACAAACAGAGACACGGTGATACCAAATTTTAGTATACTTATTACTTAAGCCTTCGACATCAGTCAACGTGGCGTCAATTGAAATATAAAATATATAATTGGAAACGCTAATATAAATATAAAATATATAGTTAGAATAGAACACTCTGTCCACTGCCCTGTTAAAACGGCCGCTTGACAGCTTTGAGGAGCCTTTACTCTCCATAGGCTTCTTGTGTTTCAGGCTAAGCTCGGTTCTCTCATAAGCAAAGGAATTACTCCTCAGATATTTTGGGCAGTCTTCTAAATCTAAGCACTTTTGGATGAGCTTATTTTTGGGTTTAGTCAACCAATTCAAGATCTAATGATTCATTTCTAATAGATTGTTTTCATACAATTAAACCAGTGGTCACAATAGATCGTTAAAGTTTGCAGTGATATACTCAAAACATAATGTTTCATTCACAAAATATGTGTGTTTGGATTTTGGTTAGGAGAATTTTGACCAAAAGTGAAGCCAAAATACATGTTTCATAAACAAAATATGTGTGTTTGGATTTTGGTTAGGAGAATTTTGACCAAAAGTGAAGCCAAAATACATGTTTCATTCACAAAATATGTGTGTTTGGATTTGGGTTAGGAGAATTTTGAACAAAAGTGAAGCCAAAATACATTAGTGTGAACCCACCAATCAATTTATCTATTTGTACATCCAATATTAATCCTCCATTAGAGGGAGTTACCCTTAAATTTCCTTATACGTCCACAAAATGAATTTTGTCTTTTAGCAAATATAATTTTAGCAAAAACCTAAAACTCATAGCGTAAAAATATAAGTGAAACGTATATTTTTTATTAATAGTGTAAAACGTATACGTGAAACGTATTATTTTACGCTATTAATAAAAATACCTGTTTGGTGAAGTAAATTAGATGCTGATGTCTCATCACAATTTGGCAAATATAGAACTCTTCATATTTGTTTTTCATAAATCTCCTAAATTTCATGTTACAAAGTGGCGCCCAATCTCTGCGATCGAATCCAATTCTTCTAGGATATTTTTTTTCACCTTTATTGCATTTATATTGTTTTCCCTTGGAATCAGTATCAATGTCACCACTTTGCTTGATAATCCTTCTTGTAAATGAAAGTTCATTTACATATGTTCCACGAGAAATATCAACATAACAGATATCTTCTCCGTAGATATTTTTATGATCAGAACCAATGAGCTTGACGAATTTACAGAACATTTCAAATTGTCCTTCCAGAGAGGTTGTAAACAATGCTACTAAACTGAGTAGTTGATACGTTGCCGCTGTAAACAAACTTATCAAATAAAGTTGTAAAATATAATATCCTATGAAATATCTAATGTCTCTGGTATTTCCAATCGGTAGCCATACGTTGACTGGCAGTTTTCTTCCACAAGGGTTCTGATGATATATGTTTACCAATATATCATGTGTCCTTTCCGACATTGGAATAATCGATTCTACAATCAGTCCAAAGAAAACCAATGTACACAAAATGTTTATCAGATGAACAATGTTCTCCTCCTTCTTTCGATATTTTCTGTAAATTGTTTGGTCAGAAATAGCAAATATTTTGTCCATCAAATGAAAAAGTCTTATTATATCTTTCAAATGAAGATTAAAATAAAAAGATTGTCCAACCATTGCAATAAATGAAACATATTCTAAAGCGCGTTGAAGAAATTCAGGAATATTTTTAATAGCAAAAAAGAAAACACTGTAACTTTGTATGCAAACATTCAAGAAGACAAAACTGTAAACAAAACTTTTGTAGCAATATCGATGCATTTGATTCATCCATCGATGTTTATAATAATCTGGTAGAGTTATGAGTCCGAGATAGTGTAACCAAAGAAGAAACTTGAAATTTTTCCTACAATTAAATCCAGACATTTGATTGGTCCTTGCGAAATTTTCAATGAGATTCTTGAATACAATTCACATTGTAAAGATATGTTTAGATTTAAAAAAATTGCAATTTTCCAATCCACATTTAGATAATCCAAAAAAATAATTTAGGTTTTCAATAAAATAATTTGTTCGATAAAATGATTCTAATTTCTGTTTTTCGAGAAAAAACAGAAATTAGAATTATAATTTTATAATCAGTATGAACAAAATTTGGAGCACGCTCAAAGTAGGTACTATAATTAAATAAATTATACTCGTAAGAAGGCTTGAGATACAGTGTGTCTAAAGAAAGGAGCGTAATCAATATCTTCTAAACATTTACTAATATTGAAAAGCGCTTTTATTTAATCTAAAGGGTAAATTTTTTCTTGTGATTATAAAGATTCGGAAGGCCCAAGGGGTAAGCTATGAGATCACATGAGGAATGTGGTTTCAAAGTTTGAAAAACTCAACTTCAACCAACTTGGAATAACCTCGACGATGTTTTGAGATTACATCTGAAATGCATTAAGGAATAAACAGACCTCTAATCGGTCCGCGCCGGGATTGGATAATTCACACATCCATACCAGCTCTGTCCTCTACTACTCATTATACCACTACAGCGTGTCCCAGAATGACTGGTCACCCCTCTTAATTTTAAATTATTACTTCAAATCAAATTTTATATCAATACGTTTGTACCATTAGGTACTCTCGTCCTAATTTGTGCGCAATATTTTTCCAAATGTCCTTTTATGTTAATTTGTCGCAGCATTTAACGTTATTATTTTCATTTATATACCACGGGTCCCAGAATGACGGGTCTCACCTTTAACTTAAGAACGCCTTGGATTTTGAATTTTGGAAAGCTGTAGGGATAGGAAAGGGGCCATGTTATGGTTATAGTGAGATCCAGGTTCGATCCCCGCAAGTGACTTTTATTGAAAAAAGTTGTCGATTTCTCAAGAAATTTAAATGGGATGGTACAAATATTTTTTGTTCAAATAAAAGTGCAAATAAAATAGGAAAAACTTTCCTTTTAATTTTTTCAAAAAAATAATCAGAGGCGGAGCTGGAGGCGTCTAAATATTAATTTAATTACACCCTGTATAATATAGTGGTTTTTATTTTAAGCTTTGATGTAAAAGTTCCCTTATTGTGTTCCAAAAAAGGTTTTTCATGTACCTAAACCATAAAAGTGTATATTTTTATTTCTCTGGCATCCCTGTGAAAGATTTGAGAAGGTGAAATTTTCTTTTTTCTCTAAAAATAGTTGTACCATTCCATTTAAATTTCTAATTTCTTTGTCAATAAAAGTCAATTCCGGGGGCAAAACTGGATCTCACCATAAACATTCAATGGGACATGGCCCCTTTCCTATCCTCAGAGTGTTTCAAAACTCAAAAATTCCAGTCATTCTGGGACATAAATTCTGTAAGGATATAATGAGTAACAGAGGACTGAGTTGGTATTGCAGTGTGAATTACCCAATCCCAACGCGGAACGTTTGGCAGGTCTGTATATAGTGTATATTGTTTAATTCATTTCCTTAACTTCTGATTATCGCCTTATTTATGTGAACACATAATTAGAAAGATTGGAGTGAGGTGAGAAATTTAAATACATAGGTAGCTACAATTAATTATAATATTTTGATAGCAAACTCCGGACATTAATTATTATTCCAACAGGGTGTCCCAATGTTCTGATATCTTAACAATCAGCTCCCAAAAAGACACCAATGGGAACTTAATATTTTCCACCCTAAAATCGATTAACGTAAAGTGACACACTAGTGAAACGACAAATCAATTTATACTTTCTCTTTCTATAGGAGATAAAGTATTGCAATCGTGTACAAAGTTGGATATTTTTTGGCCTAAAAAATTGTTTGACGGGAACCCGAAACCCAAAATAAAAATTAAATAAGTCATTTCCTATTGCCTTTCCGCCATATTTTCATTATTTCGAGTTGTAGAAATATTTGGAGCCATGGGGTCCAAAAAACGGATTTGTCCGGCGTATGACGTACCACGTTTGACGTACGTACTGAATTGTGTGCAGAGCTCTGGTTCCATTTTTATCAAATTTGGCACAGGTCATCTATCGGCAAAAAGCCCGTCCCATATATTTTTTATCGATCGCCCCTAGGGACACCAACAGCTTTTTCGCGACCGAGTCTCTAAAATTCAAACCACATAACCAATTTTGATGAAATTAAAAATTAGTAGGTAATTATGGAATAATTTCATCTAAAATAAATGTCTCACGCGGCCATATTTCTGTCAGGCTCGTCACCAAGGGTCCAGCAAGCACCCGAAAATGGAAATCCCTTTTAAAAGAAAACAGTTCAGTAATTTCGCATGATTTTTTAAAAAAAAATAATGTCTAGAGACGACAGGGATCATGGATCAATCAAATAAAAATAGTTTAATCACTGTTTTCAACTTTTTATTCAGAGTTCCCCCACAAGGTCCTTGGCTTCTTGATCCCGAAGCTCGAAATGCTCTTTGAAAATAAACTATAAAAAACTCCGAATACACATAATAATATGTTATTATTATGTGTAAAATACACATAATAATATGTTATTATTATGTGTAAAATACACATAATAATATACACGTAAAAATATGTTGATTAATTATTAAACAGCCGTAGTCAGCCAAATCTTTTTAAACTAATACTATCACTAAGGAGCAAAGTCCACAGCCGAAAGCTGCAAAATCTTTTTAAAATCAAGGTCAACGGCAGCAGAAAACATTATAATAATAATATCACTAGAATAGACTTTAAACTTCAGAAGAGCAACATCTACATTAGATGGTAGTTTGATTGAATGATTAAAGATGAGGAATTCTACTATTTTTTTTTGGGNGGGGGGGGGGGTATTTTTTCGTCGATTACGAAGGTTCATTATTGAAAATAATAAACACTAAAGGTATCCTAAGTGAAAAAAATGATGAAACATTAATGTGTAAAATTGTGAATTGCCTGTGTTGATCTGCCCTCCTATATTTGAAAATTTACGAAAAGTGCAATCTAATAACTGGAGGCTCCGAAAAGCCTAACATGGAAGTGTAGCTTTCTCATCAACGTCATACAATGGCTGGTTGATGTATTTTGACTCTTCAGCCGACACGCACATCAAACATTTTGATGGTTTCGTTGAGGCCATCATCTTCATTTTGGTTGATGAGTCTGCTGTAGGTAACATTAAATCATCATTTGGTCGCAATCATTAATCATACCTATCGTGATGTGGACCCAAGATAGTTATTAATTTTGTTGAACTAGGAGGTAAGGTATGTGTCTATAGTTAGAGTTACAAAAGATCAGTTCACATTAGTAATTTGATGGAGAATTTATTGTCACTGATGTTTCTCAAGTGACTCTGGAAGTCATCACTTACCCTGCGTTACAAAGAGAACCCTATTAGAGTTAGAAAACCAAATAATTTAAAATGCCACCTCTATCATGGGATTCGAACTCAGAACTTACCTGTCGGTCCAGTCATTCTAACACTAGAATGACTTTTCGATTTTTGAGATAAAAATGAACAAGATTTGCGACTTTTGAGGTAATACAAATTGTAAAATCTATACTATGTCAGATAATATTAAAAATAATTTATCTGTCTGTGTCTCCACCATTTTTGGGATCACAGCGCCCAAAAATTGTCAAAGCTTTTAAACGCTTCTGGGAAGTGAGATGCTTTAGCTGAATACTTTATCTCACTCTCCTCCAAACATTATCTTGATGTGTTTATCATAGATCCTAAAAGATAAAGTATTCTGACATATGTCCCAATATAAAATTCAGTTAAGTGTGAGACAGAGAGGTCTGTCTAAAGGCACGTCCACAATTTGTGGATTGTTTCAAGACACAAATGTGCACGTGTCGATTGACTCTATCGATAAATATTCTGTCTAATAGAATGTAACCCGAAACAAGTCGGTTTCATTCGTAGAAATTCGATTCGAATGAAAACAAATATTATGTGTGATGAACATCATGTTGAATGAGTAGGACATGTCAAATGAAATCTTTACATTACTTTTGTGAAAACCTTAAACACTTTCCACACAGTCGATTTACTTTCCGGCTTAACTTCGAGATGGGGGTTTTACCCTCCATTTGCTGAAAACTTCCAAACCCGCTACCCACCCACTTTGACCTCCCCCCGCCTGTGTAGGACGGATAAAAGAGAGCATCATGAGGGCGCGTTCCTAGTTTGTCACCCAACAAGTAAAACCCCGCTGGCGTTTTTAATTGGTTTGATCTTACGACCGGGATTTGTTGTATTCGACGGTGAATTGATACTTGCTGACTGATTCGACTTTGACTTACGTCCAAACATCACCCATCGTATGTTTGGATGAGGCAACATGTCGTCCAAACATATCGACCTAATGTGGACGTACTTTAATATGTTATAAGATAGGAGATATTATGTCGCTGCATCGATTCCCGATACTATGATTTATTACAAATAGTTATCTACTGATCGACACATGTGATAAAGTCACAACTTTGAAATGCCCCTCACTAAACACTTTGTAAATTTACAAATAAATCTTACCTTGTGTTGAGCATTGTGCCAAGTACAGGGTCCTCTGAATATAACAACTAACGTTGGACAATATTCATTCCTGTTTCTACATAAAAATATTGACTCTCTTAAAATGTCGAGGTAAGAAGCGATTTGGATAAAAAGTCATCTAAAACTATGGAGATATAACTTTAATAAAGTGAAGAATAGTTTGTAATGAGAGGGTGGTTGCATCCAGCCTGAATAAAATTGTTTTCAACGGTGATTGTACGCCAAATATTTCCCGAAAGCGTAGCACAATTAATTAATAAAATTTGGTATTGATATTCCATGGATCTAGAGAATATGATTCGGACTCATTGGACCTTATTTTCTTTATCCTAATATAGAGTCCAGTTAACATTAATTAATTTCTTATATTTACTGGTTCCACCTGTGTATGTATGCCAAATATCTTTGGAACGAGAAGTTCAATGTTTATGAAATTTGGTATGGATTTTTTATTTGATCCGGGGAAAATGATTCAGATTCATTTTTCCATGTGGATCTACATACGAGCCATTTAACAGTAATAGTTTTCTACTCATGTCATAGGGCCATTTAACAGTAATAGTTTTCTGCTGATGTTCACAGTAATCGTTTTCTACTAATGTTCTACTGATGTTCACA
>CM022874.1:13816943-13866101 GCA_012654025.1 Pachypsylla venusta | reverse complement strand
ATATATAAAGGTTCATTACTGATGGATTCTAGAAATTTGGAGATGGCAGGTTAGGATGTGTAGATTTGTTGTGTAGTGGAGATGAATGTTTTCCGCGAAAACGTCAGACACCACTACTTAGCTGTAAACTTTCTATTGAGTAAAGTAAACAATTCACTTGATTATTTCTGCATGTACTAACCAAAAATGGTAAGTTGCTAAAGTGCCGTTTACGCTGAAAAGTCGGGCGCGTAGGCGGGATCCCGGCGGAAGAACAGATTATTTTTATTCTATATTTGCATTCTACATTAGATACCTCGAAGCGTAAACTATCAAATTCTGGGGGCGGGTTATATTTTTTTAGCCAGTAAAATAATAAAGCCATGAGTAAACTTAAAAATTGACACAATTTTTAAGATGTTCACTAATGTTTCCTGAATCCCGAAAAAAACAGAAATTTTACTTTTATATGTATAGCACACATCAAAGTTACTTTAATCATACCAGGGGATCGGAAGTTATCACAGTACGATCACACAAAACCTTTTTTTTTTTTTTTTTTTTTTTTTTTTTTTTNTTTTTTTTTTTTTTTTTTTGTTTTTTGTAGCTAGACATGCCCTCAGTTTTGGTCAATAAAATTTTATCGTGGTTACAATTAGAAGTATCGTGTTAGTACGATGTTACTGTCCACGGATCACTGATTGGTGCTCATGTTCCCCATAAGGACTGTATCTCCAACAAGTATCTTGTTATCTTTTAGGTCCGGGGCGCTATTACTAGAATGTACTTTAACAGTCTCGTGCAAAAGAGTTTAAGCCACGTCCACACATAATCCAAACATAATTATTATTTGGGATATATTTTTTTTTGAAATTTCCCTTGAAGATGATAATTTAATAAACAAGCTGATTCGATCATAGCACATCATATCCTTTCTGTTGTAACACTGGAACCGAAGAGTTCTTTACTGTGAGGACATACATGGGTAGCTGACTGCGCCGTAAAGGGTGGTACTGCAAGTGAAAGCCATCCATCTACCTAACTTTGGATTAACATCATGAATTCAACCATAAAATCAAATATTATAATTATGGATCAAATTAAAAACTAAGAAGCATGCGTGGCTAATTTTCTAAATCGCCAAAATAGGTACGCTATTTGCAGGTACTCAAAACAGGGTGTTTTTCCAAGTTGGAGTTTTATACAACTTTCTTTGCTTTGTCTTAACTCTGAAATTTTGGAAAGTAATTGAAAATTTTCTTCTTTCGCTAAGAACAGTTCAATTAAGCTTTATTTTCTTCTTCTAATTTTGAAATCACATTCCAGATACGAAGTGATCCAATCATAGACAGATGTTAGTATAAATAGGTGTACATAGAAATAATGTGCTTCCCAAAACTGCTCCGAAATTAATATCTTGTCTGGAATTTGCTTACATGGGTAGGTACCTCGTGCTAGTAGCTAACTGCTATATGTTAAAACATGGGAATGTGTGATCTAGTGAAAGGATAAAGGACTGAATGCACGCAGAGAGACAAACCTTTTGAAATTGGTTGCACAATAATATTGTGATCTCTTCACATCCTCATTGCATTGCAATTATTCTCGATGACCTGGGGCACAAACCTACACAAGATAAGAGTCCAAGTCATCAGAAGACATGCTTCAGTCAAACCGTAGATCCGTATAGGATAATTGTAGAAGGTTAGCACCAGGCATTATAATTATGTCGTCACTATTGTTGTTTTTTGACTTATTATGTCACTTTATTTAATATTTAATGGGAATCATATTGGAGATACCCCCGAAACTGTAAGGCACTGAAAAGCAAAGCATTCCAATACGACAATGTAGTTGATGTACTTGAAGCTAATTCGTTGAGGGTGCTCTCAGACAACAGCATACTTACTTATCTTACTTATCTTATGGCATAGCATACATCTTTGCATATATTTAAGGAAAAACAAATACACAAATGTTCTGATAAGAGTCCGCCGATAGCTCGATCTGCGGACTCTCAAAAGAAGATGATGTGTTCTTGTTTTTCATTGCATTTTTGCAAACCTGTGCCCTAAGGTAAGTCAGTATTTGGCTGTCTGAGAGCACCGTAAGGGTACTAACAGAGATATTGAGGCTGTTTGTCAGCATCCTTATGTAATCTGTTGCTATTTAACATTGGAAGAACCACTTCTCCACTTACATCAGAATCCAGAATGTGATTCTGAGAATCCTCTGACCATCAGATAGATATACGTAGAGAGTATGTAATGATTATAATTATTATTACTATTAGCCCAGTAGTCAGAGACAAAAAAAGGGTGTTTCAATGCAATAATTGGGGAAATCTCAATTTTTATATATGTTTGTATGGGCCTCCTCTTTAAAAAGCTAAGTTTTCGACCTCCCAACCCTTGTGCGTTCTCCGCCATCTTGAAAAAGCCGCTCAAAAAGCCGCTTTTTTCAGGGTTTCCTCAATTACTCGCTTCCTGTGCATTTTAGGCGAATCGTTGTAGCGATTCATTTAAACGACAATTAAATTTCCTGCAATTTCAATTCACACATATTTCCTGTAGGATGTATAGGAGTGCTCCTACAAGCGGCGCCGTTTTGGCGTAAAATGCCGTTTTTGTCAAAAATGAACTTTTATATTCATTTTTACCTTTCTATTTTCTAAACAAAGCCTCAATACCGCATAAACACCACAATAAAAGTTGTAGATATTTTAATTTTACACCGAATTCATATATCAATCATGAGAAACGTTTTAGTGGAAGGTTCAAAAAAGACAAAGAGCTGGTCGAAATGAGATTTTACTTATTTAATACATGTAACATATCGCCCATAAAAGAATGGATTAAAGACGATGTGTGATTTTTTTTGGGGTTGTTAGGTATTGTGGGGAGATTATAAAACTGAATTTTCGACCTCTTAAACTGAGGGGGAATTTTAGGCGGTCATTCTACGCCAAAAAGCGCTGCCAAAACAGTATTTTGTAAATAACTCGAGAATGGTTTATCTGAAGAAAAACAACGTGAAAACATGGCAAATAAAATTTCCTATATACAATTTGAATTCGCAAATTTTCTCTGTGCGATGTATGGGAACGCTGCTACAGACGGCTTCGCCTTGGCGGTAAAGGGCGATTTTGATGAAAATGAGTTTTTATCCTTTTTTTCGTATATATCCCCAAAACATCCTTTCTGAAGTTGAATATAACCTTACAGTTTTAATTAGAATTCATATATTAAACATAGAAATCCCTTAAGTGGTATACCAAAAAGGGCTAGAGAGTTGGTCGAATTATGTCCTTTCTTATGATATGCCTGTATTATAACTCCTATTTGCTTTTACATTCAGTGATGAACACACAATGAATATTATAGAACAACTTATTGGTGAGAATTAAATAAGAACTCCTATTCAAGGATAAAAATAACACTAGATGTAAAAATAACACTAGATGAGGAAACCCTGAAAAAAGCGGCTTTTTGAACGGCTTTTTCAAAATGGCGGAGAACGCACAAGGTTTGGGAGGTCGAAAACTTAGCTTTTTAAAGAAGAGTTCCATACCTACAAACATACATAAAAATCGAGATTTCCCCAATTTTTGCAAGCAAAAAATCCCTGACTACTGGACTATATTATTAGATATAATTAATGGGTACAATAATTATTAGATTATTTTAAATCTAATTTAATAAAGATAACAGATCCTACCAATGCCTCTTTTTTCCTGTTCTAATGTCCCTCTAGGTAGAAAGTTGAAATCAAAATAATTATTACTCTGTGTGTTTATAAATATTATTAGTTCCGGACTTGATCATTTTATATGCACGCCAGACTTCTTGATAAAGAAAAACTTGATGAAACTCCACAATCTAGGAATTCCCAGAAGACAGATTTGCAGAAAGAAATCTGATAAACTAAGTCAGGGAAAGATGTACAAATTTCTATGATAAGAATAGCTATATATCGAGCAGAATTCCTCCAAAATGTTTCACATACACATACAGAACATACTTCGGAACGAAATAGCCTTAGGGATCAAGGTCGTACCAGGGAAGGTCCATGGGGTCCAGACCCCCACACCGAAATTTCATTTTTTTTATTTATGCATGACTTGAAATATTGTAAGGTGTAACTCATCATCACCACCACCACCAACAACAACATCAACCACAAAAAAAACATGAACAACAACTTTACCTTCCATGATCATCATTTTCAGGTGTTAGTCCTGTCAATTCTTCGGACGAACCCCCCCCNCCCCCCCCCCCGAAAAAATGAGTATGAGGTAATTCAAAATAACACCAAGATAAAATTTTATCCTCATTAAATCGTCTTTCCACCATGAAATCCTCAGATTCACCGAAATTTGGTCGGAAAAATTGAAACCAAAACTTACCCAAGGTACCAATGTAGATTATCTACTCATTTTTCAACATAGGTGAAATCCACCTAATTTTGGTTTGTATCCCAAAAATTGCAAATAATCTGATATTTGCAAAGATAAAATAACTTTAAAAAACACTACCGTTATTTATGACGAGAATTCACTTACTTTTTCACTTCCGACTCGAGTTTAGTCTACTTCGTAGACATTTTCAAGGAAACTGATTGTTTGGTGTTGTTNAAGATAAAATTTTATCCTCACTAAATCGTCTTTCCACCATGAAATCCTCAGATTCACCGCAATTTGTCGGAAAAATTGAAACCAAAAGTTACCCAAGGTACCAATGTAGATTATCCACTTATTTTTCAACATGGTGAAGTTCTTTAAATACGATTTGATGCATTTCTGGACACGTGAATGGTAAAATTAATACATGTGGTATATTATCATCCCTCAATGGAATAACGTATCAGGCACATTCCGCCAACGCAGAAGACAGAAGCAGTTATTACCTTAATTCCGTCAAGAATATAAAATCTTCTCAAATAGATGGTTATCTCATTTTTTTTCAAAAATGTTATTTCACGATTAATGGATCTGTGTAAGCTTTGATTAAATTTTTAGATCCCAAAATTTTATGTTGTGGTTTGTGGTGATACTCTTTATTGATAACATATTATGAACATAAAATTTATAGAATGATATTATTAGGTATATTGACATAGCTCTGGGGGCCCATGTCAAATTGAAAACTTAAAAATGTTTTTTGATTTGAAAGCATAAAAAAATCATTTTGAGCTGTAGTCTGACAAATCTGACTACCCTTGGACACGATAATCTCATAGATGTCTAGTAATTTATTGATTGATACGAACTATACAAGTTAAGTAAATGAGTGCCTTCAAGTCTCTAAAATTAAATATAATTATGACGACAATTGAAAACTTTAGCATAAAAAAATCATTTTGAGCTGTAGTCTCACAAATCTGACTACCTTTGACCACGATGACTACCGCTTGTGATTTATCGAGCGATAAGAACTATACAAGTTAAGTAAATGAGTGCCTTCAATGAACCTCATTCAGATTTTGATATCTTTCCTTCTATTGTCTCTTCCCCACGCTCACCAATAGCCATTTCATCTGCAAAGTCCAACGTATAAGAGTTTAAAAGAATGTCTGATGTAGAAACAATACAGGCACACATTATAAAGCAGCTAAGTGCCAAAGAACGCCTTGGAATAAAATTTTGTTATTGCCGTTTGACCCAATTTTGTTTGCTTGCCTGAAAGATTGTTGTTAGGGGTTCCCTCCAGTATCTTATTTCCCAAATAAAATTCAAGTCAATATTACTAGTTTTGTACTTGTGCTTTGTATTATTTCGTAATCTATACTTGTAAAAGAGAAATCAATGTTCGCATATTGATCACCTAACATGCCTGCTGACTTATTAATCTAGCTCAAAGATGATATTTTCCCTAGGAATTTAAATCTTAAGAATTAAGGTTTAAATCCCCCCTCCCAATCCGTTCCTAAAAACTTCAGGAAAAATATCAAATCCACCTAATTTTGGTTTGTATCCCAAAAATTGCAAATAATCTGATATTTGCAAAGATAAAATAACTTTAAAAAACACTACCGTTATTTATGACGAGAATTCACTTACTTTTTCACTTCCGACTCGAGTTTAGTCTACTTCGTAGACATTTTCAAGGAAACTGATTGTTTGGTGTTGTTGTTATTGTTGGGTGTCCGTTGGTAACTCAGGACCCACGTGATCAATCAGCTGATTTCTCTCATACACAAAGTTTGGAACAGTGTCGACGATCGCGTTGAGGCATTTACCTTTACTCATTGACGAGTGGATGTAGATTTGTTCATAGAGTAGGATTTCCATCTGACGATTACCTCGGTGGAGTAGCGACACTTCTGCATTTCTCATATCATGGTGGGTGTTAATAATATGTTCGGCGAAGTTTGACGCGTCGGGTTTGTTGTTGCGTACTGCCGCAAAATGTTCTTCTGTACGCGTTTTTATATTTCTCATCGTCATACCTACATATTCACATCCGCACTCACATTTAATTAGGTACACTCCACTACTTTCATCCTGGGGTATTATATCTTTTCTGGAGAACAGAGACGTCAAAGGTTGAGAGTAGAAGGCTGGTCTGTATTTATACTTTTTTAGTAGGTCTTGTAAGGAATACTCGAGACTTCGGATGTAGGGCAGTCTTAGGTATTTTACAATTTCTTTGTCTTTAGTGGAGTATATTAATTGATTCACTTTATTTCTAAGGATGGAATTGAAAACTTTCTTTAGATCGTAATGTGAATAACCATTGTTATCGCCGATCTGTCTAATGGTTATCAGCTCTATTTGAAAGTTGGAAGGTGACATAGGTATGCTGAGTAACCGCTTGTAATATTTTCTAAAGACCGCCATTTTGTGGGTGTAAGCATGATAAGATGTTGCAGGTATTATGACATCTGTTGCAGGTATTATGACTCTTTCTCTACACTTCAAATGAGTAAACAGTTTTGAGATCTAAGAAATTTATGTTTTTTCCTCCGAATTCTAGTTCTAGGGTGAAGTTACTCCATATTTTATTAATTTCCGTCACCAGCAGATCTAGTTGTCTTTTTGTTCCGTTCCATAATACTGGAATATCGTCGACGTATCGATAGAGGTAAATAATATGGCGTGTTAGTCCTAGGTGCGAAATAATTTCTTCTCAAACGCGTACATGTAAAATTCGCTTAATAAAGGGGAAAGACGGAAGGCTGTCCAATGACCCCATTGGACAGCCTTCCGTCCGTTTATAGCACACGTTATTAAATTGGAAATAGTTGTTTTCATGTACTATTTTTAAGCCTTTAATTTTATTTGTTGTATTTCACCATTTTTTTATTTTTATTTTATTATTAAAATAACTGTTTCTATTCTCACACTGGGGAACAAGTTTTTTACATTCAAAGATATTAGGTTGCATGTATTTGGAACAGTTATATTTTCTATATAATTTACAAGTTCGNAACGGTACACCAAACAATCAGTTTCCTTGAAAATATCTACGAAGTAGACGAAACTCGAGTCGGAAGTGAAAAAGTAAGTGAAACCTCGTCATAAATAACGGTAGTGTTTTTTAAAGTTACCAATAGGATGTCTAATATAAATTTGTTAAGTAATAAGATAAAATAAGTTTCGATTCCTCTTAGGTTTCACTATTGAAAATAATAAAGCAATACAGAGATTCAATGTGGTCAGCTGATTGCTGGTTAGGTAGAATTCTACAGCCACAGGAAGTCAGAAAAGAAATATTAGGTCGCAGTGACAAAAGGCTTTTATAGCCCGCAGCCCTACCAGTAAAAATATAGAACACATAATAAGATGCCGATCCCAACTACAAGACTAGTATTATGAACTTGTTTTGGTAGTTGGGCTCCTGGTAACTAATAGTAACAGGATATATGAAACTTTTCGTTGTTTAGATACACACGGTTCAAAATAGCTACTAAAAATTTTTTAAAAGCATGTTCGACCGTCAGTGGCGGATTTACACATTTGCCGTATGTAGGCTATTAAAATTTTAATATCTCGCTCTCATCGTTTTCTTTTTATACCACACTCGTGAAAACCGCTAAAAGGCGATAAAAAAAAAAAAAAAAAAAANAAAAAAAAAAAAAAAAAAAAAAAAAAAAAAAAAAAAAAAAAAAAAAAAAAAAAAACGCCAAGGGAAAACGAGATTTCAACCGAAAGTGTAAGTTTGCATTCCATTGATCAAAATTGATATATATAAGCACCCTATTTTAAGTTCAATTACTCTTTTTAGGCAGGAACGCCTCCGAAAATCGACCAAAACAGTATATTAAACTTCAACCAAAAGTGTCCTTTTACAAACATTGCATAAAAATAATATGAATTGAGACCAAATTTCAAGCTCTTGCTCTTATCGTTCTCCTTGTTGCATTGAAAATTTGCCATCAAAAATTTCAGTCCAGTGAGATAGGTACTTTCCTTTTAATAGGACAAGGAAAGTAAAATTTATCTATTAAGGGTGAACACAAATTACATAAACATATTATATGTTGAACATATTATATGTATGAACCAAATTTATATACATAAAAAATCTGTAATACATAAAAGAAAAATTGTCCAAAATTTTCCGCCCCTAAAATTTGCCGCTCTAGGCTCCAGACTTCTCAGGCTATTAGTAAATTCAGCACTGTCCATGGGCGTAGGAAGGGGGGCAGGTGGGGGCAGCTGCCCCCCCCCTAGAAATTTTCGAGAGTATGCAGCACGGAAGGGGCAACTTAAATTTACACTAGATAAAATGATTTTTGGAAGCAAAAAAGTCATCAAGTACCGAAATACGATAAATGTCACATTTTGTCCCTAATCCAACAGCCCCACTNGCCTCGTTGATGTGAACGTGTGACTTTGCTCTCCTTTGACTCCAGATGTAGTTGTTCCGCTAAAATATAGGTAGTGTACATAAACATAACAACGTGCTCATTGTCTTTAAACTCCAAAGCCTTGTTTATGTGAACGTGTGACTTTGCTCTCCTTTGACTTCAGATGTAGTTGTTCCGCTAGAATATAGGTAGTTGTACATAAACATAACAACGTGCGCATTGTCTCTAAACTCCTCATTGATTGGCTTTGAATATCCAGTATCGAAATTGTTCGAAGCCGCTTATCGATACAGTTTTATAAGATACATCGCTAATACCTATTGATGTGGGCTGCAAAGATAGTTAAGATACGTTCTATTGTTATAGAAAATATTGCAATGAATTATCCCATGATCTTCAAACGGAAAGTGATAAAGCTAATCTAATAGCATAGCAGAGGTCTTTTGTACTTGATCTCAAAGGTCATACAAAATAAACATGGCGGATATAAATTGTTTTATAGTGACACCAGATATCTTCTGGTGATAAGGAAGAGGATGGGATCTTACCATGCGATATCTATCATAATGGTTGTGCTAGTGAGAAGTCGATACCAATTATATCAGCAAGAGATAACATAAATTACCTTGTGTGTTGGTGTGTCCACAACCGAGACATCAATTCCTCACAATTGTCAAACACTTTAGCACAATTATTTCAATGCCAATATTTAAATATAGCGCGAATTTTAAAATCCAACTAAAGTTCGAATCACGAGAGTTCAGCCACGAGAAAAATGAGTTTTTAAACGTTTCAGCTTATGGCATAACGTATTGANTGTGTCCACAACCGAGACATCAATTCCTCACAATTGTCAAACACTTTAGCACAATTATTTCAATGCCAATATTTAAATATAGCGCGAATTTTAAAATCCAACTAAAGTTCGAATCACGAGAGTTCAGCCACGAGAAAAATGAGCTTTTAAACGTTTCAGTTTATGGCATAACGTATTGACATCATCAAATTGGCTAAATAGTTCAAAATCTTATTATTAGTCATACGATATTCTCGGTAAACATATTATTTAGATAGATAGTTATCTTCTGATTGGGCCCCATTCCTCCTTTGGTAATTCTAATATATAAAATTCTCGTGTCATTGTGTTTGTTACCATACTCCTCCAAAACGGCTTAACCGATTTGAATTAAATATTGTATGTACATTCGGTAGGTCTGCGAATAGATTTTTATCTATAATTTAATATAAATGAACACTAAGTTTGTTGGGTAGGACTTGTTGGGAGTAGTATAGGGTTAGGTTCCAAAAAAAGCGTGTTGAAATAACTTTTAATATCTTGGAAATGGCTAGTCGAATTCGGTTTGATATCAAAGAATATTAGGTTCCGGCAATCTTTACAATGAATATAATTATTTCCACAAATTTGCAGACAAAATTACATTTAAAATTCAAANTTATTTCCACAAATTTGCAGACAAAATTACATTTAAATTCAAAGAAATTAATATTAATTAATATTTTAACATCTGTAGAACTGATACCCTCACAATTCCAGAGATCCAGTGCATGTCATCAAAATGAGATGAATGACATAAAAGTGGTGTATTTGTCGAACTCAATAAATTGACTGCAAATGTAAATTGAATCAAATATATTTCTCAATGTCTTAAATGTCGATTGAGAGTCAATGTTACATATTTTTTGATGACTTTTTTCCAACCTCTGCAAAATGTCCATGAATATAAAGTTCACTATGAGTCGTGTTGGAAATAAAAGTGATACCTATCAAAATTAATTTTGAATTCCAAGTTTCAATATTCATTGGTCTTGTGAAAATCCGTTTAAATCAATTTTGAAAATGACAATAAAATGACTGTGCAGCTTTTTAGATTGTTTAATAAAGATTTTAATATTATATCGGTACACCGGAAACACCCACATGCCATTAAAGAATTAAATTGCCTTCAAGGCATTAGTATTTACTGATAGTCAAGTCCTTAAATTTGTTATTCATTCCACACCATAATCTATCACAAGGCACTAGTATTTACTGATAGTCAAGTCCTTAAATTTGTTATTCATTCCACACCATATTCTATCACAAGGCACTAGTATTTACTGATAGTCAAGCCCTTAAATTCATTCCACACCATATTCTATCAGATCTTCTGACGCTAGGAGTTAGATGTCCCAATTGTTGTCATTCTGAACGTATTGCTGTTATTGGACTTAGATCATTTTGGAGATGAAATAATGTTACTAGATTCTGTAGCATACCAAAATAACGATAATAACTGTCTGCTTAGTATGTTGGTTAATTGAAAATCTAATTTTAACACGATTTTTCTTTTATTGTTCTGTTTGTCTTTTTGTACCATGATAATACTCGAATGCCTTATCGGATTTGATGAATCAGTTTTTAGGACCTGTGGTCGAGAAACTGAATCATAATGATTTGTTTATTGTGTACAATTATTGCACAAGAATTGGTGGTTGTTGCCACATTACAATATCTATGAAAATATCCACCTAATTACACATAGAAAATATATAAAATACAAAGAAAGAAACATAAAATTAATTAGATTCCAAAAAATATTCATTACTGAAGCCCAATTTCAAGTTCCCTCAGATTTCCCTCTCTCACGGACGGACGGGACGTGTTGATATTTTTGTAAATTCGATGCACCTACTCCCAAAGTTTTGTCTAAATAGTAGAATTGCGGATATGTTATAGCTAACATTTTAAACAACACCATTCCTCACCCCTCTTAGGCCAACTATATACCACATTGTATTCTCGTCAGAATTTAAACAACATATGAGTTCCGTCTGAGACGGGACACCAATGTTTATAGTGGTGTTCTCAGCCTCGTAAAGACAACTGATGAATAACTGTTTTAGACTTCAGTAAAATGGCACGGGAGGGTAAAACTTAGTTTACCAAGTTGTCAAAATTGGTGCCTCGAAAATCAGCTGCTCGAAAAATACACACTCTTCACGGAGGTTCCATTTAAAATTATATAGAAGGAGGTTAGTAAGACTTAATTTTCCAAATTTATATTTACCAGTTTTTGTGACCATACATCCTAAATATATTCTCCAAATTAAATGCTATTGAAACAGATATAAATGGTATTGCTTGGAGAGTAATTGCGAGAAATCGTAATCCATTTGTTGATACTGATCAATTGATTGTGTAGAAATCAATATCTATAAATCAATAAGTAATCAAGAAGTATTTAGTTAGTTTAAAATCAATATGCAACGGATTAGACTCGAGTGACATTAATTAACTAATTAAAAGTTACTAAATAAAACGATTACTAATGTTATATAGTAGTCAGTCCGGCTCTCATGTAGACCACTAGGTCTTTTTAAAACAATAAAATATACTCGGTGTAACCAAACAAAGTGAGTTCTTTAAAACTATCATTTATTATGTCCAAAGAATTTTATGGGCTCAACCGGTAGTCAGTTCCTCATGCCGGCCATTTTGACTGATTGAGATCTTCAATGTTCACAAAACTATATTTGTCTATATGCAACCTTTATACACTGACTGTCCGCTTTCACAAACTAATAATTAACGTAGCGCTGGACGATGCTAAACGTAGAAATTTGGAACTAAGTTTCCTCTCTAAAATGTATCAGAAACGTAAGTTATAAGGAATGGAAAAAGGACTAGTTCAACTGTAAAATATATAGAGTACTTAGTGGTCAAATTACACTGACCAAACTTTAGGATATAATTAAATAATATCCGCGGGCACAAAAAAAAAAAAAAAAAANCCTTGGTTTTCCAGGTATAGAAGTTTTTCGATGGGTATTTCTAAAAAAAAAAAAAATACAGACTGAATAAATTGGGCTAAAAGATATTGCAACGGAAATAGACACATAGGAAGATGCAGGCATCCTTAACGAGATATTTGATATAACTTTCGATTTCAACTATTGAAACTTTTACAAGTAATAATGCAGTTGTAAATATTTTTCACATGTGCATGCCTACACTAACTGTTAACTGCTTGCTCTTCTGGCCTCTCTCTACAAGATAATCAATATTTATTTCCATTCTTTTACTTACTAAAGGCTTCACCTTTGACTTGTTCCACTGTCATGTGATCACCACATTGGATTGCATGCCAATCCGATTTATAATTTACACCACTTCAACATCACTACAGCATCTTATCCATGTGCAATAATGTGTGTTATTAATTCATCCGACATAACTGACAGATAGAAAGTTGTCCTCAGACAAAATTATTTGGTACTCAGATGTGAGCAAGGAGTTGAGGAAAAAATGTCTTGAGGAGATTTATTAATTGTTAAGAGATTATGGAAAAGAATTGAAATGCGACTAAAATTTGAGTGCGTAGTTTTATGCTTCATATTAGTCCCCAAAGGTTGTGCTTTAAAAAGGAATCACAAACGAAATAATTAGTCAAATAAAGTGCCTTTTTTTTATTTTTTTTTAAAGTGATACCCCGAAAAAGCTTCCACTTACTCCAGGGCACTCCCTTTTACAGGCATATTATTTGAAAATTTTCGCTCTTGGTAAAATTAGAACCAAAACCTCCAAACCAGGAGTCACCCGGCCAAGGAGGTCAGAATTCACACAGAATTTAATATGATTCCTGTCAATCGCATAATTAGGTACTTACTATACGAGGGCGCACTGGGCAACCGAGCAAATGTCCGGTGGACCCCCAGTGCACTGAGGCCCCATTTGGGGAGGAGGCAAAAATATGTAAGAAAAATATGTGTGAAAAAAATATGTGGGCCCCGGTTCATCGGGGGGAAAGACAAAAACATACAAAATATATGCGAGAAAGAATATGTGTACCCCAGTGGGCCCCGGTTAATCGTGGGGCATTATTATGAAAGAAAAATACATGTAAAATATGTATGAGAAAAACATGTGTGCCCCGGGCTCATCTGGGGCAAAAATATATTGTGTCAGACAAAATATGTGGGCGCGATGGGATGCTTGGGCCCATAATTATTATTTATTTCCATTGCCATTTGATTCACAACTTCTCAGTTTTACACTGTTTTGGCCTCGAAATATATACAAGCCTCTTATATAAACAAAAATAGTTTTAAAAAAAACTTTCGCAAATTTCTTCGCGAAGCAATTAACGAGACATATGCGACCTTTCTTCCAATATGGTTCATATCGATATTTTGCAAATTAGGACCAATACAAATATGATTACGGAATCATCTAAGAGATTAAATGATATTTTATAAGGATCAACCAGCACATTGGTTCTACAGTGTGATAGGACAAGTTACTTAAGCTATTGACACTCGAACAAGTATTGGTCAATACTACACAAGTACCTGTCTGCCTCTTACACTTGCATCAAACTTATTGAACTTTACGAGATCAGTCGTGGCGTGGGTAGACAAGTTGTATATCAATTGATCTAATCATATATCCTAGTATGGGAGAACTTTTCATTATTGTTGATCTTTCAGTAGAGATGGCATTCAATACGATATCGCACATTAGGTAAGTTTTTCCCTTCACTCACGTTGTCAGTGAAGTATACATCTAGCACTGGTGGCCCTTGTCCTCATAATGGCAATTATCGTTGAACGGTTTTAATGAAGTTTTTCTATGTGTCCACCTTTTGGGGGCTCCGTGGTTCTCATTACTGTGATTCATAGACAAAAAGGACTCAAAGCTAGAATAACAGAAAGATAAAATAAAGTCATGTTTGGGTTCGTTCAGTTAGAAAAGACCTTTTCTGTGTTTTCTTTTCCAGCTTTACCCTGTTGCCGTATTTTTTTTTCTTTCGCGACCCGACCGGTTCATCAGGAAATTCTTGATGAACCTGTTCTCCTCTGCCTGATTTACCATCTTTTCGCACTATTGTTTAAATTGAGGAGAAAAATGGAAAAAGGGCCTACGGCACAAATAACTGTTTTGAGATAAAGTTTTTGAAAGTAGGTACTTGCTTTGAATTGTGATAGCGACAATAAAGCTTGAGTAGTTGAAAAAATGTTTTTGAAAGTAGGTACTTGCTTTGAATTGTGATAGCGACAATAAAGCTTGAGTAGTTGAAAAAATGTTTTTGAAAGTAGGTACTTGCTTTGAATTGTGATAGCGACAATAAAGCTTGAGTAGTTGAAAAAATGCTTTTGTTTTGTTTTCAAGTGATTTAAACAATAAGATTAAAATTTTTGGAAGCGATATACAAAGATATATTAGTTTTTAAAAAATCATCAGAGGCCCTTTTTCATTCCCAAGCATTTTCTCCTTAAATTCAGCTTGACCAAACTTTCAATATAAGTGTTACACACATCACTTCTATGTTGCCTGATAAAGAATGGCAGATATGACTCAACAGAAACGGCTAGTAACGTGTTTTTTTCTGTGTACATTTTCAAAAATACAAGGAAACTAAAAATGCAAAGAACCAAAAAAGGGCCTATGATCCCAGAGGCTCTTATTCCATTCTGCTCCTCAATTCTTCTTCATCTGACAATGTTCAAATAATCGTCATTCTCTGGCAATAACTCTTTGTATTATCCATCCATGTACTTACCACTTTCAAATCAATAGGAAAGTACTGCATCATGACGGTGAAGTATACTGCATTGGAAAGTGTACCTAACTTTTTTTATTGCACATTGATAACCAATGTATACTTGGCTTGTGTCTCTAAGCGATAAAAAGTAATTATACGTGAATTGTGTCTGCAAAATATGGCGTGAACTCAGATTCTCAAGATCTCAAGAGATCAATTATAAACAATTGACACCACGGAACCTATTGAGCATTCGAATGTGGGACATATCCGACAAGAGTGTAGATTAGTTTGAGCTGTACCTACCTATGTTTGAAGGATTGCACTTGTACGGCACGCCATTGAATTGAGAAGATTTGTGGATTTCACAGAAGGAAAGTTATAAGATTGTGTTCAGATTACCCAAGATTTTTTTCTGGNGGTTCCGAAGAATTGACAGCCAAGCCATAACTAACACCCGAAAGTAATGATCATGGAAGGTGTTGTTTTTTTATGTTGTTGTTGTTTTTCTTGATGTTGTTATTTTGTTGCTGCTGCTGTTGTTGATGTTGTTATTTTGTTGCTGTTGTTTTTGTTGATGTTGTCGCTTCTCTTGTTGTTGTTTTTTGTTGTTATTTTTGATGATTTTTTTTTTTATGTTGTTGATGCTGTCTTAATATTATAAATCGCCTGCAAAGTAAAGTATTTTCATTAAAAATAAACCATTGAAATTTCGGAGGGGGGGTCTGGACCCCCCGTACCCTCCTGGGTATGGCCTCGGGTGTCAGGACAAACACGGCACAGCTTGAATAAATATTCAAGTTTTTCAAGACGGTGGGGACCTAAAATGCATTTATGAGTTTTGACAAGACAGCCCATAATTTATGTTTTTCAAAAAGTTACAAAATGATCACCATTGAAATATAAATTTTTATAAAAAAGAAAATATTGTTGAGTCATGAGCGCTTTCGTCTATTACGACATTATCAAGCAGACTTGATAATGTCTGGCTCGTGACTCAATAATATTTTCTGCAGTCGATAAAAATTTTTTTATAGAAATTTATATTTCATAGTGACTGCAAACATCCTAAATACCATCTCTAAATTCGATCACCATTGAGTTGAACATAATATTGAATGGCTAAATTGCTGGAGAAAAAAAAGGAGCACACCTAAGAACGGTCCAGAGTACATTTTAACAGAAAGGAATTGCTCCAGCCATAAGCTTCCTCCCTAGCAACATGATAATGTGACCGACACACGGAAAGATTTTCTAATAATCAAAGGATTATTAGAAAATTAGTAGTTTCCTTGGATCGTTCCATTTGGATTACACCGTGATTTTATGATTGTATTAATGGATCTGTGTTATCAACTCTTGGGTTCCTCCGGTGTTGCAGACCGCAAATTTTCCATAATTCTATCAGCAGCTCTCAAACAATATGTGGTCCAACCATCCGGTTGATGGTGTTCCTCTTCCACTTCTTTTTTCTCTCTGGTAACATTCTGTTACTCTTTTCGTCCAGCTGTTGCCTTCTTTCCTCGCGATGTGTCCATTTTCTACTTATTTCATAAACTCAAACTTGTTCTAGATCTTATAATTTCAATCCTTCTATTTTCATAATGATCCTTCAGACTGATGTTAGGCACACATACATACTCTTCTTTACATCTATATCTACGTTGATCTTAAGCTTTCTTTTTCGTTTTGGATACAGAAATTCTAACAGAAACTTGCTGAAATGTTAATCTTGGCAACAGTTTACTTGTGAAATTTGTGTCATAATAAAGTCGGATTCATTTTGAAAATGTTGTGCAGATTCAGAGAGACGTTAGTCTGCTAATGTAAGCTGGCAACATAAGTTGTTGCTCTTGTTTTTGTTTGGGTGTGACAAACAAAATAAAACAAAACTCTTGTTTTAAAGATAATCTAAATTACTTTACACGTTCCTATACAGGGTGACATTATTATTTATATGCCTACATGGCATCTACAGTGGGTTGCATATAAAACTAATTATAAAACATATTTTTTGTGTCCATTATTGAAGTGTCCTTCCTTGACTAGCAAGCAAAATTCTTTGGATTCACTTTGATTAAACAAGATTTCATCAAACGAAAAAGAAGAGATATAATATCCACTAAAAAAATTTATGCATTTAGACGATTCGAACCCACGCCCTTTGTACTACTGAGTATGAACGTCACTGTTATTTTAGGCAGCACATTTTCTTATAATTGAGGAAATTACAATTTCAAAAAAGTACGTTTCTACATTCATTTTTTCCTAAATTATCAAAAGTATTAACCATTATCCTATGAAGGAACTTATTCCACTCTATTGACTCTATCGGTTCTAAGTCCAGAACCGTAGGTCCGATTTTCGTTATAATGGTTTCATTGGAATCCTCGTTAAAAATTACAACAAAAATCACTATCATTTCTATTTTATGACAAACTGGAGGATATGCCAACCATAAGTCGAAATTTCCATATAAAATTCTATGGGACAATGGAAAGTGCAAACCCTGTATGTGTATAAAATGAAGAACTAAAAGGATGTATTTCGAAGAAATGTCTTAGGCTTGTAGTAGGAATGAATGAATCACCCTGTAGTTTGTACATTCCAAGAATGATAAAATAAAAATATTCTTACGCGTCGGCATCCTTAGCGCCGCCCTGTAAAAACAACAAAAAATATCCTTAATGAGTATGTAAGCTTCATAAAAAGTTATCTTTAATCATGCTTTGAATGAAAAATAAAAAAGATGAGATGAGAATGTACAAGACAATGCACTGGACAGGAAGAGCAAAGAAGGAATAGACTGCATTGTAAATAAGTTGAAAACATTCGTGAAAATACATGTCCGATGTCCATTCATCAACAAACCAAGACTCATTCAGATGAGACAGAATGTAAAAGACTATATTTTGAAACAAATTGGAAACATTGGTGAAGAATGCATGTCCGATGTCCATTCATCAACAAACCAAGACTCATTTAGATGAGACAGAATGTAAAAGACTATATTTTGAAACAAATTGAAAACATTGGTGAAGAATGCATGTCCGTTATCCATCCATCCACAAACCAAGAGCCATCCAGATGAGATAGAATAAATGGACAATGTTTTGCACCAGAAGAACATATGAGGGATAGACTACATTTTACATGTAGAAAACATTGGTAATGCTTGTTCGTTGTCCATCCGTCATCAAAACAAGTCTCATCCAGATGAGAGAGAAATTCACAACCTAAAAATTCGCGAGAACCTATTGGAACACAGCGATGGAACACATACTTAATACCTACCGAGATTCAGTCAGTCCAAGAAATGTGAAAAAATTGGTTCGAAAATAAAGGCTTCTGAAATGAGCTGGATTTCCATGAAAGATGTCTTGAAAAGACAGATGTCTTGAAAGATAAGTCCGGCCTTTTTGAGAATTCTCTTGAGTTCCTTGCCTTCATTTTTTTCTTTCGGGAAAAACTATTAAACCTTCTTTATACTCGAACCTACATGTCAGATATTCTACAATTCCATCTCAATCTGGACTCAGCCTGTCATTACATTAAATGAAAAGTAACTTTTTTATTTTCTATCCGACGCAGCCGAGAGCTCTCATGGCATCTAATTATCAAAATGCAAATTTTGTATTTATAACGGTGATACTTCCCTGCACGCGCTGCTAGTTAATTGGTACATGATGGTTTGTTACAAACCTATCTTCTAGTATTGTTATTTCCTATTTGGGAGTGTGATTGGAATTTGAATGGACATTGAATATTACCGACAGAGAATTTGATAAGGGTCTCCAACTGATTTTAAAATAGGTAGCCTTAGATCTTCTTTTTGTGTGTTCCTTCCCATTCCCTGTGTGAGCATCAAATTATAAAGTTCTGACAAATTGGGCACACAAATTTATTTATTTTTAAATATTTTATTTAAATTTTCAAAAACTCCGTCAACGCTATTTGGAAAAAGTGCCTCTTACAGCAGACGGTACGGCCTCCAAACATTTTTTTTTTTATTTCGTCCTGAACCGTAAAATATTGATATTTTAAGGTGTATTTCCGATTAAAAAGTGCTTTATTGAAATTAATATAACAATCCAAATCAGGATATTGTATTATGAGGAAAAGCCAGCCAGTACTTTAAGGCAGACAATTTCAAAATGACGCCCGAATGCGACAAATTATGCGACCTTGAAAATTCATAAATATTTCTTGAATAATAAATGCACAAAGCTATTTGGATTACATTTTTTGTTATGCAGGAAAAAAAATTGGGAACATAGGAAAACCGACTACAGGACAGGACTCACTAACAGGGACCATACCTACAGTAGAATTGATCCTAAAAAGCCCAGTGCGCAAATAAGTGTATGTCACAAAGGCGATTAGGCAAACATCAAGGAATCACCTTTTAGGGTCTCACTTTCTATAAAGACACTGTCAGATTGTTCAATTATATGTAAATCTTTTGTCATCATCTGCGGCCCGTTGTTGATATAAACTTTGAAATAATTACCCTTCATTCTGTTTCACATGACCGTTTTTAAAGTATCATGAAATCTAACAACGGTTAGATAGATAATATTTTCATTATCTATTTGCTAATGCAGTTAGGAATCAGGTATCTACATTTTATATCATAATATCTACCATCGTATAATATACCGCTAGGTTCTAATCAAGTTCTCACTCCCCCCGAGAGAGATAGAACCTATACTAATGAATAAGATAATAATCATAAATCAGTACATATATTAAATCTCTTATCCCTTATTGATTTCCATTAGGCGTGGCGCAGTATCTTCTCTATACCAAACAGCATTGCGAATGTATATGTTTTTATTAAATTGTGAATTGCAAATTTTGTTCGTGCGCTTTTTATCGCCCGAATAATTTAAAAATAAAAATAAATGAAACAATTTGGTAGACAAAAAGGAATTAGTTTTGGAAGGATGTCTCATACTAATTGGTAGGTACTGAAAATCCCAATATTTTTTTAGATGTGTAGCTATTTATGTTACTGGAAATTTTGGAAATCATGTGATCAACAGGGCTTCTTGGCGAATTCTCAAAAGAGTATAAGAATTTTCGCAATACAAGTGTGATTAAGGTTAAATAATCACTTAGTTAGTGATTCCCTGAAATAAATCAAGTTGTGCGGCTTTCAATAAAAATTATAACAAGGTGTTGTGTGTGAGGTATAGCCGTAAATACGTTTCCTATAGTACAAACGTAAGAAATAGTACAAAATGTCTCGTCAGTAGCGGGTAATAAGTGAATTATTGTAATTCCATGTATTCCTCATTAGAGAGGTTAGGTAATGTTCTTACGGTTATATGTCGTAGGAAACACTTAACGCTGCCTACTGAAGTAAGGAAAACACTTTATAGCTATCTACATACTTACTGTTTATCCCATTTTCATTAAGAATTCTGACACTAATTTGTTTCCAGAAAATTTGCTGTGTTATCGGCGAGGCGTTCCCCGCAAGCTCAATGATTAACATTTATTTAGATTCGGTGACTAGTAGTAATAGGTTGAGTGGAGGCTGTCGATAATTTTTTTAGTGTCATTAAACTTACATTCGTATTTCATTATTAGAATTTTGTCAAAAATGTGGTGATCTGCCAATATCAATTAACATTATTATTGTTTTCTAAACTCTTAGTTTTCATATCAAAAACAAAAGCAACTGTTCAATATCTGGTAACCTTTAATATTTTAATCAAAATCATGGGCGTAGGAAGGGNATTTATTTAGATTCGGTGACTAGTAGTAATAGGTTGAGTGGAGGCTGTCGATAATTTTTTTAGTGTCATTAAACTTACATTCGTATTTCATTATTAGAATTTTGTCAAAAATGTGGTGATCTGCCAATATCAATTAACATTATTATTGTTTTCTAAACTCTTAGTTTTCATATCAAAAACAAAAGCAACTGTTCAATATCTGGTAACCTTTAATATTTTAATCAAAATGAATAAATCAATCGAATAACCTTTTTATTGAATCTGCAGTAGAAACAAACTGATTGGTGCAATAAATATCAGAAAGACTCCCATCACACAATCTCACGGACACGCAAAGACATCGCATTAGGTACCAACCTATCCAGTGCAATTAAATATCATACATTATATAGGAACTGAACCTTTGACCTTTTGATTAGAAAGCATTGTGAGTTACACACTACAAATAAACATAATTATTACACATATCTATTGCTTCTGGTATAGGTAATTGTATTAGTCTCAAAAACAGTAGACCTCACTCATTTAAAATGAATCTAACAAATATAATATTATAAACCCCATTTCTATAAATTGAACCTGACAAAAACCCAGTGGAGTTACATTTCGGTTTACAAAAAAAAAAAGAATGCATTTTCCTTTCAAAAGGTAGGGTAATTTTAATTTTTAGGTATGTTTTTATGTAAGAGCCTATTTGCAAAAATCATGTTTTGAACCTAACGCGGCCTTGAACAGTTAATCTGAAAACTGCTTTGCATTTTAAGCACAAAGTTATGATTTTATTTTGTAAATTTTATTATTTTTTCCGAAAGGTGAATTCTAGTTTTAACATAACGATAAACTTAAAACGTTTGTTTATCTGTCGTTCCGCGTTAACTCTCCAAGAACTTGTCTCACATGTATGATCATAAAAATTTCTGATTTAATTTTGGGGTCCTAATGGGGCGGCCAACACTATGGTAGCCATTTCAACTGAGCACTACAGTTCACGAAACTACTAGTAATAAGACCTAACGTGTTGGAATATTTGCAGAAACCAGAAAAGACATGGGCCTCCGAAATCATGTCAATCACTGCCATTCTTTTATGTATTCACATCAGTAGCACAAACATATTATCAATGTTTGACCCGTGAGAATGTCACTCTCGGGTAACTTCTTAGAATCTCAAATATTCATAAATGAGTGGGAGGATATTTGGTCTTCGGAGAGTTGCTTACATTTGGAAATTAAAAGGCAGCATTTATAAATACCCGATAAATATTACCAATAATCCTCGAGGAAAAGCTTTTGTAGAGGATCGCCCGGTAAACAGAAGGGCGTGGGTTCAATCCCCAGCAGAGTCACAAAAATGATTGAGCTTGTATTTCGATACACCTTGTGTAAACAGTCTGAAAGATTGTCAATTCAAGTAGGTGTCGCTTAACTAGCTTCTCACAGTGTTCAATTGGAATTAATAGTCAAACGAGTTTATAGAACTCTCACATGTTGGACCAAGATCAAAACCATTTTATAAACAGATAGAAGTCTATTTATCATTCAAGTCTAAGATAAAAACAATGTTTTAGATGCTATTGTATCCGGTTTTCTTCAAAATGGTTTGCCCAAGAGAATACAAATTGTTTGCAATTATTGATAATATTTGTATACTAGGTTGTGAGGAAGCAATATTTAATGGGAACCCAAAGGTGAATGATTCCAATTCAAACACAGCATTTCGCTTTCAACTAATGGGGTTGTTAATCTCAGCTGGGTTGCTCCAAATTCTGAATAAAGTAGGCAGGTTCAATTGAACATTGTGAAATAACTTTACCAGAAATACAGGAAAGTTGTAGGACTAGCTTTCTAATGAGGAAACAATATTGAATGGGAACCCAAAGGTGACTGATTCCAATTCAAAAGTCCAAACACAGCATTTCGCTTTCGACTAATGGGGTTGTTAATCTCAGCTGGGTTGCTCCAAATTCTGAATAAAGTAGGCAGGTTCGATTGAACATTGTGAAATAACTTTACCAGAAATACAGGAAAGTTGTAGGACTAGCTTTCTAATGAGGAAACAATATTGAATGGGAACCCAAAGGTGACTGATTCCAATTCAAAAGTCCAAACTCAGCATTTCACTTTCGACTAATGGGGTTGTTAATCTCAGCTGGGCTGCTCCAAATTTTAAATAAAGTAGGCAGGTGCGATTGAACATTGTGAAGTATCCTTTCTAATGAGGAAAAAATATTGAATGGGAACTCAAGGGTGAGTGATTACAATTTAAGGTCCAAACACAGCATTTCGCTTTCGACTAATGGGTGTTAATCCCAGCTAGGTTACTCCAAATTCTGGATAAATGAGGCAGGTATCTTTACCGGAAAATCCGGAAATACAGGAAAGTAGTAGGACTACCTTTCTATAAGCATAGACTGCTGAGCTGTTATGATATCTGCGTTTCTCCAAATTCAGCTACTCAGAGCTGGAGATTTTGTGAATCGAATCAAATTCTGGACCAATAAATTAGTGCCAAATTCCCATTAATTTCTATTTTTTTTNTTCCCATTAATTTCTTTTTTTTTTTTTACATTTTTCCCAATTGGAAAGATTGGAATAAGGGGGCCTATGTCAACTTATGGGCAAGAGCGCGATATTTAATGGGAACGATCTTTAATTACAGACTCGAAACCAAAGCTAGTATTCTCATAATGTATAGGAATATTTTAAGTCCCTTAAACTCTTGAAATGTATCTGTCTTCCCCAAACACTTGAACTTATTTAGGACCTCTTTTAAACATCTGGTTTAATCCTGTGGGAAGACAGTCTACAATCGATTCACAAAATACACATGCTGAGAAACAGAATCCATATGTGTTTGTGTTTTGATGTGTTCATTTATTTATAGAATGCAGATTTAAATATTTATGATATTATGGTAACTCACGATTTGTATTAAGACAAAATATAAAAGTGACACACATTGATTAGAATGTAGAAACCTTTAGCTCTATTGGTCAATCATGGACGATAAACGCTGTAATGGGTGAGTAGAGGAGGAAATGTGGTGAAGTGATGCGAAGTAGCAGAGATGTGGTTCATTGTGGTAGTGTGGTACAACTTTGGAAAACACTACTTTTACAACCGTAAATAAGGGATATTCTCTTTTGTCGTTTCAGTGAAATTAACACAAGCGGCAAATAAGGATGTTGCGATATTATCGATATCGATAAATATCGATATTTTCTTTCGATATTTCCGATATTTATATCGATATCAGGGATTCGATAATATCGGATATCGGAAGAAAAATGTCGATATCGAATCAGAATGTCATAGGAAGAATCCTAGAGCATATCAGATCCTTTGTGTAGTATAAAGTGGATTGACACTTTCTCCCCTATTTTATTCAATGCTTATCCCTAGCAGCTCTTTGTTATTGTAGTGACCAATGAAATATCGGGCGAAAAATATGTCACGATGTCAAAAATAATACAAATGTTTAGTTGATTGGCGGATCATTTAGACAATTTTGTAACAAATGGCATAGTAGTTCAAATTTTTCAAACAGATAGCAGTAATGAGCAAAAGATTTCGTATGGCCGAGTTAAAAATTGCCATCTCGGATCCTTCTAAAACTGTTTTGTTATTTGTAAAATATAATATATACCTACTTTATACTAGGTAAAATTTTTTTTAAAAAAAAAATGCATTCCATTTGCTGGTTTTAAAGTAATCATAATCCGTACAGTAAAGTAAGCTAGCAAAGTTTAAATTAAAGCTTCCATTCTCACATTATAACTTTTTAAACTGGAATCCGAACCGATATCTTTCGATATTGCCAATTTGGATATTTCCTTTGCGATAATATCGCGATATGGATACCAGAAGAAATATCGTTATCGATATTGGATATCGCATAAAAACCAATATTTCAACAAACCTAAGCACAATGCTGAATAATTTATCCCGAAAAAGAAGAAAGCAGATGTATAAAATATGAGGTGCACGTTGCTAAACTCAAGCGATTTGATGGGAACTCGTGGTGTATGACAAAGACAGTTGGAACCAGTGAAATAGCAAATAGCAATGCCAAGGTTCTACTTGATTTGGAGCGTCAGCCAATTTCTTGAATCAATGTTGTTGTGTCACATTATTTCCAATTGGGTGTCCAAGCAGTCCAAGCTACAGTAACAAGATGACCTAAAGTGTTTATAGTGGTAAAAAGAACGTTCCATTTAGTAACGAAATTAAATTTTATACAACCCCCCCCCCCCATATCTGTTCCTGATTATTTTTTATTTTTGAAAAAACGAAAAGGAAATTTTTCCTTATTTTACTTGTACTTTTATTTGAACAAAAAATATTTAAATTTCTTGAGAAATCGACACTTTTTGTCAATAAAAGTCACTTCCGGGGGGTCGAACCTGGATCTCACCATAACCATTCGATTGCACATTATTAGTATATAATTCTTTATTGAATGAACTTTTATAATTGCTCAGGTGAAAATAGAGATAGAAAACAGGAAGACGTTAGTTTTAGAAGGAGGTAAATATTATAAAATAAAATAATGTTCATTCAAAGGGCGGGTTAATTCCTGAGGAATTCTCTTCCACCCAACCCTTTGGGTGGAAGCACAGGGCCCTTTTCTGGTCATTCTGGGACACGCTGTATTCTATTTATCACTGAATCGTATTCGTATCTAAACATTGTTGCACTCTTCACTTCATTCTTCATCTTCATTAGCCTCCGGGATTACCAGATGAAGAATTAGATTTACGACCAATTCTATTTTTATGTCCCTGACTCGAAGATAGGTAGTTACTATTAGAGAGGTAAAAAATAATACAAAATGCAAAGAATTTTTTATCTTTTTCTTTAATGCATTCCAATTGTTGCATTGTTTTCTGTATTATGCACAAATGATGCAACGGTAAACTGCATATTTTATTAGATTAAAGCACACATCTTTGTTTACTTTAAAATGAATAGTCATTCATGCGTATGTGTGTTCATATGCAGAAATTCATTCTTCCTTACGTATTATAAAACAAAGTCCCCTGCCGCGTCTGTTTGCGATAAACACAAAATCTACAGAATGGATTTTCAGCAATGAACAGAGTCATGAGGAAGGTTTATGTGTATGATGAACACCGAAAAATTAACCGTTTTTTGAGTTTTGACCTCTTAATCCTTAATTTAGCACGTAGTTCGCAAAATTATGATAAGAATAATGTTTATTTTTATTAGATATTTTTTTTTACATTGTGATTCCCTATATAAGTACTCTGTGTACTTTCAGGGATCAAATGTTTTAAGGATATTTTTTTTTTTTAAGTAATTTTTTTTCTTTATCTATACTTATAAAACGCAAAGCCCAGTTGGTATACTGACTGACTGACTGATAATCAACGTGGCTCCACGATGGCTAAACGTAGAGACTTGAAACTTTGCACAAAGGTCCCTTTTAGTATGTAGGTGCGTAATGAGAAAGGAAAAAAAATAAAGTTCAAGTGGGAGCAAGTTACCGCCAAAAATGCTGCTATTTAGCTGGTTTTTTTGCAATTTTTTTTCTGGGCAAACTAAAAGAGATAACGAAAAATGACCATAGTATATGTGGACCCTATAAAAAATATAAAATTTGAAAACTTCCGGTTTGTATCCGATTTATGGACGGTTTTCACCACCAAAAAATTGAGGAGTACCACTTCGGGATGAGTGAGAAAGCTGAAATTTGATACAAAGGTGTCCGAAGTACAAAAAGTCATATCCTTGAATAAAATATTGAATTTTCTAATCATGGGCAGTGCTCACTCTGGGGGTCGGTTCCACCAAAAACCATTGTTAAGAAGTATCACTTCGGAATTAGCGAGAAAGGTGAAATTTTATAAGAAGGTGTTCCGCAGTGCAAAAAGTAATATCTTTGAGTAAAATATTGAATTTTCTAAATAGGAGCCGTGTTTAGTCTGGGGGATCGGTTCCACCAAAAATCTAAAATTGAGGAGATATAAATCCGCGATCTCGAAATTGTTGTTGAATTTTGTAACCGTAGCGAAGCACGGGAAAACAGCTAGTTTATATTATATTTTCATTTTCTATTAAGTAATATTTTTGTATTTTTTCTTTCATTTCTTTTTTATTCTCAATTGATTTTAAATTAGATGGTAGTTTGTTCATTAGTGTTGGAATCTGGTGACTGTAACATGTTTTTCTTATGTTTGGTGTTATGTATTGTGTTTACCTGGTGTTGAATGTTCTGTTGCCTGTATTTTTCGTCGCAGTAGTAGTTTGTTGTCATTATAAAATTGTGTAAGTTTTTGAAATTTAATATTTTATAGTGTTTTATGTATTCATTTTATTATTGATTTTTGAAGCTTTTCTATAGGTTTTAGGTTGGTGTCTGATGTGTATTCATAACTTTCAATTCCATATCTTAATACTGATTCGCATAGTGTTTTATATATCATAATTTTTGTTTTTATTGGAACTATTTTCTTTATATATTCTAATTTGTATGTTATCTTTTGTGTTTAATTTTTTTCTTATATATTCTGTTTGATGAAACATTCCAGAGTTATTAGTTCGAATCCGGAATCAGTCAAACTAAATTTTCGAAAATNCCCCCCCCCCCCCCAGCAAACCATACGCTAAGACCTGAGAAAAATTATCAGAATTTATAAATCTCCAACCGTTTTCGAGTTAAAGTCGGTTTTTGTATCGGTATAATAGAATAATTCCAGCATGGGAATGGTCATGCCCCTAATGCGGCAAGAGAAACGGGCGCAGCCTGCTAGTACACATATAAGAGTAATTTATTCTCCGAGTGCAGGTTCACATAAATACTTCAGAGCATACAATTTTCAAGGCTCTTGGTAGAACTATCAAATGTAAAAAATTAAAATGACGAAAATTTTTGACTTTAACTCCAAGACAATTTCCTAAACATTTGTTCGTCTGAATTATTCTTTTATAATTGGATTAGAAGAAATTACGACTTCATAAATTATCGAGTATTAACTGATTTATCATCAACCAATTCTATTGAAAAGATAAGGCCTCCAGAAAAAGGGTCATATAAATCTAAATTGCCGTTCCGAAAAAGAAAATTAATGTAAACTTGTTTTTTTAAAAAAATCGTTNTTTTTTTTTTTTTTTTTTTTTTTTTTTTTTTTTTTTTTTAAATCGTTTTACAGCTTATTTAATGGAAAATACTTCCACCTTATTTGACCCACAGATCATATTTATGGTTCTCAGGATGTAAAGCCCTGTGTACTAATTATCTCTTAAATCCTCCACTAAACTAATTTTTTGTGGTAATGTTGCCACTTGTCGCTACGCACAATAATGTAGCTACTGAATCGTCCCGGCCAGCCTGATTTCACCCCGAAATCACAAGCCTTCAGTTAAAAAATTCCTAAACCTCCGGGAATTGAACCCGGGTCAAGCGCATGTAATACCAGTGTGATACCCATTAATAGACCGGGAGGACTGCTCCATAGGACATATGGTTTTAACGAACTTCCCTTTTTCTTATCACACCCTGTATATTTCAAAAATGCAACTGTTCCCATGGGCACTTTAAAATTTAATTATCCTGAACAATACACTCACCAACTCATCACATGGCACAGGTCTCATTGGAATACAGTACGTTAGTGCCTGTGTGGGGTCCTCACTATCTACAACATTATGTACACGAACCTCAGCCAGTTATACCTAAATCTTATATTTATTTAGATAGAAACTTACATAATATATGTAATTAACTCACTAGTATAATTGTGTGAGCTGTAAATTTCTCCTCTTAGTAAAAATGTTCACCATAAGGCCCCAGGTGGCCCAAAAGGGGTCCAAAACCAAGTACCTACTAATCAGTAATATCCGTAATTTCCATATTATGAACATAAATCCAAACCAAGTTTGGAATTAAACGGGGTAAGTGTACGTTCATACCAAGTTTTATCCGTACAAAGATGTTTAATTATACAATCGGACAAAGCGTTAGAGGGTTATCAAGAAGCAAACAGAAGAAATTTAAAGTTCAAATTACGTAGACTTTAGTTAGTTTGTCTTTTTGTTCCATAATAACTATAGAACGTTTGCCAGTTCTATTCTTATAAATCTTCGTATGGACATTTTTTTGTGATCATAAAATTGACTTTTACCTATTATAGGTTCATAGAAATTTTTTGGGTCCAATTGGGCCATGATTCATGCTGTCCGTTGCAAGTAAGTGAGATCTACAGTTTTTTTATTTCTACTTTGACCGGCTCCGTAAAGGTGCTGTGGCTTAAATTGAGCACATTTTCGGTCACGTGTCCATGTCTATAGAAAGAACATATATTTTTGTATGCCGCACTAAAGTGGTGTTCAACAATATTCGGACGCCCACGTACATGTTTATAAGAACTTTCTGACACAAATGAGAATCCAGACTCGTTCCCATTTGCGTACGAACTACAACCAACGTAACTTATCTTCAATGATCGGAAGACAGCTGTCGTAATTACCGTGCTATTTTGTTGGCTGATTAAATTACCTTTTTGGCAGATACATATTTCCGTTGCATATTATAAGTACGAGTACCTATATCATGTACATAGATACCTACCAATACATTTCTGCAAATCTGCATAATATGCACCTTGCACAATGCACCATTGTCACTGTCATGATTGTTTTATGCACTCTACTAAAAGATAAATATGCAACAGAACCAAATAGATTGTAATCCTAGAAGGAGAAATGCATTGAGTGTGTAGGAAGTGCATACATATATAATATTCTTAGAATAAACTGCATTAACATTACAGGTATATGCATCCATCAACCACCCGGACATACAAAGTTTATCAAGGTGACGGTCAACAACTTTCTCAGGAAGGCCAAACCGGGATTCATGTATAATTCTAGCAGTATTTTGAATACCTAATTAACCTTTGTATTCGACCAAGAAGAGGAAAAAAGTCCAAAAATCTGAGAGGAAAAAAAAATCTGTCCGTCCCCCATACCCTTTTGAGCGGCACTTATGCTACTTTTTGACAATTGGCCGATTTTGTATTGGTACCATTTGGTTTTAATTTTCAGTATGTAACTGTGGCGAAAAGTATCCCAAATTGGATCTTCAAAATTTTATTAAAATCGGGAAAGAACGGACAAACGAATTTTTATTCCATTATTTGATTATTTTTTGTCTTAACGGCTCTTTAATATCTATTGGTAATTCCAGACGGGGATTCTGCTTACTACCTAAGAGCGTGAAAGATTTTGGCGATTGGGGGGTGGGGGATATCATTATCTAGAGTCAACATCGGTAAAATAATTAACCTCAATGATAATTTGGCAGAGTTTTTCTGTTATATGAATCAAATAATATTTTAACAATCAGACGTTTGCCGGTCATATTGACCAATTGACACAAAGTTCATTTTCCGTACAGGGTCAAGAGTGTCTATTACGGAACATAAGTAGCCTTGGTTTGTCACTGGGGTTTCATAATATGAAGAAATCCTAGAGCAACTTGTTTCCTCATGTCTCTAAACGTAGTACGGAAATGCTCGCACAACCAAACAGGGCGACATACTCGTACAGGTTGTATCTAATCAATTGCATGGAGCGGTCCTCTCTCACGAGTATAGCATTTATACAGGGAGGAGAAATCTTTAATAACTTTTGAAGAGGTGTGTAAATTAGTGGGCTTAAACAACATAAATACTCAACTTTATAAAATTGCAAATTTTTCGTTGTCTGTTTCGTGCGTGTTTTTTAAGCAGATTCCCATCATGCTTCAATGAAAATTTCTCTGTTGAGTTTTGGTGTCAAAATTTGGTCGATCCATATAATATAAATATCATATTGATATTTGCCACAAAATCTTAATCTTAAAGGATTTGATAAAGCGGAAAATAAATCTAAAATGCAACCCTAAACAAAACATTATTCGCTTTCTTCGATCAGTCGTCATTGTGTACCGGCAAAAATGATATTGGGCTAAAACTTGCTCAAACGAATTGGTCCTCCTGGGACTTATACGGGATCTTGAAATTCTCTGAAAGTACCTATATAGATTTTATAATGTTGGCTAGCAGATGGCCGCAACTTAATTATGCGTCTTTTCTTGTGGCTGTAGACTTCCTTTTTTGTACTGTGCAAATATCGAAATATTGACCATGACCTGAAGTTGTATTTGCTGAAGTTTCTTTGTAATTTACTATTTACAGTCGGCTATTTACTTTTTTCTTTAATTTTCAACTACTCGTGGCAGAAAAAAAATCCCAATTTTTTTTCTGCGTTGGGTAATCACCACCAGGACCTGATGTTGCCTACAATATGAGAGGAAACTTTTTCCCAAAGTTTTGAGCTACGTTGATTTTATCAGTCAGTCAGTAACCAAAATTTCATCATCACCTACCCTATACAGCCATTCAAAATTATTATTCAACTGGATTTTGGAGTCTCGCTGCACCCTGTATATTGAAATTATTGCTATGCATGTATTAAGACAAACTCATGGAAGATATAATGTCTATCTGACGTAACCTTACTCCTCAGATTATGACATTTGCCCGTGAGGAAAAATGTTGTGAACAATTTGAACACTGACAAAGAAAAATCAATCAAATTGTGACGAGTATTATAATTAGATATTATTCACCATTTAAATAAGAAAACTCAAGGTTGGGGGCTCACGGATCAAGCGGTCCCAGATTTTGAGTGCTTTATATTAAATTTGATGAAATTATTTTTTTCATAATATATACCTATACTAGCAGGATACGCCCGCTTCGCTTGGCGCCTTAGAGGCATGGCCGTTTATAGTTTCAACCCCAAAAGTGGCCTATGTCCTTTCCTAAAGTTTAGTCTATCTCCATACCAAATTTCATCAAAATCGGTTCAGTAGTTTAAGCGTGAAAGCGTAACATACATACAGACAGACAGATAGACAGACAGAGTTACTTTCGCATTTATAATATTAGTATGGATTTTATTTTTGTCTTCGTCACGGACAGAGTCGACCCTTTGTTGATGATTTTGTTGCTTACTATTTTGAGAGCGGAACAAAAGTTTCGCTCGCAATTTGCAATTCAGGTTTGCTTTGCGATTTCTTTGCGTATTTGTGATTCAGACAGTAGGAAAAAAATTGTTCGTGTTCTTCCGAATTTGATAAAAAATTCAGCGATTATCAGGGTAGGTCCACAGATAGTCCAATATCACTTTTATTTGCCCCAGTGCTGAGTGGATTACTGTTTGTCCCAAATTTGGAGGGTATGTTCAACTTAGCTTTCTCATTGATCCATATGATTTTAATTAAATTAATTTCAGTTATTTCGTCTACATAGGAGAAATTATGAGGAAGCTATTCTGAACTTTACTAAACTAACCGTTCACTTCAAATGGAAATAAATTAATTATAATCATATTATGGGTTGTTTCATAAAAAGGCTAATTTGAATCCACCCTCCAAACGATAAACTTTAATTTGCCTTTGTTGATGATAGTGGTAGTTATTATTCCAGGAGCGGTTGACCGCATCTAATCATAACCCGGGATCAGTTGTCTGCAATAATGCTACATTTACATTTACAACCTGTAGAAGCATTATTATTTATAGGACATCGTTTGGTTGCTCATTGTTGATGCTGTTGTTGTTGATGATGATTTTGTTCAACAAGCCACTAATTAGATTGTTAAAGGTTACAAATTGTACTCGTTACATGATTTATTGTGGCACCTATAGTCAGAACCTTCATAGGAAACATTAGTTCTGATGGCACTATTTAAAAACATGAAAAATCAATCACGGCAGTTGATGAGTCAATCTTGTTATCGGAACATGTACGAGGCTTTTACGAGGAAATAAATTAGGGTAAGATTATATCTTTAGGAGACATTTCAGAGTGTGTATCATACTCAGCTTACATCACCGTACAGGATACTAAAAAATATAAAATGAAATACGGTACGGTTTGGGAATAACTCAGGTAGCTAATAAATATGTTTATTTATTATATAGATAGTGATATTGAAAAGATAGTAAAAATACTTTTTAATGTTACGATTTATTATTATGCCTACATAAAAATTGTGACATAATATAACACAAATAAATCGCTAGCTCAACTTTTTTCTGGTAGAATGTTGAATTTGAGTTAAGTAAATATATATCTCGCGGCTGTAGAGAGGCCTGAAAAGTGCACTTTGTGACGTGAAGTAATATATCACTTGTGCAACGCTCATTGTATTTGACTTGGCGGGCGGAGCGCTGTCGCGCTCCTCAATTTCTTTGTGTTATTATGTCATAATTTTTGTGGGCATCATAACATTAGAAAGTATTTTCAACAATCACTCTAAGCTACACTTAAACAAATTACATATAATGGTAAATCTAGTCGCTATTACTATAGCTACTCAATTATCCTCGGGAAGCTGAGTTTCCCCCAATCACAACCAGACCAAATAGAAAATTTGAAAACACCTCTATCAAATTTTCGACCCGTCCAGGAATCGAACCTGGAACCTTCTTAGTGCAAGTCGAGTGTGATGCGTACTCTGCTCAAATAGACTTCTCACGGAGAAGTCTATTTGAGTTAATTAGATACCTAATCTTTGCAAGAAAAAAATATCTTTACTCTACATATTCTTACTAGAATGCAATCCCATATCTTACTACCTACTTCATTCAACAGTGCTTGGTTTGGTGAAATTTCTTCTTCGAACCACTGTTTGATATTTTCTATCCATTATGTTTCAGGTCTTCCCCTTTTCTCCTGCCATCATTTTGGAGATTAAATATTAGCCACGGTTATGGGAAAGCGACAAGTGGATCCTCTAGTTTTCATGCGGAAGTATAGAACCAAAAAAAGTGAAACTTATAGTAGACTTCGTGACAAAGTTGGATCGATTATCAATTAATAGTGAGTGTTTGATTTATGAGGTAGCGTATGGTAAAATCACTATAAGCTATAGTGTGTTCACAAAATCTGTGTCTCATAAATATTAGTATTTAATATTTGGCTACCTTTGAAATTCTATTGCGTCAAGTTGTTGGCATATTTTTTTTTTTTTGTGGTGTACCTACTCCATTCTTATTAAACTATTTTACTGTAAAATCCCTATTGATTTTTTTGATTTTTAAAACTCCCACGAAAAACTGATCTTTTGACTCACTTATCCAAATTCTAGATAATTCGTCTTTGTAGAAAAAGAAATACCAGCACTCAAATACAGGGTGCGGCAATTAGTATTTCCACATTTGAAAGAGCTGGCAAATAAAAATGAAATGAGATATTTGGAAAATTATTTTGTACTCTGAAATCTTGTGTATTCTAGTTTTTTCATCTATGTTTTGTAAATAATGTCGTACAAATGACGGCCTTGACGAGAGATACACATTTGGAGTCTTTCGCGAATGTTTTCAATGACTCTCGTCAGCATACCAGAATTAATTTGGATGATTTCTTCAAAAATTGCCTCCTTTAATTCTTCAGTGGTCCTAGGGCGATGTTTGAAAACCTCAGTCATCAGGTAACCCCACAGGAAGAAGTCACAGGGACTCAAATCCAGCGATCGAGGATCCCACGAAATGTCATGCCGTAAGGAGATCACGTGACCGAGGAACTTGTCCTGGAGAATCTCACGAGAACGATTAACTGTATGGGCCGTAGTCCCATCCTGCTGGAACCAGAAGTCCTCTATGTTGTCCTCTTCTTCGTATTCCTCAACCTTTGGACGCAAAAATTCCTCTAACATGCTGCAGTATCGTTAGGACGTCACGGTAACTGTAACGCCACCTTCCTCAAAGAAGTAAGGGCCTATAATCTCAATGGCGGACACGGTGCACCAAACCGTAATCTTTGGGCTGTGAAGTGGTCTCTGATGAAGCTCTTGAGGGTTTCCGGGTGCCCAGGTTTCAGTTTTGCCTATTGACGCTGCCCGACAGGTGGAAATTTGCTTCTTCGCTCGTCCATAAAACTGCAGTTGGTGGCACTTCCTCACGTATCGCTTTGCAACAATCCGGTCGTCTGCCCCAGTCAGCTGTGGAAAATTCATGGACCATAACAATCTTGTAGGTGTAACTTGAGGTCGCAGTGTACAATTCGTCCCAAGGTTCTGTCCGAAATTTAAAGAGCAACCGCATGTTTCCGTGCAGAGCGCCTTGGGACTGCACAATGGATTCCCTCACTCTGACGATGTTTTCAGGGGTCCTCTTCCATTTTAACGATCAATTCCGTTTCAAACCTAAAGCTGATGATGTGGTCCTAAAGTTGTGAACCCAACTCAAAATTGTTTTTCGACCAGGAACTGGATCTGTGGATTGCAAACCATACCTTGTGCGGAACGCCCTCTGAATGGCTATAATGGATTCACTTTTTTTTAAAAAAAACACCTCGACAACGAACGCACTCACGTGACCAAATCATTACGACAACTAAAAACTAGATGTCATTTCGTGTTGAATATCACATCCCCCTCGCTCCTCCCACTATCACTTCCTCTCCCACGATTTTTTGAAATGTGGGAAAACTAATAGCCGCACCCTGTATAATTGATACAAGAAATAAGTTTCGGCGTCAGAACAAAAATATTCTTGTCTTCTCAACGAGTATATTTGGAAGAGTGTTGAAATTGTCTGCATTGTTTCATTCAAACACCCGCTCTTTTTGGTCCGTCTTAACAGCATTCGCCAGACATATTTCTAGTGTTCCAAATCAGGTCCCCCCTTGACAATGCAATTTTAATAGGATCGTTCTTTCTTAACTCAAATCACAAAAGGGTCATCAGAGAGTACAAGTCACGGTCGTGAGCCTTACATTCATATCCATCCTTCCTTTTATGGAATTCCCAAACGAACAAAGACACTGAATTTCCCTGTTAGGATTTCAGACAAAAAAGTAGGTAATAAAACAAATATTTATTTCGTTGTACATTTTGGATGCAGATGCACTTTATAACCACTCTGTATATGAAGACAGGTGTTCTAGCAGTGTACTTTACAAAATTCATTAAAATTATTTTACTTTACCAAGCAGGTACTTACTTTTATTCTGGTCGCATAATTGAACGAGTGGGATGCGATTTAATAAGATTTATCAGACTCGTAAATTATATTTGAATTATATCACTGGATACCTGGAGACTTGTTCAAATCACTTTCGATATATCTTGGTAGGTAGTAGATAAAATTAATAAAATATCATTGCTATGGTAAAGCGGCAAGTGGTTCCTAAGTTTCGGGCACCAAGCGGATTTTCACAGAGAGACCTAATGAACCCTCACAGAATTTTGAAAATGTGTGCTCCGGAAAAAGTTATTTTTTTTTAACTATTCAATCAAACTATTCACTATGTGCTTCAGCTTTTATTTTGACATCCATTTTCTCCAAACATGTTTGAAGTTTTGAAAAAGGAAAGAACACTGGTCATTTTCAAGATATTGACGTTCGCAAAAAAATTTTGAATTTGTTACCAAAAATAAGATAAATCAAGTTTCCTCTTCATTCAACTTAGGTACATTTTAGGCAATTTTCCAAAGGCTAACAAAAACAAAAGGGTATCTAAAACTATCGCATTTTCACAAGCAATTCATAGCTTAGTCACCACTAGCATATAATTGGAAGTATCCTTTTAAGATCAGAATGATAAAACATTCAACACCAAAAAGTCAACCTGTTGAGAGGGGAACCAAATCATTTTGGTATATTTTATTTATTTATTTGAAAGATAAAGAGAAATTACATTTTACAGTAAAAATTAAAAAAATGGAGTTAAAAAATAATAATAATACAAACAAAAAAAATTAAGAGCTAAACCAAAACAATTATGAAACTATAACAATTGAATGAAAATATAGCAATAATAATAAAAAATATTAATAATAAATAATGAAAAAGAGGGGGAAAATGATAATAAATAAATAAGAATTAAAAAACAAAAAGAAAAAAATAATAGTAATAATAATGAAAAAATTAAATTTTGTTCAACAATTTTGCAATTTTTAAGAATTTTACACCTAAGTCTATTTTTTTTTAAATCATCCTGAAGAATTATCTCTATTCTAGCGTCTAACTTGAATTGTCTTCTGACCACCTCCAATTCGGGACACTCAGTCAGCCAATGCTTAATATTAAGAAGACATTTGCCACTACAAATGAATTAGAATGAAAATATATAGGTATATAGAAGATCTTCATTGAATGTCCGAAGCTAAGATTACAAGATAAAGGCGTAATGGTAAACCTTACTGATGTAAAACAAATAGGTACATAACCCATCAAACGGTTTATAATCATCTTACGACCACGCTGCGTGTACTTGATAAGTGAAACAGACATTTTTTATGTAGTTGTTTTTATGACTGCATCAAGTGACCTATTAATTAACATACTTAAATCATAGCTGATCTCAATGGTAAAGAGGTTTTATGATATTGTATTTTGTCACTGATTATCAAAAGTGCTACCAAATGAATGCCTGGACAAAGTTGAGATCTACAAGTAGTTTTAACGATATTTTTCGTTGAAGGCTGCGTTTGTACCACCATAACTCTCGAACACTCTGTCCGTTTGAGATAAAACATTGCATCATAGACTAATCAGAATCATTTATTTTTCCAAACACTTTAGGAAGGTCTTTTAAAGGTCCTTCCTCAATAGTTTCCCTTGCCGTGTAAGAAAAAAAAATGAAACATCAAAGAATTACATGTCATCAGTGTTATAGGATGACATGGTAAAATCTCATTTTTCTTCTAGAGTTTAAAAATAGTTTCAATTGCCGGAAGTGACCTTTATTGACAAAAAGTGTCACAAAAAGTTTTACAAAAAGAACCATTTTCGTTCTCATTTCTTTCACATTAGAAATAAGAAAAATTCAATGCAATAACAGGAAGTGACATTTATTGACAAAAAGTGTCACAAAAAGTTTTACAAAAAGAACCATTTTCGTTCTCATTTCTTTCACATCTATATATATAAAAGTGAATGTCTGTTTCTTTGTTTATTTGTTTATTTATTTATTTGTTTGTTTGTTCGCTTATAACTTACGAACTACAGCTCGGAATTGCACGAAACTTTGCACACTTATTTGTTTTTACCCGGGGAAGGTTATAGGCACGGTATTGTCCGGCCATTTTAGTTACGGCCGATTTTACGGCCGATTTTCCAATTTCTTCCTCAAAATTTTCCGAATTTTGGCCAATATCTTAAGATTTGTCGCGACAACATATCAACTCAAAGCGAGAAAGTTTTAGGTAACATCTTTATCCTTCATTTAGGACATATTTTGCAAAATTGTGACTAGCCATTCGAGGGTTACAAGTTCGAATCCGGGATCGGGCACAATAAAATTTTGACAATACTCATTGTTTAGCCAAAACGGTAAGAGATATAGAAAAATTGATGGGAATGAACCCCCCCAAAACCATAGCCTGAGACCCCAGAAAAATGATCACAGTTCAAAAATATGCAACCGTTTTCGAGTTACGGCCGATTTTCCGATTTTTGTATGGGAAATCATAGAATACTATAAGAAACGGTAATAGATATAGAACATTTGATAGGAATGGCCCCCCCCCCAAAAAAAAACAAAGACTGGGAGCCCAGAAAAAATATCAGAGTTGAAAGCCCTCCAACCGTTTTCGAGTTACGGCCGATTTTCCAATTTTTGTATGGAAATTAAAATTTTTGTTTGATTTAAATAAAATTATGTACAAAAGCGGTTAGTGCAATGCCGATATAATTTAATAGAATTGAACACCAAGTTTGTTGGGTAGAACGTGTTGGGAGTAGTATTGGGTTAGGTTCCAAAAAAAATAAAATGCGTGTTGAAGTCTGCTGAGTTTAGGCTGGGTCTGCGACCCAGCCTAACCTTGCGCAGACTTCAACACGCATTTTTTTTTTTTTGGAACCTAACCCAATACTACTCCCAACACGTTCTACACAGCGTAAAAACCCGTTACGTGTTCTTCCTAGGTTAACAAACCCATGTTCTTCCTAGGTTAACAAACGTGTAGGTAATATGTAATCTTTGTGTATGCTCTGATCGCGTTTAAAAGGTTGCACCTCGGTGATATGATTATTAATGTGGGAGTCAGATTTATTATCATTTTTTTCTCTCATCTTCTCGAAACGAAGTTCGGGTACTCAGCTAGTTAGAAATAAGAAAAATTCAATGCAAAATTTCCTATCTTATTTCTTATTGTTATTGATATTTTCTTATTTCTGTGACCTTGCTGTGAAAGTAATGAGAATGTTAGAGATTTTTTTTTTTTTGGTAAATGTTTCCTTCATTAGGTTACTTATCACTGTTGGTCCTAAATCTCCCACTTGCTTTAGACTTTTTACCCGAAAATGGTCGTTTTCTTAACCGGCAATTTTTAAACTCCAACAGAAAAATCAGGTTTGACTTTGACATCCTAGGATACTGATGAAAATGAAAATGTACAACTTTGATGATTTAATCAGATGAGAAACGTCTTTTGGAACACAATAAGGGAGGTTTTACTTCAAATCTCAAAACAGAGACAAGGTGTACCAAAATCAAACTTTAGAAACCTCAACCTCCGCCCCTGATTATTTTTTTGGAAAAAATTGAAAGATAACTTAGATTTTAATTTATTTGGACATTTATTTTAATAAAAGCTTTTGTACCATTCTGTTTCAATTTCTTGACAAATGGACACTTCTTGTCAATAAAGGTCACTTCCGGTGGTTGAAACTGGATCTCACCATAATCATTCGATTGACATTCTGTGACAAAGCCTTTACCATCTTCCATTGATGATATTACAGGACATTCTGTGACAATGTGATAAAGCCTTTGCCATCTTCCATTGATGATATTACAGGACATTCTGTGACAATGTGACAAAGCCTTTGCCATCTTCCATTGATGATATTACAGGACATTCTGTGACAATGTGACAAAGCCTTTGCCAAGGAACCCCGCAACTAGTAGACTCAGGGGAGAGATGAATAATACCTGAATGTTTTGTCTACCCCAGAAAAGATTTTGCGGGATAGATTATAGCCTGTTAGTTCCTTTAAAAAAATGGATTTTCCATTGTATCGGTCGACTCTTCCTTCTTTTTGCCAAGCATAAGAGGGCACGTTAAAATTGTTTTGATAAACACACTCACACAACTAATGTTGGGTGTGTGTGAACATGAGTCGATATAAATCGATAAATGTGGAGCACACTTAATGGAAGAGAAGTTTGCAAATATTATGAAATTTTAACTCAATTTAAATAGACTCAAACACCTTTAAAGTGTGTGCAAAACATTGTCCCCTACGTGCATAGCGCTTATTATCTGTATGGAATCTCATTAAAATTAAAATGAGAAAAACACGCAATGCACCAGTAATCACAATTGACCCATAAATCACATGGACACCTTAGATCTGGCTCGCCCATTGGACCGGATGTACAAGTCGTCCACATATAAGAGGAGGGTTTCGATGCATGTTGCATTTATTGCATGTGTGAGTTGGTTGCGGGCATTGTGGATGTGGACGTCATTTTTCCTCTCATTGATTATTATAGTCTTTGTACATTGTATTTCTCCATGAGATTAATTACTTTGGTCACCTTGCTGTGTTATAGAGCGTAGTCCTGTGTCAAAGTATCTGATCTAAAGGTTGAGTTCTTAATCAGTGACCTCAACAATATATATTGTTGAACAAAACTAACAATTTGCCACGTTGGATACACCTTTGTGGGTGACCACGTAGGTTTGAGCTCTCCTCCTCAGTATGGGTATTCCCGGACTAACCCAGACTGGATGAGTAGCCAAGGTTTTCAGGTTTCAAGGGCATACACGGATATAGCCCTCTTGTTTTTTTTTTGGNTTTTTTTTTTTTGGGGGGGGGGCACAATCGCACAATATACCTAATAGATATTTGGAGGAGGAAGAGACTCATAACCTATAGAGACCGGGGGTTCGAGTCCTGGGTAGTACTTTTTAATGCAATGTTTATCGAGGTACGATACCTAATTTCTTAAAAGCTGTAGAGCTTACCACAAATACCTTTCATAAGGTGATAAGCGATTTTATAAGCGTGACGACGAAAAATGTCATGACGGATGACAGAATTTTTTATTTACGTATTTCTATTTAGTCTCAGAATTAGGAATTATTTAGGGGCCCGTGCCCCTCCCCCTCTCAATGGGATAGAAGACACGTGATTGGGTATAATGAAACTTGAGAAACAACGTCCGTTTAAAAAACTGGGGGGTACGTGCCCCCCGGACCCTTCCCTATATTTGTATAGCAAATAGCATGACTCCTACGGTTATGGTATATCAATAACCTCAATGAATTACTGTTTTTCATTCTATAAAACTATGGGGGGATGGGGGTTGCGATCCACCTTCTCTTTTACATCTGGCAATCGTTAATCTGATGATGATTGCAAAACACCTTCCTGATTTATAAAAGAGAGTTTAATATTTCATCTTGTTACAAGAACCGCAAATAAAATACAAAACCTAGATATCAGGTATCTGGAGTACCCAATCCGATATAAATATGTAAATATCAATACCTACATGCCATTGCACAATTGCATCTTATTATAAATATCATGTTCAGTACACCAATGGACCGGTGATCTGTACCACAAGCTATTGACTGTATACATATCAAGTCCACTCGGGATTTTATATCCGAACGAAGATCGCCAATCTTCCGTTCCAATAACAACATCCTTCTATCTGTTTTGACTGTGGAGCGACTGATCCCATTGAATAGTAAAAGGAGAGCGTGGATAAATTAAACAATATAAATCCCGAAATGCTTAAATACAGACCCTACCATCTCGATAAGTGGGTAGGTACACAATATAATATTCTGGGGTTTGGCTGAAGAGCTATTGGATGAATTAAACAATATGAAACTGTTTCCCGAAATACTTGAATACAGAGCCTATCATCTCGATAAGTGGGTACACTCTTTTTATTGTATTCCCGAATTCTTCTTGTACGTGGGTACCTAAATAAATATTATAGAACAACTGATAGGATTTAACACTTTGAAACATTAGTTAGTCAGTATACAAACTGGGTTTTCAGTAATCTAGATTCAAATCATGAATCTATTTTAGTATACCCTGTATAAAACCAAGAGCAGTTTCTGCATGAAAGAAACCAGACTCGCAAAACTAAAGCATGATTGTTTGAGTAAATAGCAAGACAGAAGGTTTTATAATCGAAGCGATTGACATTGATTCAAATATTTTGAACATAATGTAGTTCAAATAATGTTACATTATAGTCTCAATAGAGACCTGTACGCCTCAGTTGATTAAGGCGTTTGAATTTGTAACCTGGAGGCTACTTGTTCGAATCTAACTCCATCCCCGCCTCTGGTCGCAATAGATCTAAATAAAGGTCGCAGAGAAAATTGCAGTCCAATAGAGCTTACCGCGCCTATAATTTTAACCACCAAAACAAATACACAATTTTCGTAAATACTCGGACTATTGCAAGAAAAAATGTTTCTAAAACTAAACTCACTCCGTTTTTAGATCGTTCTTCCTAAAAATTTACTTTATAGGTATATTTAATCCGGATTTTGTACTTAAATTTGACCTGAAAAATGTGTTGAAACACAGAAATTCGCATGCATTCGTTAGCATATAATTATAATATAATACCGTACTCTTTGACACAAAATAATTGTGCCATTTATTCACATTTTTGGCGGAGCTTTGTCCGATAAATTCCACACTATTAAAGTCAACCTAAGATTGATACTTATATTTATAAAAAAAAAAAAAAAAAACTATTGTAGAGATTGCAAGATTTCTGGTAGTTGTCCGTTGCAAAAATGTGAAGATAATTTTGTTGGCATTTTGCATCTGAGAGTACGCAGAGGTATGTTATATGTATATAATGCATGTCGCGAGGAAAAAAACAAAGTAGATAATTATTTTGGGACGAACGATCCAAAAAGATGTCAGACCAAAAGTTACGAGGTTTTGTATTTCACGAAAATTTTGTACTTGTGTTTTGTTGGTATAAATTTTATTTTTCCATCTGAATCGAAAAAAAAAAAATATATATTACCGAATTTGGTGAAGTGATGTGAACGTAATAAACTCACTAAAGTAATATGTATTACATACCCCAGTACTGTGCTAACATTATTCTGGTCCATCATGTATTGTATAAGAAATGGCGTAATATAGAATTGACCTGAGCACATGAAAACAGACCATTATTGGGATTGGGATAGTATCATATTTGGGTTGAGTGAATACATTCCTCAAATGTTTTATTTTATTACTGATTCTTAAGGTCAACAGTCACCATCAATTCTACAACAAACCATCCATAGTCGACTGTCCAACAATCTGTGAGGTCGACCCATTGCTGTGATTGTTTACATTTCAAAACACCAACAAGAAATAGGACCTTGTACATAATCATGTACGAGTACATGACTATGTCATGTTTGTTATATATACTGCCTATAACATGACCACCTGATAAACCACTGACACCTATTGTTATAGTGTGAGTCATTTTCATTAATTTATACTTTATCTTCCCACATACGAAGTATAGGAAAATAAAGTATTGCATTGGTGAACATTTTCGGTGTGGCTTTTTTTTTTTTTTTTTTTTTTTTTTGGTTTTCTGGACGAATTATGACTACTAGGTACATTCCAAAATATGGGTCAAGAAAAAATGTGAGTGCGCACGTGTGAAAAATCATGTTCGCGCATCAGCGGTCTTGTCCGATGTTGATGAAATTTGGCAAAAATATTCCCTGAGGTCATAATTCGAGCCAAACTTTAACATTGGAGATAGCACCTTCTGGGGATATTGCAGTAATACTCTAGAACCCAAACGGCTCTAAAAGTGACAATACAACACCAATTTTGATGAAACTTAAAACAGACACTCTTTCTAAAATATTATCCATAATTTTTGGTTCTCATGAAGCTATCTGGGGATCCTTTGGGGCACCAAACCTCAAATTCGGGTCACTTCACTAAAAGTGGCATATTGCCACCCCTATTTTGATGAAATTTAAAAGAGACACTTTTTGTAACATCGAAAAATTTGGGGTCTCCATGGGGCCAACTTCTTCTAGAGACAGTCTAGGGCACCAAACCTCAAATTCAGGTCACTTCTCTAAAAGTGACAATACAACTCTTTTGATGTTTGATGAAACTTAAAACAGACACTCTTTGTAACATACTACCGACAAACTTTGGGTCTCATTGGGGCTATTTTCATCTCGGGTCCCTTTACGATACCAAACCTCAATTTCGGGTCTCTTATCTAAAAGAGGAAATATTTGATGAATTTTAAACAAACACTCAGCGTAACATATCAGCGATAATATTTTCAGCAGTGAGCGGTGACAACAGTCGAAGGCTGCCAAATTTAATTGAAATAATATTTTCATTAAAGACCTGCGAAATCTAATTGCAAAATACTTTCACTGGAGAGCTGCAAACAGCCAAAGACTACCACTTCTTATTGATATATTTTCATTAAAGGCTTGAGACATCGGGCGGAGGCTGCCAAATTCTGGCCGGAAGAAGACACTTTCCGTCCAGCCTTCCCTAAAAGTGCTAATATAAGTTTTACTTTTTACATAATTACAAATTTACAGTGATGCTGCAATTTGGTGTTTGATAAACATTGGAATCTGGAATTTAACATTTCATTATTAATTATTTACCTTCTGCTAACAAGAAGTGCAAGTTGCAATAGAACCAGATGTGCATCATAAGTTATATCCGTGATGCATTTATTGCACAAAGCATAACAATAGCTAACTAATTGGGACCTAATCGTAAGTTACATACCATCTTAAAAAGGCTTATAACATCAACTGAGATTAAATGAAGATTGAAGTACAAGGCCAAGATGATGTTGATGATAATATGATGGCATTGGATAGTGACACTGTGTCAAGTTGGGTTACTATTCCTCGCCATTACTGTTATCCAATTTTCAGGGGAAATATGTCAAGGGATTTAAATTTCCAAAGCACTCTCGCCTGTGCCGGCATAATATCTTGCAAACTACTACCAAAATAATTTGATGTGTGATGGTTTCATTAAATCGAGTCTCAACTTATGTACCTTATTATCGATCTTTTTAAGTGCACTGCGTTTGCTCATCTGTAAAGTATTGTATTTTTTCTCATCATACCGAAGGTATGATAATAAGTCTTCAAATCTGGGAACTTATTAACCTTGCAATCCCAGAAATTTTATAAAAATCTTATGATCGATAAAAAATTAATGTTCAGCCAACTATAAACTGTTTGTCGTGTTTGGCAGTGCTTTCCTTAGTTGGGCCTCTTTGGACCTCAGCAATGGACAGTCTATATAGAATGTCCCAGAATGACCGGTCACCCCCCCCCCTTAACTTTTGAACGGCTTGGATTTTAATTGTGACTTTTATTGACAAAAATTGTCGATTTCTCAAGAAATTTAAATAGCATGGTACAAATATTTTTTGTTTGAATAAGAGTAAAAATTAAATAAAGAAATACTTTACATTTTTTCATATATATATATAGGGGCGGAGCTTAAGGGGTCTAAAGTTTAATTTTATTACATCCTGTCACCTTATTGTGTTCCAAAGTTTCCCATCTACATCAGAGGTTCCCAAACTTTTTTTTTCTCATAGATTCCTTCCAAAATTTTGCTAGTTTCAGTCTACCCCCTGCAGTTACATTTCTACCATATTCTCAAAATTTAACCCAAAATGTAAACATTAGATCCCGATTAGCTTCCGATGACGTAAAGGACAAAGTATTATCTTATTTTTTCCTGGAAGTTAAAAATAGGCCGTTTAGAATACGGGCATTATAGGATAGAAGTTATCTACCGTTGGCCGTTTTTCAAACGGTCTAATCTCAAATTCTAGAAGGAAAAAAATGAGATTTGACTTTGTCCTCTTACACACTGATGAAAATAAAAATGTACACATTTGATGGTTTATGTAGATGAGGAACTCTGTTTGGAACACAATAAGGGGACTATTACATCTAAGCTTAAAACACACACCTTTATACCAAAGGGTGTAACAAAATTCAAATTTAGGCCCCTCCAGGTCCGCCCCTGATTTTTTTAAAAATTGTTTAGGAAAGTTTTTCCTATTTTATTTGTACTTCTATTTGAACAAAAAATATTTGTACCATTCTATTTAATTTTCTTGAGAAATGGTCACTTTTTGTCAATAAAATTCACTTCCGAGGGGTTGAACCTGAATCTCATCATAACCATTCGATTGGCCATGGTCCTTTTCCTATTCCTACAGCTTATAAAAATTACAAGCCGTTCAAAAGTTAAGGGCGGTAAGCGGTCATTCTGGGACACGCTGTATGTCTATAATGTGTAGAGTTAATGTGGCCATCTATGGTAAGTGCTTAATACTTGAGAAGATGAGAATTCAACGGACAGACATCCTATAGTTAGGGTCCCGTTGGCAGCCTTTGGTTATGGAAGTATAGAAACAAATTTGTTCCTCGAGAACAAGTTGTCATTATATTGACCACGAGCCTGTGATCTGAACCCATAAATTATATTCTGAGTAAACCGACTAATTGTTGCTAGGAGGGTCGTGTAGGCGGTTCTGGGCAACTCGTTCATATGATTTGGCTCCAGAAGTCTTTACTGATTAACCAATAGCCTTCATCGGTGGTGAACAGACCACATTATGAGATAGTAAACAATCACTGCATACAATTATGAAGATCTCCTTCATCAAGAAATCTCTTATTTAGACGTGTGGGGTGTTGGCCGTACTTGTTAAATGAAAATATTGGTGCTTCATCAATGTAGTAAATTAGAGTTCTTGAAATTTTTACAAAGATATCTTTTTGAAATACAATTTGGGGGTTAGATTTTAATGCAAGCCACCTTTCAGGTACACCTCAGAATGAGTTTTTATATGTTCTCGCCATTGGACATGCTCGTCAGAGAAAACAATTCATCCGGAGTCTTCAATGAGTAAACGAAGTAACGGAGAATAGTACAAAGGTGTTGAGTCTGAACAGTAGGTTGGACTGATCGGGCATAAGCGGATTTGAACCACCCCATCCACTCTCTTGAAATGGCGGCTTCGGATAATTTGTCTTACTTTTCCACATCGCAATGTGATCCATTATTTTCTTTCACCAAAAGTCGATTTGACGATTCGTATGGCGAGTTCACAATTTATTAGATTTTTAATTTTAAATCTTTAAATAACATGTTAGTATTTTCAATAATGAACCTTTGGAATCGTCACGAAAAAAAATACCCCCCTCAAAATTTGATATTCTACGTTTTTAAATTAAATTAAAACAAAACACTTACTAGAAACACTAGGTATTTATAACGAAACAGGTTTAAAATCAGTGGAGTTTGAATTTAACTATTTAAGGATATCACATCACGAAGTGATGTTGGTCATGTTTTCCCCTTCATTGGGCGATTTCGGTGATTGAGCCTAACATTATATACGATTACATTACCAACGTCTTATAAACTAACTCCAGATAGCACTGCGTGCAAAATCTATACACAGTCTGTGAGTGTGTGTGATCTTTTTACAAATCCAAAATACATTTTTGTTGCAAAATAAAATATATTTTTTCTCACGGAATGTACACCAGATAGATAATGGTAAAACAAAAGGAAACAAAATGAGCTTTTGTTGTTGTTTAAATTAATTAGGCCATAAATTGTGAGATCAGTTTCTGTTGACTCTCATCTTACTCTCATGTGACGACTACCACACTGCAGGTAGCTCTACTATTTGTTTTAAGTTAGCAGACAATCCTCTTGCAACAACATTGAATGTACCTCTAATACTAAACAAACATCTTGAAAATTTTTAGATATCCTCTTGGACGAAGATACTCAGTAGTATTATGCGGCTCGGGAAAACCGCAAAAAGGAGACTCCTAAATTTTGTACATAACTGCATGGCTAAAACGACAAAGCTTTTACTTTTATAAATCTTGCCATCATTGTAATCGATGATGGCACGATGACAGTCTTCAGAGAGATGAACGGGGAAGCACCTGATTTGGTGCTTTCAAAACTCGTTTTTTTTTCTTTGCAAAAATTGAAAATCGTCTTTTTAACTACCCCTTCAACGTCTGTCGAAAACAAATTGCCATTCATAATAGTTATAGTTTTCAGAAATTAACAAAAATAATTTCGAAGCCACCAAGACAGGAGCGTTGCTAACGACAAAACTCTGACTTTATTCCACTTGTAGATACCTCCATTCAACTCTTCGTCATACGAAATCAATTCCCATTTATGTCTGTATAAAGACATTTAAAGATGAGATCACCTCCTGAGGTTTGGTATAACCTTAGGATTAAGGAGCGCGGTAGCGCTCCGCCCCGCCAAGTCAAAATAAAGCGGTAGCTACCAAGAGTATAATATACGCCACAGCTTACATTGCCGATTTCAGCTACTTCCAGAGGAAAAACTACACACCTCAGGATAAAAGTGATTGTTTCCTACGTATGGGGCGAACTCAGAGACGAAGTATATGAAACTTCAACAAAATCGGTTAAGTCAAATCGGAAATATAGGCTTCTGAATAGTACACTTTTTTTTCATCGTCTACAGCCAAAACTACTAGACCGATTTTGATGAACGATAGCTCATTTTTTTTCTCGTGAGTGGCAGATGTGCCTTTTGATACTTATATTGTCCCTCAGTTGATCCTTCAGCCCCAAATTTCCAAAAAAAACTCAAAATTGGGGTATTTATTTAATACACGTGTTATTTATTTTCCGAACTAATGAACCGATATGGACGTGAGGTGTCATTTTAATCACCAAATCAAGCAGAGTTACACAATAGGTATCAAAAATATACAGGGTGTAATTTATCTCATATACAGGGTGTTATACCAGACAAATAAATTGTTAACAAGTTCATATTTTTGTTAAATTGGGATACTATGTCAAGTAAAACCATAATGAGGTAGGTAATATATAATACTATATCTTCACTTGACTGTATTTTACAGTCAAGTGAAGATATAGTATTATATATTACCTACCTCATTAAGGTTTTACTTGACATAGTATCCCAATTTAACAAAATTAATTATAGTCAAGTGAAGATATAGT
>CM022874.1:13775397-13816299 GCA_012654025.1 Pachypsylla venusta | reverse complement strand
ACAAATTTATGAACCGCTAAAGTAGAACAGAGTGGTCCCTATCTCCTAGTGGTTAAACGAACCGAGGTACCCCACCAAGACTGCGTGTTGGTGAAGAGAGTGAGGAAATCAGACAAAAATTTTGAAATCGTTTGAAGTGGGGTAGGAATTTAAAGTCATTAGGTATTTCGAAGAACGGAAGAGCGGATAGCGGGGCCCAAAATAGATTTCATGTCTTTTTTGGGGTGATGACTTGGCGGGGAATTTTTATAGCACGCAGTGTTATTTTTGGGGGGATATAAACTTGGTGGACATTTTGTACATTGCTTTTAGTCTGTGAACAGATGGAGGGGCCATCGTCCCCAAATAGGATCGGAAATAAGTCACTAATGAGATTTCGTAATGGTCATATTATATTGTGTTTTGTTCTGAATTTTAGTTTCAATAAGATCTTTGCTTTTGTTTAGTGACCGATTCTAAAACTTGTTGCTCTTAAATCCTTCTAATTCTTCTAATACGAGTATCTTAAAGGTTACTAAGAATAACTGCATCCTGTTGGTTTATTTTAATGAACATTACTATGCGGTTTATGTCTGTCCCATCTTCTAAGTTCTAATAGAGCGCCCACAATAAAGAATTATTGATTATTTTAAGATTAGGACCAAATGAATGTCAGAAATCTAAACAGAGACCAGATTACGAAAAGAACGGGTCTTTCTTTTGTTCTAAATTAACCCTCTTATTATCCAATCTGTGTTGCTTGGCATATAACAAAATAATGTTTTTTGGTGAAAGGTAAATGTTACCTTTATGTGTCATGATCATGACCTATTCAAGACAAGAATCTTAGAATTTTGTTTTAGACACCTTTAGGAGTTTTAGGATTTTAATCATAAATCTGGGTGGCGTGAATTCTTGCAAATTTACGTATCATGTCCCCCTTAATAAAAAGACCAAAAACAGCAAAGATCATTGGGAAATAAAGTGATGCTATTCAAAAATGTGGAATAATTTAGGAGTCATATCATAATATCCGACCAGGACATAGAAGAAACAGAACTCACGAACAGAGTCAACCGAGCAAATAAAAACCAAGATGCGTGTCACAAACTGCTGGGATCCCGTCTGTTATCTCATTGAGCAAGACACGTATTTTATTATTACACGAGAGTGTAACCAGTTCATAATTAGACGTGAGGTAACTTATGGAGTTGTGCTGAATTTTAAACCAAAATGATGAGAAACTGATAGCATTTGAAAACATTTTTTTTTGTAAAATCTGTGGACCTGTATACAATGGGAATACAGAAGAACAAAATATTTGTTGTTTATATGGTCCCCATTACAGTTAGGACAATTTTTAGGTCATAATATTTGTGAACGTTATAGTGAACTCCACTTTTGACTCCCATATACCTGCATCCCGAAACACTCATATTATGTGTATGTTACTAGATACATGCCACAATTCATCCGGAAGAACCGGATTAGACGAAATTTGGTATACATATTTAGGGTATGAAGGAAATTTGCTGTATAGTTTTTGGGTGCCCTGGGCCCACTTTGGTGCCCCAGGGCCCCCAATATTTTGTTTTTGAAAATGATTTTTCTCTTTTTAGCGGTTTGTTGTAGAAACGTAAAGTTTGATATGTGATGACTGGTGTTAAGGGCTTTTCGATTTTGAAAAATTCTGTTTAAAGCACGTGATTTTTGAAATGTGTTTCACTACCATCATATTCTTCTTTTTCTAAACTTCATCCACAAAACTTCTCCTGTGCATGTACATTGATCTTCGAACATGGAGTACCATCTCTTGACGAGATCCTGTCTGTAAGGATTTAATTCACGAGAATAGCAATCAAAATTATATCCTCGGGTTACAATCCTCCATGAGAGATTACAAATAATATGTTTCATGGAATGCGCTGCCTGAAGCTATAAGATTAATGCACAATAAAAAATATCAAAATATAAAATTTTAGACAATAAGCTCGCGTGTTACACTCCTATCAAGATAATCTGCTGGTATTTTGCTGACAGAGATTGTATCCTTGTTTAAATCATTTCATTGTAGGCATCCTCCATTACTTCTTTTGGTTTGTGATGGTATCTTGATCATACTCCGCATAGGTAGGCACTATTTATTGGTTCATTAAAGTGGTTCTGACACAAAAGATAAAAGATCTAAACTTGTTCTTCAAAGATCTTTAGTCTGTTTGTGGACATTCTGGACATTTTTACGATCCCAATCATTAGCAGAGATATCAGATCAATAATATTTGTAGAGATCAATTTGGATCAATGGGATTGGGATTGGTTTGTGAGACCAGAAGAAGCAAAAGTTGACTTCGTGGTAGTAGCGGATTTAAACATTTGCCGCCCCTCCCGACCTTTACAATTCAATACCCTAGTTCACAATCATAATTATTACCTATACATTACCTATTACTATTACTATAATTATTACCTATTTTGTGAATGAAATTGTTCTTTTTGATTTGTGCACTTTTGTCCTAATTACACCATCTTTTCTTGGGTGCACATTTATATCAATTTTACAAATGGAGTGCAATGCACTTTTGTTTGAAATCGAATCTTCCTTTAGCGTTTTTTTTGCCGCTTTTTAGTGGTTTTCACGAGCCTGGCAAAAAATAAAACGGTATAGTTTGAAATTTGGTGTCTCTTTATATTAATTTTATGAATGGAGTGCGCCACGACATTTTCGATTGAATTCCTATCTACCGTTGCTGGTTGGTTTTTAGCGGTATTGACCGATTTCAAAAATTGCCTAAAATTAAACGGTAAGAGCTAGAGATTTTTTTTATTCTGTGAATTTTATGTATTGTACGGTTCTCAATTTTTAATTGAAATGGAATGTAGAATTTGTCGGTTTGCCTTTTTTTGGAAAGGGAACAGTGGGTCCTGCCATAGACAATTCGGTATGTATGTTTAATTATATACATAGACCACTACAAATCCTACCGAGACATTTTGTTCACAAAACACGTACCAGTGGCTGAAATTCGAGATTTGGGCTCTGGGGACCTTTTGGCATTGAACACGACACGACAAATTTCAGCCCATTACAAAATTACAATGCTTTCCTCTTTATAGGATAAAGAAAGTAAAAATTTCTAATATTGGGTGAATCATATTAAATGAACATATATTACAGTCATCATGTTGAAATGTTTGTATGAACTAACAGGATTATATAGGTATAGAAATATGGACAATTTGGCGCCCCTAAAATGTGCCGCTCTAGTCTCCCCAGCCTACTCAACCTGCTGGTAAATTCAGCACTGCTTCGTCGTAAAATATAAACCGATTTAATTCCATGAAGTGGTTTTTCCATTCCTGTATATTAGTTCCATAGTATTCTCCTTCCTTTTAGACTCCAGTCCAGGGAGCATTCATAAATAAAGTTTAAAATAGTAGAGCACAAGTTAAAAGTGAGAATTAAGACCTGTAGAAATTAATTGAAATAAATTTGAATTTAGATTGCCATCCAAGACACACAGGTGTTCAGGTAGGTAAATTACACTTAAAACTAAGCACCTACCAAAGTGCGAATAAGTCATTACGATCTTATCAGGGTAAAAAAAAGTTGGCGAACACTGAATGTCTAAGAAGTTAAAATACGACTACCTAATAATGATAAAAAAAAATCATGGCATTCTCTCAATGGGATTTTTTCCAATTAGGTGCCAATTTAAATCTCGTCGGTACTTTTTATTCACTTTACTAAAACATCTGGAGTCCTGATTAATCGGATGGGAGTCTGCTCGGGGACTTTTCGGGATGCAATGAGCTTCGTTAGGACAACTGAGTAGCCGCTATAGCTTGGTTACCGTATAGTTGTAAAAATAATTATGTTCTTAAAATTTACTCCAAAATAAAAAATGAGAAATGAGAGTGATTTTGGACTAAGGCGTCACAGGTTTGTAATTAACTTAAAGGATCCTCAGACTAATTAAAGTAAGCAAGGAGCTTTAGGATTATTTTCAAGGGATAGGGGTTAAAACATCGGTGAGAACTGTAAAAATCAATGCACAAATATGAAGTAACTATTAAGGAGCGATCGGATTCTTTTTAATAGGGACAAATAGAAATGAAAAAAACAAGGCTCTCTAAAAACAATAAATTACAGCAAAGCTAACATAATATGAAAAGAACCTTTAGAAAGCAATACAGAAATACAAAGTTATTAAGGATCCATAATATGATAATTTTTCCGGAAAAGGGGTTGAGATTGAAGGAGACACCTTAGAAGTCAATGTATAAAAACGAATTAATAAAATGTAGTGAAGTCTTGTAATTTAAGTTCCAGTGACAATAGGATGGAATGAATATTTATAAAGGATAGTATTTCAGTGTGGTACCCAAATCATACATATTTAATAAGTACACATTTATTATACTCATCACTCAATTGAGATTGTCCAGTTTCAAGCCTGCATTCTCCTGGCCTGGCTTGAAGTAGTCACTAGTTTTAGGAGGTATTTGATCGATTGTTTCACCCTTTATGAAAGAAATAGATTTCTTATATTTCAAGATATTGTTTCTTGTCGAATCACCAGAATCCCTTTATATTCACTATGCTTCTGCTGACTATTAAGAATTTCATTTTGACAGTCATTATTATTAGTTTGCAAATAATTAGCATTGCTACTTCTTAACACTGGAAAATCTATTTTTTTTTTTTACAAAGTTATGCCCCGGAACCGCTTTCGCATTACTTCAGGGCACTCGTTTTACAGCTGTGCCATTCCGGAAACGAGAAAATTCGATCAGAAAATTTTTGCTCCGGGCGGGATTCGAACCCACAACCTCCGGACCAAGAGTCAATGCTCTTAACATCTCGGCCACGGAGATCGGCAAAACACTGGAAAATCTAAGGTAGACATATTATTCTGATCAGTTAACGCCTTCATAGACAATTATTCTGATATCTTAGGACATATTAAGAATCTTGGTAGCTACATGATTCTTGTGAATAAAGATATGGTAAAACTTCCGAATTGCGGCTTTTTCGAAAATGGTCCAAAATGACCTATTTTCAAGAAATTTTAACAAAATTTTCGGGCGCAAGGTGTTTTGCATTTTAGAAGAAAACCCGACTGTAGTTCGTTGTAAATATTTGTAATTTGTGTCCATTCACTCAACAGAACTTTACCCACTTATGATATATATGATAACGGAGCATGGGTGTAGGAACGGGGGGGGCAGCTGCCCCCCTTAGAAATTCCCAAGAGTATGCAGCACGGAAGGAGCAACTTAGATTTACACTAGATAAAATGATTTTTGGAAGCAAGAAAGTCATCAAGCACTGAAATACGATAAATGCCGCATTTTGTCCCTAATCTGTATCGCTGAATCGCATTTGGTAAATTTTGATGGGAAAATTCAAAAAAATTAACAAACGTTACAAACGTATAGTTTCCACCTGTTTTTTTTTTTTTTCGTCTTTCCGTCTATTTTTCCATTGTAAAACCAATATTATTTTTCTTGTAACAGTAGTACCTTGAGTATGTCAGAATAGGCATAGCTAACGTGTTGATGGCTTCGAAGAGGTGCTTACTGTTTAAATCTGATCGACATATTCTATGTATTCTATTAATGCATTCCTCAGTTAAAGTCTCTTCCGTACTTTTTCGTACAAATTTGGATCGGGTAAATATTAAATATGCTGTTTGGCGACATGAAAAAACGAGTCTTTTATGGACCCATAAATCGAGGCATGGCCGATCAAAACGTTTCCCAAACTCTCTGGGGAAGCGTTAAGATAAACGCCCTCCCCCTTGATTTGCTTTGTGAAATGCCGGTTCCCCCTGAACCATTTGGTACATAAGTATTTGATAATTATTCAGGGTGAATAATTATCAAATACTTATGTACCAAATTTGGATCGGGTAAATATGCTGTTTGGCGACTTCATGAAAGAACGAGTTTTTTATGGACCCATAAATCGAGGCATGGCAGATCAATTCGAGGGGGGGGACGTTCATCTTAATGCTTCCCCAGATAGGTTAGGAATCGTTTTGATCCGTCATGGCTCGATTTATGGGTCCATAAAAGACTCGCGCTTACAAAAGACTTACAAAAACTTCTATCGAAGTGGATGCCAATGTCAAATGGCAGACGAGCCAGAAACTACTAATATTTTCTATTAATTTAAGACTCGCGCTCGAAAAATTCGTTAAAGTTTCTTGAAAATAGGAATTTTTCGAAAATTACCAAAGATATACATACATAATTCTAGTAGTTCTGTGACCTGTATATCTTACTGAGTCTAATAAGCCAAGCTATAAATCTAATAAAAATGTACATAATAACAAGTTTCATCAAAATCTCACAAAGCGTTCGAGAATTATCGTGGCACAACAAGACAAACAGAACAAAAAAGAAAAATTTCGGAGTTAAAACTGGATTTCAATTCGATAAAAAAATTTGATATCATTGAGCCCCTTGAGAGATTTTAAGGGTCTCGAAGCAACACATCAATTTCTTAATTTCTGTCATTGGTGTCTCAAAACTATCATCGCATTGAACATCATAGCTCTCTCGATTCTAGAACCAAATGCGTGCAATGACAACAAATCTCATCATTTTTTGTGTGACTTGAATTTTTCCATGTGATGTTATCTTGTTATTTTATATTCGCGATAGTCATCAGCAGGGCTGACGACAAGGGGAGCGGGGTCCTTATTGTGAGCTCAACACAAGGCACGTGTGTACGAGCATAATCCCCGAACATTGGAGGAATTAAAAGAAGTTATTCGGGTGGAAGCCGGAAACTGGAGAGAGTTAATCCAACTTACAAAAACTTCTATCGAAGTGGATGCCAATGTCAAATGGCAGACGAGACAGAAACTACCAATATTTTCTTGGGGGAGGAATAATTCAAGATTCTATTACTTTTTGAAAGCCGTTCTTTATGCCTCCTCAAGTAGGTAGATAGAAATATTAAAATAATTGACAAACAAAGACCAAATTTTAACACGCCCATCTTTTCTTTTGTCTGTCTTGTTTTGCCACGATAACTCTTTAACGCCTCGATTTTGATGAAATTTGGTATGGTCATTCATATTCTTTAAATGTTCTGATTGATTTTTTGACATATTTGGCACCCGAGGCCAAATGGTGGCCATTGATATAAGTCTCCTCCAGAACTATTAGTATATCAGTGTGTGACATAGTTTATTAGTTTCCCCAACAGCACTGTTATCTTTACACCGAAATGTTCCATTGTTGTTTGATGGTGTTGTTTTGAGAATTTAATTTTGCCATGATAAAATTATCACCAAAGTGTTCTCACACTGATTTGGATTCTTGCTATTCAGTATGCACCATACCAAAATACAGAGTGTTTCACTAATTCGCTATGAATGTGGTCGTCAAATGCCGCAAATGCGAGAGACTTGAATTTGATTTGTGTGTTGGAAAGCGACAAATTTAACCGGCGTGTATGAGACAGATTTTTCACATACGCACACATGGACCAATGGCTGGATCCCTAGATTTGGGTTCCAGGTACCTTAAATCGTGTTGTCGACAACTAAACTTTCTTCTTCTTTGTAGATAAGGAAAGTCGTATTTTTTTTTTTTTTATTATTATTTTTTTTTTACAAATTTACGGGGGTACCCTTTTTAAATTAACGGAGGTACCCGTTTCGTATGATATTTACACCATTTATTAAAAATTTCAGTTCTCGCTATACAGATACAGATGCATATGTTAGGTACTGGGCAATATTTTCTGCGGAACTGAGTTAGGTCTGCTTCAGTTCACAGAACTACTAGTATCTAGTGAAAGTTTCTGTAATGGCAGGGCCGTATTTTTGCTACTATGATATCTAATTAGGTTCTGTTTATGACAACTCTGAGATTTGTATAGTGTAGATTATACCTGTTATAATAATATCAACTGTTATCATCTTATCACAATCTCCCGGAGTGTTGATTGATTCGTAGCAATTTATTAGAACCCATTAAGATATAATTACTTATCTGCACTGATGCTAGAACGGGTTGTTTAAATTTATACAATGAGTGGCACATTTGCCAGAATGTGTTTAATTGCCAGGCAGTAAAGGTGTCTGATTGCCAGATTGTAAAAGTGTTTGATACTTTATTATTAATCACAGGAATATTTTGGCACCCCATAACACGCGGGCTGTCATATTAAATTTTACGAAAATTCAACCATCACAAAAATATTTTAGCACCCCATAACACGCGGGCTGTCATATTAAATTTTACGAAAGTTCAATCACCACAAGAATATTTTAGCACCCCATAACACGCGGGCTGTCATATTAAATTTTACGAAGTTTCAATCATCACAAGAATATTTTAGCACCCCAAACAGGCGGTCTGTCATATTAAATTTTTCAGTAGTAACTTCTTTTAGGAAATTAGAATAAATTCTATGTTCCATAAATGTGTCATTAACATGAAAACACGTTAAATGACTTTTGCATTGAAAATTTTTTGAGGTCGGTTATAATTTTTAAGAAACTTTTCTTTTTTAAGAAGAACGTTACCGTTCCTTTTTTAAGAAGAACGGATAAAAAACGACATAAAACGCAAATGAGCAGCAATTGTTTGCTGCTTATCAGACTCCTACCAAAAGTGTCTTTGCAAATTTGTTGCATAAAATTGATATGAATGAATAGGCAGGCACCAAATTTGAAGTTCTACTCTTACCCTTCTGGTTTTCGGTAGAATCGCAAAAAACGGCCTAAAACCGCAAATAATTGGCCAACAATGAAATAAAATTCAGCCGTGTATTTTTCGATTCCATGCAGGAAATTGCAAGATTCGCGAAAACAAAAAGCAGTAAAAACCCGCGAACGATATATTCGATTTCAACCAAAAACTTATTTTGCTGTCCATTGCATAAAACTGTCATACATACCCTATTTGAAGGGTCTATCTCTTACCATTCTTGAGATATCTTTTTCACAGACCGACATGACGGACAGACAGACACACACACGGACCAATAGCTGAAACTCGAGATTTGGACTCTGGGGAACAAATAGAAATACCAAATCTATATATAGACTAGCTGAGTACCCGAACTTCGTTTCGAGAAGATGAGAGAATATGGGGAGTAGTAACGGGTTGTTATGCTGTGTAGAACGTGTTGGGAGTAGTATTGGGTTAGGTTCCAAAAAAAATAAAATGCGTGTTGAAGTCTGCTGAGTTTAGGCTGGGTCTGCGACCCAGCTTAACCTTGCGCAGACTTCAACCCGCATTTTATTTTTTTTGGAACCTAACCCAATACTACTCCCAACACGTCCTATCCAACGAACTTGGTGTTCAATTCTATTAATTTCTGGATAAAAACCTATTCCCAGACCTACCCAATGTACATACAAAATTTAATTAATCTATGTATATGTGCATTTACCAGTGACTTAGGTGATTGTATACAACTACCAATTATGTACTTTTACCGTAGCATATATCTACATTATTATTGATCCTAATCACGCCATTTGCTATACAATATCCACATTTGGATCAGCAAAATATACATGGCCCCATCTTTCACTTGACATATTATGTTCATTAAATAGACGACAACAGTTTCCAAACATTCGCCATGAGCTTCCGGATCATTTCATCATTCTGTGCAATCTTTCTACTAGCTTTTCAAAATCCAAAATGTAAGTGATATGAACCAAAAGTATTCCAAAGCTGAAGTGTAAATAAACATGGCTGATACACTGATACAAATGACTGACGCTCTGACGCACAATGTCGTGATGACTTTGCAGTAGTAATGCTAATAGAGGTCATATCCCTTGTGACTAGAGAATTCCTAATAGTTAATTCTTAGAAGAAGCCAGCGTTTATAGCACGTTGAATACAGCAGTTCCCGTTCGATCACTAAAGTTAAGCAACGTCCAGCGAGGTTGTACCATGTGGGTGTCCACGTGGGTTCGCGCCCTCGTAATGCTGGCTATTTTTCCGGCCCAACCCAAGCTGGGTGAGGTCGATGTGGGTAGCTGGTTTGCAAGTTTCCAGCGAATGGAGGATGAAATCACCGTGTTGAATGTCCAATAGATGTTAAAGAGACGTTAAGCCAAATTAAAAAAAAAAATCTCTACGTCTACATTAGATAGACTTGGGGAAAGATCGCTTGAATAAGCATTTTGATTATTTTGGCTGTATGGTTGTAGGTTTTATATTTTTCCTAGAGGCTTTGAATATGGTTTTTTGTATGGAGAATTTCAGGCTCTGTAAATGTGGGTATCTACTATTAAAAAGTATGACTTTTTGAGATAACTTTTTCCTTCCTTATTTCATAGCCTAATACAACTTAAAATATTTTGTGATCCTAATTTCAAATTTCTAGTTTGGGCATTGTCAATATACGTTTATGGAACACTATATATAATTATGGGTATTTAATCTGTACAGGTTTTGCAGGAGACATATTATGGGGCTGTGACTATGCGAATTCAAGGTATTTCCATATGACCCACAATGCGTTTTGGATGAAACCTCAATATGGTGCTTATAGAAAAGGTGCCATTTTTATCAATCATACGCTTCTGAATGGGATACTGGACGAGATTGATACAATCATTCAAGAAGTGGTTTCCGTGAATTGGTTTGATAGATTTTCTGATATTCTTAGGTAAGATGACTAATGGAGTTCTTTTTCCCATATTTTTGGACCAGAATTGCCAATTATTATTCTTCGATCTCTTCATAGCCCAGTCGAAATAGATATTCGCCTGGAATAAATTCGTAAAAAGCGGGAGATGATTTTGTTCCACGTTACGTATCCCGAATAATAGTTATCTAAGTTTGCGACGATTTCTGAGACGAGCATAACTTTTTAAATTTGTCCGCTAATATTAGTTTTTGGCTTATAATATTCGAACGAAACATTTTATGGAAAAGAATACTCTCTTCGAACTTAATTAAAATTAAATTTGACGTCCAACAACATCTTTGCGAGTAAAGTTAAAAAAAGGTCCAGGAGTTAGGCCAGAATGGGACGTCGAAAATAGGCTATATTTTACACTTTAAGAAGAGTGTATTATACTCTATTTTAAACGCCTGTAACTCAAAAACGGTTATCTATATATATAAAAATTAATGTTTGTATATTTGTATGTCCTCTAAGCATTCCTAAACCACACATCCGATTACCATGAAATTTTCGTGAGTTGTTGAGCCCATGTCCGGGATGGTTTCGGTCCAAAAAAAAACATATATTTTGTAGGCGTGGCCATGTAAGGCCGCTTTGAGTGATCACTTTGAGTAATATTTTTTGTGTTTCGGGGCCATGTGCAGCCGCGATCTTGAATTTCTGTTTTTTCTCAATGTTTTGAGATCTGCTTGAGTTATGACGATCTAAATTGTGTGATATGTTACATGGTTGATCCTTAGATGCTTTTGATCACTTTGAGTCATATATTTTGTGGGCGGGGCCATGTGAGACCGCCATCTTGGAATTTCGCTTTTCCTCAATATTATGAGAACTGTTTAAGTTCGTATGTCCTAAAGGGTATCTGATCACTTCCAGCCATATATTTTGTTGACGGGGCCATGTGAGGTCACCATCTAGGAAGATCTTTTTCCTCATATTTTGAGAACCGCTAAAATGCTTATTTTTTTAAAAAAAAATAATAATACGTTTGAGTCAACACAGGTTGAGAAAATTTGAATATTCTATTAGCAACCCAATATTCCATTCCAACAGTACTCCATNAAAAAAAAAAATAATACGTTTGAGTCAACACAGGTTGAGAAAATTTGAATATTCTATTAGCAACCCAATATTCCATTCCAACAGTACTCCATATATAATATATTATGTGGTATAGTTAAGTGAAAGTTGGGCTTTGCTTCGCTGATATAATGGTATTGAAGTGGTTTTTCGGACTCAAAATCATAGAAGTGACCTAAACACCACCAAGTTTGTTGGGTAGAACGTGTTGGGAATAGTATTGGGTTAGGTTCCGAAAAAATTAAAATGCGTGTTGAAGGCTACGCAAGGCTGGGTCGTAGACCCAGCCTAAACTCTGCGCATCTTAACAACCCGTTACTACTTCCCATGTTCTACATAGGTTACCAAACGTGTAGGTAATATGTAATCTATATGTAGTATGATCTGATCGCGTTTAAACGGTTGTACCTCGGTAATATGATAACTAATGTAAAAGTCAGATTTATTCTCATTTTTTCTCTCATCTTCTCGAAACGAAGTTCGTCGGGCATAAGCTAGTTCCAAATAAAAAAATATATATGACATTAACTTGTAGGAAATTAAATTGTACGAACATACCCACTTTCAAAATTTGCTCCCTCCTACTCAGCCTCGAAAAGTGTCTGTAAAAAAGTATTTTGAGGCTTTGTGTTGTAATATGTGCGTTAGGTTAGGGTGGGGCTGTCGACATTGTGACACTAGGGTCCCATACCAAAATTTAATAAAGTTTATTTCACGTAATTTATAATCTTATGTTTCAGCAGCTCAAAAAAACCGCTAACGCGAGTTGGGGGCTCCGCACGCAAGCCCTCATTGTCACAGCTCAGTTAGGCCACATCGTCTGCCCAACACTGCAATCTCTAAACATTATTAGAATTTGCCTACTGGTATTCAAATAAGGGTTTCTGAGGGGGTGTATCTATCTGCCCTAATACTACGGCAGCGGATAAAGCGTAGGGGCATTCACTATTTTGATAGAGGTTTCAATTTTCTATTAATTGTGCCAACATGCAGCGTCGCACCGAGGAATTTCATTCGGGGGGGGGGNTTAGTAGTAAGATGAGCTCTAACCGTCAGGGCTATAGCCAGTATTTAATTTCTGGGGGGGGGGGGGAGGAGGAGTATGTCTAAAAATATATGAGGCTACCTATTTCATTTTATTTTCGAGGTAAAATTTCCGGTATCATCAGTCGCCAGTCTGGTGCGGTCAAAACAGGGGGGAAGTTGAAATGTCCGGGATATTGAGGGTATGTTTGTGCATGGCAATTTGTCTTTCTTTAATCGAGTCGTACATAGGTATACCTAAAATCAACAAAAACCTAAAATCACCAATAAAACAGGGAGGGGAGGGGTTGAAATCTCCCGGATATTGAGAGTATGTTTATGCATGGGAAACGTGTCTTTTTTGGTACAGTCCTATTTATCCCAAAAGTTGCTGGACTGGTCCGATTATAACATGGCGGGGGGGTGAAATTTTTGAGATTTTGTGGGTGGGGAAGTGTCTTTCTTTAATACAGTCATACCTATCCCTATAATAGCCAGTCTGGTAGGTCAAATCATGACTCAAAAATTCAACTGCTAAGGTTCAGTCTATATCAATATATTTGAGAAAATCAACCGATATCAACACAAAAATCAAAAATACATTTCTATCTCCCAACTGAATACATTCAATCAGCTTTTCAACTTTCAGCTTTCTAGGATCAGCAAAATCCCGAGATAGTAGATAAAAATCATAAATCAACGGTTCTAATTATGCTTCAAAATTTCAGCCTTGTAGGTTTAGTGGATCCCGAGCCCTCCAAATCTAAAATTTCTGGTATCAGTGGATCCCAGGATATTCGAGGCGTTGATAAAAAAATAAAATCATCTGTTAAAGACCACCAAAATATGGCTGCCATGGGGCTCCCCAAAAAATATCAACAACAAAATACATTCATGTCCAATAACTCCTTTAGTTCTATTCAGTCGTCAAAATCTCAGCCTTCAGTAGATCCCGAGATTTTTGAGACGTTGGCAAATCAAGGAACATGGCTGTCATGAAACCCAACAGGACCCACAAATGTAAAAATTTTAAAGTCGTCCCACTTTGATAAAAATATGTATATTCGGTCACCCAAATATTGTAATATTTTAACCAATGAGCAATTTCAAAAGCAGAAGGCTTCCAAATCTAATTAAATTCAGCCGCCAAATCTTAGCTTTCCGGGTTTAGAGGTTCCCGAGATTTTTGAGGAGTTGACAAAATAGGGAACATGGCTGTCATAAAGCTCCCCATATAATATCAAAGCCGAAATACCCCCCTTTTCCCTTTCTCAATGAGGTCTAAGCCCTAAAAAAATCAGATTTCTGTGGATCTCAAAATATTTCAAGCCTTGACAAATCAACGGAAATGGCTACCAATTTCGTGCACCCTAACTCAATGGGTTCTATTACCCTTTAAATTTTAGCTTTCTATGTCCATTAAATCCGGATATTCAGGTAGCACATGGTCCACTCAGAACGGCCAGTTAGTACTTTCTGAAGACCCCTCCCTCCAAAAAAAATAGGAATTGGAATTCTATTTTCGCTTTTCGGTGAAATTCTCTGAAATTTTTTAAGAGATGTTACTTTTGTAAGTAGTAGAGTGCACTAGCCTACTTTTTACCTACTCTACTCTACTGATTTCGGTAGAGTAACTGTATTCACGTTTGCCAGTAGTTTAAAAGAATATTCAGGATAGTGCGTCAAAATGAACAAGCAGGTTAGGCAAATATACCGAGCCGTTGTTAAAAAATGTTTAGTGCAAGCTACAAGTGTTTTATTAAATGAAGTTGAGGAAATTTTAGAGAAAGAAACTAATAGACAAAAAAGAATTTGGGTAAGGGATTGGATTTTGAGACGAGATGAATTGGGAGCATCTGCTAATCTCCTAAGAGAATTAGCTTTAGAAGACCCAGAAGAATATAAGATGTGCCTGAGAATGACACCTGCGGGTTTTGAAGAATTGCTGAATTTAATTTCGCCGCATATTCAGAAATTTGACACTTACATGAGAGATGTTTTTATGGCAACAGGCAATAGTTACCGTAGCTTACACTCATATTCCTTGTATATTTCCACCAACTTCATCGTTTCACTTTCCGTCCACTTCATTTTATTTCGTACGTTTTTAATTAATAGTAATTCTCAACTTGAAATGGCTGAAAAGCAGTATAAAACAATTTTTTCTGCCAAAAATAATTTAAGGTCTGTTTAAAATTTGTATAGTAAACAAACAAAACGGTAATGAGGGGGTAGGATAGTCAAGTGTACTCTTCCACACCTACTATCCACTTTACTTTTCCGTTAACTATCTTTAGTACTCTACTGTTACTAGGACAATCTGTTTACATTAGTCTAGTAGCGGAATAGTAAGTACTCTACCACTGTACTCTACTACTTACTCTACACGTGTAAACCTGCCTCAAGTTGTAGAACAAAAGTGTCTATGGATCCAAGGTCAAAAAATGGAATTTTTATTTTGTGTTATACAGGATCAAAAAGTAGCATTCTAGTTGAAAGTTTTGCAAGTTATTGGACCGACAAACAAACAAAAAAAAAAAATTTGACAGTATAGAGTGTGTCCAAAAATACCGCGCTCCTCTATTTAGGCAGATACTAATGTAAAATAAACAGTAGCCTCATGTGATGAAGAACGGAAAAAACGCAGAGATCCCGGGCGAGCTCACATTCGTGTACGCAGCAAGGCCATAATGCCTTAACTTCAGCGATGTGACGGTAACTGCTGTATCTAATGTGGAAAATAGTTGATTAAAAAAAAATATTTTTCAAAAAATCGCACTAAATCAGTAAAATATTAACCAACTTGAAATATTTCGACACCCCGTTTACACGACATGCAAAACACAAAACATTCAACTACTATCATCTAATTTAGGAACATGGTATTTTTGGACACCCTGTATACCTTCAAAAACGTTTTGTCTTTTATTTGTCGGTCCACAACAACTTGCAAAACTTTCAACAAGAATAAAAAAATCAGCAGATTTCACCAAAAAAAACTCAATTATGAGTTTTGGCGGGCTCATAATGGGGTGAAAAAATATGTCAACTTTCAGATTCTACCATGCGTTTAGATCATTAATAAAAGAGAAATCTATCATCGATGACGTGGTCCCATTTAAAAAATGTTTTGAGCAATATTTGCCAAGAAGCATCAAGGAAACTGGAGCCGCTGGATTGGCCATTATTGTATTAGAAAAATTTCTTAGAAAGTATCCGCGATTAAATAGGAACGTATTCTTGGCCACTGTGTACAACGATGCTCCGGACGATTTTGTTAATATGCAAATGTTTGATCGTGATATAAATTTCTTCAAGCATAATCACGTGGCAGGTAGGTGCGTCAATATTATGGTGCGTATAAACACCCGAGCAAAGCATAATCACGTACCAGATGAGTACGTCAATATTATGGTGCGTATAGACACCGAGCAAAAAATAATCACGTTGCAGGAGAGTGTGTCAATATTATGGTGCGCATAGACACCCGAACAAAAAATAATCACTTTGCAGGAGAGTGTGTCAATATTATGGTGCGCATAGACACCCGAACAAAAAATAATCACGTTGCAGGAGAGTGTGCCAATATTATGGTGCGCATAGACACCCGAACAAAAAAATAATCACGTTACAGGTGAGTGTGTCAATATTATGTTGCGTATAGACACCCGAGCAAAACATAATCACGTGGCAGGTGATTTCGTCAATCTTTGTATACAGGTTTAGGGGTTTCCAGACTGAAACCCTAAATAAATTCACACATAAAGCCCTTCCAAAGATATTCCGGGGTTTCCAGACTTTTGCCCCACCCTGTATAAAAGGCAATGTCCTGAGTGACTGATCAACGTAGAACCGAAACTATTAATGCTATGAAATTTGGCAGGCACCTTCGTTGCACCATGTAAGTGTGCACTAAGAAAGGATTTTGCAAAAATTTAATTTCAAGGGGTAGAAATCGCGAAAAGTAAACAATCCCCATAACAAATACATTGGATCGAGAGAGATGGAAATTAGCACGGGAACGATCATGCCTCTAAGGTGCCAAGCTATTGGCCGTAGCTAAGCACGGGCGAAACAGCTATATTATACAGGGTTTGCACTTTCTAGTTGTCCCATAGGATTTTACATGTAAATTTCGACTTATGGCTGGCATATCCTCCCAGTATGTCACAAAATATGAATGATAGTGATTTTTGGTGTAATTTTTAACTAGGATTCCAATGAAACCATTATCACAAAATTCGGACCTACGGTTCTGGACTTAGAACCGATCTGGTGGACTAAGGTTCCTTCATAGAATAATGGTTAATACTTTTGACAATTTGGGGAAAAAATGTATGCAGAAACCTATTTTTTTGAAATTGTAGGTAATTTCCTCAATTATCAGAAAATGTGTTGCCGAGAACACTATGTGTCTCCACTATTTTCTGGACGTATTAAATTGTTGGAAACTTGCATTCGAACTAAAACAAATAGAGAACTTTTTTCACTCTCAAAATACAAACCATACTGTTGAACTATGAACTTTATTCTATGAATAGAATGATAATGAATTTAATGCGTTCTAGATTAATCGTGGTATACAAGAAGACAAACAAAAAAACAAAAGAAAAAATTTCGTGTTAAAATAGACCTCTCTTTGTTCATTCAATAAAATAATCGGCTGATCCGGAAACGAGAAGAAAATGGAAAAAATGATTTTTTTCTATTTTCATTAAAGTTAGTAGCCTTCAATGAATGACACCAATAATGATAGGTTACTTTAATTAGCCAATAGTACAAACGTTTCCTCCTCCTCCTCCTCCTCCCCCCCATAATAATAATAATAATAATGTTTAGTATTAGATAAAAAAAAGACACGAGAACGAGGAAAAAATCCTTTCTCTGCGAAACAGACCCCAAGATGAAAATGAAACTAGGGATGGGCTACTTATCTCGACTCACTCACGAGTCGAATCATCTTTTTGAAATGACTCTTCAAAGAGTCGACTTAGAAGTAGCTTTTTTTTGTTGACTGATAAAGATAATAAAGGGAGAAATATCCGGGTGTTTGTTGTTTACTGCAGGAATATGTTCCTTTATTCTGGTGACGATTGATTGTGATGTCTTTTTAAAATCTAGATGAAACTAAGCTAAATCGTAAATAGAAAGCGAATGGGTAATACGTCCACAAAGACAACGAAACATCAACTCGAGGAAATGCTAACAGGTGATGGATCGAGAGAAATGTGTTCGGCGAGCACTTACACACGTGCGAATATGTTTGCCGTATTTAGTGTTCAGTCTTGCGTTTTTTTGTCGAATCGCTGAATACGAGAAATTGGACATTTTGTTATTTTTAGATGATACCGGTAATTATTTCCAAATATTGTATTTTAGGGTCGATCCAGATAAAGATCCTACTTTTATGAGCTTTTGCTTAACCCCTAATGTTATTGAAATCATTCCTTCAGGATATTCTTTTGAAAAAAGAATAAAGGTATCTGCGCACCATATTTTGGTATTCAGTCTTGACTGCATCATGTTTTGTGTTAATTATTTGCCTCACTGGTCCTAATCAGTGCTGGTTAGTTATGTCATTGTATCGGATGGAGAGTATTTCTAACATTGTTGTAAATAAAATTTTCGTCATAAAATAAAGATGTTATTCTTCTTCTATGGTTGCAATTTTTTAGTCTGCGTCTTCAGAACTTTTTTGTTCGACGAACTAATGTCATGTTACATTAGTTGTGGAATAAAAAAAAAGAGTAAAATGATTTGTTAAGGAAATTGGATATAATTTCTAGAAACCCGATTGATATCAATGGAGTATCTAATTTGGTTTAGAATCAAAGAGTTAATACAGTCAATATTTTGATTAAAGCATATTTTTTTTTTTTTTTTTTTTTTTTTTTTTTTTTTTTTTTTTTTTTTTTCGTTTAGCACCCTAACAAGAACAAGAACTGCAATATATTATTAGCAATCCAAAATACGCTTTATTTTTGGGTTATGGTTATCTATATATATACATATATAAAAGGGAAATAAGTTGTATGTATGTATGTTTATTTGTCCGGAATTGTTTTGGCTAGAAGGGTGGGAGATAGTGAAAAATTGATGAGAATGTCCCTCACCCCCCAAAACCATAGGTTACAACTCCAGGAAAATTATCAGAGTTCAATAAAGTTGAGCCGTTTTTGAGTTACGGCGATTTTTGGAGTTTTGAAAAAAACCAGCAAGTCAGGGGCCAATGTATCAAATTTTGTCGCGAAAACATATCAAGTAATATCAACTCAAAGCCAGAAAGTTTCTTTTATGGTTATCACTAATTGTTTAGTGATAACCATAAAAGAAAAACCCTTACGTATAGACTGAGATCTCAGAATCAAAGAAAATTCTATTTGTTTATTTAAAACGGATATCGAAAAAATGTTTGGAATTGCCCTCCAATAAAAAAAACAGAGGCCAAGTCGCCAACCATTCTGTCAACCGTTTTAGTATATGGAACTTAGAAAATTCTATTTGTTTAGCTAGAACGGTAAGGGATATAGAAAAATTAAGACCCCAGAAATATAATGATATTTCAATACTGTCCAACCTTTTTCGAGTTACGGACGATTTTCCAATTTTTGTACGGGGAGCACTAATTGCTTATCCAAAACGGGAGGGATGTCAAAAATTGATGGGAATAGACAGACCTACCCCCCCCCCAAAAAAAAAAAAATAGAATGAGACTCCGGAAATATTCTCAACATTAAAAATGTCGATCCGTCTACAAACGATTTTTGTATGAAATTATGGAATAATGTTCATCAGATGAATTAACAGAACTAAAAAATGTTAAATCGTTTTCGAGAAAAAGCTAAATTTTCGGTAAAATTCTACAAATTTTAACCGCGGCGAAGCACGGGGCACAACTGATAGTTGGTCATAAATATGTTGTAATCATCTACTTTGTCTTTGTTGCAGCCATTCTGAAAGTGTCTATCAATAATGAAGACGGTTACATAGTTATGGATCCTGGAAATGCTGTAACGCGTGCTGTTCCAATACCCGAGTCATTTACTGAGTTTACCAACATAAGATCAAGTAGGTGACTGTCTGTATCAAATAATGTAACATAAGTTGGTCCACGGGAGGAGATCTGTGAGGAAACCTGATTTACTATAACATTGTAAATTTACTATACCGTTCAAGATTATTTCTTGTAAATTTAGTTTCAATACCTATGTATTGGACTTTTTTAATACTCGAGGACGGTATTGTATAGACTTTTTTAATAAATACTCGACGACGGTATTTGATGGCAGATTTGAATTCCTGAGGTCAAGTATACCCTCAAAATATTTTTTTAAATTTTTTGGTCAACAGATTCATATCCAAAACGGGAGGGTGAAATTTTAAGATACACACGCCCCTGTAACAAAAAATTATCACCGCATCAGTGTAACACTAATGCGGTAATAAAATTGTTACCGCATTAGTGTAACACAAAATTAACACAATTATGAAAAAATGACGTTAGTTATGAAAAAATGATGAGAGTTAAATTTAGATATTGTAATTTCTCTTGGTGGCTCAGTGGCAAGGCCTCTGTTTCAAAGTATGTTTTTTTGAAATATTATTAATTTTATTTTTAAAAAGAAGTATAACTTCTTACGCGCGTACATAAGACGTACCCTTTTTTTCTTTTAAATTTCAGATAATTTCAATTTTAGAATGTTGCCTTCCGATACATTATCTGTCACTGACGATGTGGAGATATTCCGTCATAAACCTTTCATGATACAAGCTCGCAAGGAAATTGGTGTTGAACCTTATAGGAGTAATTTGTACTTCATTGAACTACCTTACTGTTCCGCAGTGGGCGTAACACTCAAGAGAGATCTTTTAAATCTTCATCGTGTAATAGAGAAGAGAGACAAAAATGGAAACATGGTTATACGAATTAGCACCAAATTACTAGCATCTAATGAGACTACCTATGAAATTAGGACTAATTCCAATGAAGGTAGTTGGAAATTCTCAAGATCCTATGAACATAGAACGGTTCGTATGAAGTGGCTTCTAAGTAAAGGTTGTTCCTTTTTAAATTGAAATTATTTTTGTCTTCTGTTTTCAGAATCATTGGGTTGACTCTTTCGAAATTCTTGCGCAAAAACAAAATTAATTTCACGAGCCGGCCTTCTGAGTAGGTTCATTTTTCGTTTTCCTGGCAAGCGAATTTTCTTCCATGCATTCGCACGAATTTTCAGGTGCCAGAATTCTTCCACGCATTCGCACGAATTTTCAGCTGTATGGCATTTTTTTATTATTTTATTTTATACTTACACGTCTAAAAAAAGCTCTTTACCTAAGCCCGTAAAGGCATGTACTGGTGTTTTACATCCTCTGCAGGACCGTAAAAAGTTTTCAGATTATTTTCTTATTTGGTCCCTTTTTATGGTGACCAAAATAGTAGTATTTATATTGATAAATTATTATTCAATAGGTATAAAGATTTATCGGTCTTCTTATTGGTCTGGAACGCCCTGTACTAGCGAATTTTGTCAACAGCTTTACCTGACTGAATACACTTAAGTTGAACAACATTGAACTTATTGAGTACTCGAAGGGGAGTTTCACTCGAGGAAATCCTATTGCCTTTTTTGTGTAACTACTAACTAGGCCGCCCTTCTGAGTAGGTTCATTTTTCGTTTTCCTGACAAATGACCTGCTAGTCTTTAACTTTTTTAAAAAACTCAACAGTTTTTACACACATTTCTTAAGGTTACATAATTTCTTGAGGTCAGAAATATGCACAAATCAATTTTATCTAATGAAAAAGTGTAGAGTTTGACCATTACACTTCTGGGGGCTACTAAATCTATGGATTCTAATAGACTCATTTTTTTTTATTATTTTGCTTGATTTTTTTCTTTACAGATCTATGAAGTTGCCCAAATATTGAAGTCAGTTTTATCAGATTCCGAATTCAAACAAGTAAAACGCAAATTAACAGAAATGTCGACTCTTGCGCGAGATACACGTCACATGGAATGGTACATTCATATGATAGAGCAATGGGGGGCTGTAATAATCTTATAGGTGAAGCCTCCTATAAGATCTTAAAATAAATGCATCATCAATCTAAAAATAAATGCATTTTCGGCAAAAATAAGGGTTTATTATTTTACTTTTACAGCTGTTGACTCAGGCTATCGTAATTATTTTGTATTTATAAGTAATAATTACGTATCACAATACAGTATGTCCAAGAATGACCGGTTACTCCTCCTTTTGAACGGCTTGGAATTTTTGAATTTTGAAAAGCACTAGGACCATTGCTAATCGAATGGTTGTGGTGAAAACCATGTTCGACCCCCCGGACGTGACTTTTATTGACAAAGAGTGTCAATTTAGGACAAACAGTGAGAAGTAACCTAAATAAAGAAACATTTTAGAAAAAGAAAAAAGAAACATTAACCTTCTCATTTCTTTCACAGCGGGGCCAGAGGAATGGGAAAATTTCAATACAATAACATAGGGAATAACTTGCATTCTAAAATTAGTTATTTCCTATACATGTTGTTTTATTAAAAGTTTCTCATTCCCCTGGCCCCAACGTAGAAGAATTGATTTGCTAGAATGTTTTCTGATTTAGGTTACTTATTTTAATATATTAAATTTAATTTAGTTTTTAAAATTTTTACGGCCGAACCCTTTATACATAAATTACAAAGCAAGTAAGTACATAGATATCACAGGTTATTACATTTCTAATTGCAAATTTATCTCGGGAAAAAAATCGAATTACCTCGCCGTTCAAGTGATCTCTGTGAAAACTTATACCGCCATGCCATATTGGGAAAAAATGGTTCGCAAAAGCGGTCCTAACTCCATAATGATGGATTTACTTTTTTTGAGAAAAAAGCACTCTCCTTAGCAACTATGCCCAAGGAACACTTGGGCATAGTTCTCTATAAGGAAATTCAAAGACATATTGTGCTTTTGCCCGGATAAAATTTTGCGCTAGAAAATGGAAAAAAAAAAATATGAAACATTTTTTTACAATTTTTGAGGTGTCTGAAAAACGGGTTTCTATTGGCGTTGCAAACTCATGCTAAGGATAATAGTGTTCTATTTGCCGACCTGAACAAGATTACGTTCAAAAAATTCTATTTTTTTTTCTCCTTGTTATTCAAAAATTAGTTTGAATATATCGGTCTTTTTTTTTTTTTTTTTTTTTTTTTTTTTTTTTTGCGTACGCAAAACGACCGTTTTGCTTGATACTCTGATGCATGGTGAACATAGAAATTAAAGGGATATTTTTTCAAGTTTTTCCCCTTTTTCTAGGAAGAAGAATGGTTAGGTCGGTATGAAATTAAATTTCAAACGTAGGTATTATTTTAATGCTTTATTTTTTGTACTTTTTGTGCAAAATGACTCATGACTCACTCACGAGTAGAATCATTTTTTGGAATGAGTCAACCTTCAAGGAGTCGACGTATTTTTTTGATTATAATAATAATAGTAAGCCCCAATTTCATCCGTCACGGAAAGGGCCTCCTCCCCAATCAGTTATACAGAAAGGTAAAGAAATATATTGATAATTGAACAGCTGATCATTTGAATTTTACGAACCCTATTAGCCATTAAATTTTATACTAGCCCATTGAGTAAATCAATTTAAAATATTTGCGAGTAACATGAACTATATCTTAATCTTAATAAGCTAAACATAAAAAGAATTAAATTAAGACAAAAATATAAATAATAAAATTATTTGGATAGATAACATGTTGGGACGGGAGCACCATGCGGGGAACCCCTTATTAGAATAATTAGATTATCAACAACTGAGATAATTTATTGATTGACAACTTCATCATAGTTGATATTATCCGATGTACCAACATCTTCAATATGTTTTAATAAATAATTAGTAGGTACACCCTGTGTTAAAAATTTGAATTCTTTTTTTTTTTTTTTTTTTTTTTTTTTTTTTTTATTTTNCATATAATTTTTTTATACTTATTTTTTATTTATTTAATTTATTTTTTTCTTCTTTGTTTATTGTCCCTTCTTCTCGTCCGAACTTCAATTATGTCTCTGCATTGGGCTATTGATTTCCACTCTCTTCCAACACATGTGTTAACTTCGTCGATCCATCTAGTTTTTTGTCTACCACGATTTTGTTTTCCCGCCGTTGGATTCCATTCAGTTGCTTGTACCATCTAGTTTGTATTTGTGTGTATATGTAGTGTTTTATCCATGCGCGCAACGTGTCCTGCCCATTTGAGTTTTAGTTTCAGAACTTCTTTTCTTATATCTCCGACATTGATTTTCTTGTCTTTTTTTGGATTAACGTCTCTTTAACATTTAGCGGTCATTTGATACGGAGGTTTTACCATCCATTTGCTGAAAACTTGCATATCAGCTACCCATATTGACCTCACCCAGCTTGAGTTGGGCCGGAAAAATAGCCAGCATCACGAGGCGCGAACCCACGACGAACAGCCATATGGTACAACCTCGCTGGACATTTTGTTTGTCTTCAGTGATCTAAAGGGAACTGGTGTATTCAACCTGCCATAGACACTGTCTAATTTAAAATAAAAAATCTGGTGGGAACATCACACGACTTTCCTTATCTGGAAGAAAGAAGAAAGTATTGTATTGGGCTGAAATTTTCGATGTCGAGTGTTCAATGTTAAAACACATTTTGAGCTACCCAAAGCACAAATCTCTAATCTCAGGATACAAGAATGCCCAAAAGAGACAAAACCGCCAAGGTACATTCGACTTAAATTAAATATTTCGTGACGCGCCCAAATACATACAATTGAAAATTCAAGCTTGTTTTCCTTTTCGGCAGCATTTGTGAAAACCTCCTCAAATCTGCCAAAAAGCGAAAAAAAAAAAAAAAAANAAAAAAAAAAAAAAAAAAAAAAAAAAAAAAAAAAAAAAAAAAAAAAAAAAAAAAAAAAACGCTAACGATAGATTGGATTTCAACCGAAAGTGTTTTTCGAAGTTGCAGGCTAATACAGGTATATTATTGGTTATCATAAAATCAGCAAATTCGATTTTTTTAAATAACTAAATTTTACCTGACACCCGGTATAGAATGTCGCAGTAATTTGGGATTCCCAATCACGTCACTGCCCACGACTTTTTCTCTCTGGGGGTATCGAAAGGAAATGGTTTATATCAATCTACTAGCTATCACTGTTGATAGGAACAGTCTATATTCAGGGTATCGAAAGGAAATGGTTTATATCAATCTACTAGCTATCACTGTTGATAGGAACAGTCTATATTCAACAACCAAAAGAGACTAATATTTATTTTTGATACCGAAAGTGAGGTCTACTTTTAACACGACATTTTTCCTCACGATTGTCTGTTTCTCTTTTTGTATCACGATAACTATCGAACGCCTGATCTCATTTTGATGAAATGTGGTTTGTATATTCATTATATTCATAGAAGTAGTCGATTAGTTTTAAGGCCTATTGAGTCATTTTAGCCGACTAAGTACGACTCTGATCACGACACAAAGTTTAAAATTGTTCAATTATTAAGAGTGGGCGGAGCAGACTTTTACCAATGTACTCAATCAAAGCGTGAAAATCTATTACTAAATTAATAAGAATAATAGATTTTTCTCATATAAAATTCACACACATACAAAAAGGATTCAGAAAAACTCTGTCTTTCTCGACCTACCACTTTAATTGCCTTAATTATGCATAATTTTGCGTAAAATCCCAAACTTTGAATCCGAAGGGTGATTTTGTATAAATGATGCTAAAACTATGCTAAGATTAATTCCTAAAATATTAAATTTATATTAATCCCCCAAAAAAAGTTTGAAAAATTAAACATGATAACAAAATTCTCTCACGCGTGTAATTTATGGGTGTTAAAACCCAGCTCTGAGTTGCTGACAAATGATTATTTCCATTAGAAAAATTTCAAGATTCGTCTCATTGCATTAGATGATAGTTTTGTTCGTAGTGAACACAATATCTACAGGGTGTTAGAAAAGTGTAGAAACCATTACGAAAAAAAAATTGATTTCAGTAAATGAAAATAGGTAATATATTATGGACAGTAAAACTTTGGAAAAATGATAATTTTTTTTGAGGCCATCTGAAACATTCTGCTACGCTTATTTGCTCTCTACATATATGGCAAGTTATACAGGGTGATTCAAAAAAATATGTGCATGCGTTAACCACATATTCTATGGACTATTTTAGGAGTGGCGTCAACTCTATAGCAAAAGTTGCGAAAATGCTTCCTAACGGAAACGACCTCCTTTGACTTTCAAAAAATAAATCGTATTTTTTTAATTATGTCTTACCTGTTGGAGGTATTAGAACGGGGATTTTTTTCCCCCAATACAAGATGTCAGCGTTCTTGTGATAAGGAAGTCATGTCCATTACACTTTCAGTGACGGAAACAGAAAACAGAAGGGTCAATTGAAAGAAAATATGCCATAACTTTTTGATGGTTGACCAAATTTGAATTTCTTTGTCGCCTAGATAAAGCAAATATTATTATAAGATGCCCCTTCACCTCAAAAGGAAAGTTTTCAACCAATGTGTCACTCCAGCACTAACTTACGCCTGTGAAACGTGGACACTTACAAAGTTGGAAATACAAAGACTGCAAACAACACAACGCAGTATGGAAAGAAGTATGTTGGGCATATACAGGAGAGATAGAAAAAGAAATATATAGGTTAGAGAAAGAACAAAAGTGGAAGATGTTATACTCAAAATTAAAAAGCTGAAGTGGAGATGGGCGGGGCATATAGCAAGAAGAACAGACAACAGATGGACAAACAAGATCTTACAGTGGTGCCCCAGAAATGAAGTTCGACCAAGAAGAAGACCAAAATCCAGATGGACTAGACGAAATAAAAAAGATGGCAGGAATACGATGGCAATCAATTGCAATGAATAGAAATGTGTGGAAGGAAATGGAGGAGACCTTCATCCAACAATGGAATAATCACGGTTGATGTTGATGATGATTATGAACTGAAAAGGTGTAAATGTTTTTTTTTTCTCCACAAAACAACGCAAGTGCTTGAAATTTGAGATAGAAGATATTGTGTGAAAAACCAATAACGTTCTCAAACTGAAGCTATCCAAAAAAGCTTAGGCGATAGTTTGAAAATGCCTGAAAGAAATTTTAACCTATTTTGACAGTAATTGGACTTGACCTTAACATATTTTGGATCTCACTACTTTCATAGGCCGACACTTGTTGTCACCAGTGAGCTGCGAAAATAGCAACACAGCTGAAGGCTCCCAAAATCACTAATATTTTTACCAAAACTCCGTGAAAATTACCGAGGGCTGTCAAATTGAATTCGATTATTTTTTTTACCAGATAGCTGTGAAATTTCAACTTTTTATTCCCCCCCCCCCTCGGTTCAGGACCAAGAACGTCGCAATTGTTCCAAATCTCTAAAATCAAAACCACATAACTAATTTTGAATAAATTTAAAATGGGCAAATATGGCACTATTCTATTTTTAAAAAATGAACACATGGGGATGTACCTCTGTCAGGGATCCCGCTAGGGGTCCTAACAAGCTCCTTGAAATATGAATTGCTTTTAAAAGTAAACGGTTCGGTATAGTCACATGAAATTCAAAATTAATATTTTCTATATAGTACACTAGGAATATTGAAAATATTTATTATCACTGTATATTCAGAGTAAAGCCAAGGACGTCAGATTTGGACCAAATCACTAAAATCCAAACCACATAACCAATATTGATGTAATATATATATGATAATCCAGCAATATTTTACCTAAAGACATTGGTCTGTGGAGGCGTAACTTCACCGGGGGCCCCGTTTAGACGCCCCAGCAGGTTCCCAAAAACGAATAAATTTAAAAGTCCTCTAATTTTGATCAAATTTGTTATGCACAGTCACCTGAGTATTTTATTGGATATTTCTTGGTATTTTATAGAAAAATTTCATTTTATAAAAAAATAAAAGTCGTCCCATTTTGATAAAATTCGGTATACTCAGTCATACAAGTATTAAAGTAGACAAATTTTGGTAATGATAGAATTTTTGATTTTGGGACCCTGCAGGGCCTACAAATATAAAAAAATAAAAGTCGTCTCATTTTGATAAATTTTGGTATATTCAGTCAACTGGAATTATATTGGACGATTTCTGGTATTTTGTAGACATTTTGATTGTGCGGCCCTGGCGGGGGCCCACAAATGCAGCAATATAAAAGTCGGTTGAGAATTTGCTATACTCTGTCCCCAAACCATAAGAGTGGACAATTATTTTTGGTATTTGGATACATTCTGGCTTTGGGTCCCCTGCAAGGGCCCAAACGTGTCGTTTCATTTGAATAAAATTTGGTTTATACTCAATAATCCAAATTTTATCCCAAAATTTTTAATATTTTCATATTATATTAGATAAAGGAAAAGAAAGTCTGATACGGTTTTCCGTACCATTTATTATTTATTTATATAAGTAATATATTTTTTTATCTCCTATAAATAATATTTTTTATCTTGTTAAATTTGAATGTTTTTCCAAACTTTTTACACATCAGTACTTTTTACAAACTGTACTTTATGGATCCCAATCATGCCATATGTGGTGCCATCTCGCAAATGACAAGTCTTCATTGTTCATGAAGTCGGCCTCTGTATCCATTCATTCGTCATGAACTATCTAATCAATTTAATTTTCTGTGTAATCTTTTTTCTACCTTTTAAAAATCATAACTGTAAGTAGTAAGTACCTAGGTATCAAACGAAACGCTAGTTTTGCAACGCCAAGAAAAACAAAACCAGCGTACTATATTGACGCTAAAATTATTAATTTACTAGCAGGATACGCCCGTTTCGCTTGGCGCCTTATAGGCATGTCCGTTTATAGTTTCAACCCCTTTTTTTCGCGATAAAAATTAGCCTATGTCCTTTCCTAAAATTTAGTCTATCTCCATACCAAATTTCATCAAAATCGGTTCAGTAGTTTAAGCGTGAAAGCGTAACATACATACAGACAGAGTTACTTTCGCTTTCGCATTTATATACTAGTATGGATATGGAAGTATGGCTATGGATAGGTATCTTCACTTTCAAATCAAAAGGGTTTATTGTTGAAAACGAAAACAAGATTATTTTCATGTTATTTTTCAAAATGGCGACATTTATCGAGAAAATCTAAAAATAGGACTAAAATAGGAACATAGAAAGATTCGGACTTTTGCAATATATTAGGATTCCCTTCAAATTTAGCAATCTCAATTGGATGAATTGCCACGCCAGGCTCAAATAAGGGCTTCTTCTATTCATGGCATGCTCCAGTTCACACCATCCACGATCTCCTGCGGTATCTGGTCCCACTCTTCAAACACTCCTCTTTTGGTCTCCGTTATTGTCGTTGGTCTGAATTCTTCCTACAAAAAGATATTTTTGGGGTAGTTAGAGACATGTTCGATCATGTTGATGTACGGTTAATGTGGGAATGCCCAAGAACTTTCATACGGTACTCTTCAAGATATGCGCGCACGCGGTTTCCATCGTGTGAACGCACCTTGTCGTTCATTAGCGCATGACCGTTTGAAATAAACTGTTCGAATGACCCCATAATAACTCCTAAAATATCCGACACTTATCGACACCGTGGGCCTCCCCAAAGTTATGCTCCTCACAACATGAATGAACTGCCACTATATTTCTAAAGTTCCGATGATATAGAACTGCTCGTATAGTTCCATGGGACGTCTCAGCACTTTAACCCTTCTGACTTCAGGTCGCAGAGAGAATGTACACTCATCGGTGAACAGTACTTTACCCAAGTTCCCCTTTGACCAATCCTCTAGTTTTTCGCATTGATACCTCGATTGCGTTGGACCTCGTTACGCATGGTTTTGTGGGTTAAAGTACGATTCCTGAGGGCTGTCAGCTTCATAAAGCCGCAGTCCTGTGCGAGTATAACTCTTTATCGACCTTGTCCACGCCGTATGCTATGGTTGCCAATCTCTTGGTAAGTTTTGACAAAACCAAGAATCCCACATTTCGACACAATGTGAGAGAATTCGCCACCCTCCTGTAACTCCAACAAACAATGGTACAAACAGCCGCTTAGGCAACTTGCACTTGAGTAAAATCATTCATCGTTAAAGAAAAAAGAAAGATACAAGTGTCAAAGAGCACAATAAAACTCAGGGTTGTCTTCATTTTGAACGTAGGTAGCAGAATACTGAAATCTCAAACAAAGCAAAGTATACCTAACATCACTGTTTTTCGGATATTTGTAAACTTGCAAAAATTTAGTCAAAAATCTGATAAGCTTGTGTGGTATTATCGTCAACTATAATATTTGTGATATTAATTTACTAAACAGGGGCTCCCAACCATTTTACATATCTCGGGGTATTCAAAAAAAATTGAGCGTTCCGCTAATTTTGTCACTCAGTGTATATTTGGGGTCCTTCTGGACTTAACTCGAGATTTTCATAAAAAAAATCCCCGCGGACATTTTTTCTCGCTTTAGCGGCACCCTCTATATCGCTACTCCTGATCGTCCCAGAAAGCTTAAATTTTGTAGGTATATTACTTGTATCAATATCAATTTTTTTATTATAAAAAAAATTATAACTCCATCCGTTTTCGAGATTTTCGACTTTTCCTATTTTGACATATAATCTTGGCAATCATTATCGATGGCGTAGCTAGCGTACTAAAATGTTCTACGGTGTTAAATCTATGAGGTACCATAATTTTCATTTTGCGACCCCTTCAATAGCGACAAAATAGTGATATTGTAGCGTCGTTTTACACCGAATATTTTTTTTTTTTTTGGCTTAACGTCTCTTTAACATCTATTGGTCATTCAAGACGGGGTTTTTACCCTCCATTCGCTTGGAACTTGCAAACCAGCTACCGACATTGACCTCACCCAGCCTGTGTTGGCTGGAAAAAATACCCGCATCACGAGGGCACGAACACACGTGGACACCCACATGGTACAACCTCGCTGGACGTTGCTTAACTTCTGTGATCTAACGGGAACTGGTGAACTCAACGTGCCATGGACGCTCGCTAGAAAAACATTAATATTCAGAGGTTTTAAGGCTAAGTTCAGATGATTGCGCGGTAACGCACGGGAGGAGCATTTACATGACAGCGAATGTACGTGCGGAAGTCTGTCATCACTCTAACCGCGCGGATCAACTGAACAAATGATACAAGTTTGTAGAACTAGTACCGGGATCTCATGGTGGCTGAGTGAACTATCTTAACTGAGTGAACTCTATAGAACCATTAGTTTTAATATTTTTCAACTTGACATTCAACTTCAACTAGATTTGTAACATTTATCTAAACTACATTATGGTTTATACACATCAATGCCATTGTTCTATTGAAAAATCATTGTATTTTATCTGAATTGACAGGTTTCGCTGCAGATAGGACACATTGGGGTTGTAGATATAGGAGTTTTTACTATTTTCATTTGCCTTTTGAATTGGATTCGAGTATTCCCCACTATGGTTCATATAGACATGGCTTACCCGTTTCAAATCAATCTGACTTGGATATAGTACTGGGCGATATCAATAAAATAATTCAGCAAGTGGTTTCCGAGAAATTGTTTGATAGGTTTCATAACATGGCCAGGTAGGGCATATTCCTATAGGAACTTATCGTGTATTCACAGGTTAAAAACGCTGCCAAATCTAGTTAAAAAATATTTTCACCAGAGAGCTGCGACAAAAGCCGAAGACTGTCAAAGCTAATTCCATTTTTTATCCACTAGAGCTGCGACAACCAGTGGCGAAATTACAGCTTTTCCGATAGTAGGCTATTCAAATATTGTCGCTCCTACCGACCTCTACAATTCGATACCCTAGTTCACAGTTACATTTTTTGTAATTACCCAATTACATTTTTTTTTGTGAATCTAATTGTTCTTTTTAATTTGCGCAGATTCGTGTTAATTACATCACCGTTTTACCGTAATTAATATGATTGTGAACTAGGAGTTAGGGGATCGATTTGTCAGTTACCAGATTAATTTTACAACCCATTTATTTAGTTAAGGTTGAACAAGAAATAGTTTTTGGATATTTCTGAGCTAAAAAAATATCAACCATGTTAATTTATTAATAAGGCGGCTAAGGTATGCGTTAATACTACTTACACAATAATGTACATCTCTCTCGAACTCAATACCACCACATGGCGTATGTTCGGCTCCAGCGGCGGCCGTGGGATCCGAAGAAGTCCGTCGCTTTCTTCGCTTTTCCGTAATTTGCTTCCACATGAACTTTCATTTTTCTTATTACGCACCTACATACTTATGAGTCGGTTAGTCAGTACGTCAGTATACCAACTGGACTTTGCATTTTATAAGTATAGATATTTTGACCCAGAGGAATTTCATTGACCGAATAAGAGGCATAATCGGAATTACCGGTGGGAGTCTCAAACTTGCCTCTCTTAGATCGGTCAAACACTGATCTGTATGGGTTAGATGTTATGGCTTAGGAATTACATGTCACTTAGATAATTATAGATCCGTCCATGATAACAAGGTTGTATTTTATTGCAGATTCTTCTGTTCATTTAGAGCCGCAGTTAGAAATGATAGAATAAACGATGACGAGTTCTCTTTTAGAGCATTTTATTTCGACTACATGCCAAAAACTATTAAAGACTCTGGATCCAGTGCACTAGCTATTCTTTTATTAAATAAGCTTCTTGTAGCACATTCATATTTGAATCCGCATGTATTCTTGGCCACTGTGTACAACGATGTTTCTGAAGATTATGTAAATACGCAAACATATAATCTTAACATGACCACATTTCAACACAATCACGTGGCAGGTGAGTTCCTCAACATTAGGCCTGATTTTTACTTTCCTCATCCTATGAGAAGGAAAGTATTGTAATAGGCTGAAATTTTCAATGTTAATTTTTCAATGACAAAACACTTTTCAAGATCCCCAGAGCTCAAATCTCGAATTTCAGCCATTGGTCCGTGCCAAGAATGATAAGTGCTAGAGACTTGAAATTTGGTATGTATTTCAGTTTTATGGTGTAGACGGCAAACTAAGGTTTTAGTTGAAAACGGATATATTGTAAATATTGTTGGCGGTTTTTTACCGCTTGGCAAATCTTGCCTAAAAGGAGCTCGGTAAGAGCTGGAACATGAAATTTTGTGCCTACTCATATCAATTTTATGCATGGAAATACACTTTAGTCTGGAGTCTAATAAATCGATGGCCGCTTTTTGGCGGTTCTGTCAAAAACCAGAAGGGTTTCAGCTAGACCTTCAAATTTGGTTCCCATTCATTGAATTCACACAGATACTTTTGATTGAAGACAACCCAATCGTTCTTGCTTTTTTGTCGCTCTTTATCATCAGTTTTGGATTTTTTGTGGTTTTCACGAATGCACGAATCCTGCATACTGTTTAGTAAGTACATATTGGAGACTTGAAATGTTCATAGTAGGTACGTCAATTGTATATATTGGATACGTCACGAAACTTTTAACTAAAGTTTAATGTACCATCGCTTCTTTCTATTAGATCTCGAATACTGGAACTGGAAATTTGGTTTTTGCGACCTCTAAATGAGCTTTGGTATTGAAAACTCGACATCGAAAATTTCAGCCCCATAACAATATCTACTTCAATCTTCTTTTTATCAATAAGTAAATTCGTGCGATGTTCACAACAGATTTTTTTTTAAACTTATGTAGAATAACTTATGTAATCTAGAGAGGAAATTTCCATAGAAAGGGGGGAAATACAGTTAAAAAGTTTGAACACTTTCAAGTTCAAATTCTGTGAGAATTGAAAATATCTCTATTCTCTCTATGTTTCCTTCATGATTTTTTTGAGAGAACAAACAATATCACACCATATTAGACGATTTGAGTTGGAAAAATCTAAAAATAAGTTTTAAGGTTTTTGAAGGAAAAGGGTGTGCTAATCGATAAAAGAAGGTGTCCTCCAAAATCTGACTCTTAAGATAGGCCAGAAGTGCCAACTTTGATCTTTTGTATTACATGCTTGAAAATTGAAAGAATATGGACGTATATTAAGATTTAGTTGAGATCGGGCGGAGTCATTCCAAGTTGAAGTTGAACTTTACAAACCCTTTTACAGTTAGAATTCAGCGTCCCCAAAAGTTAAATTTTGGGTAAAAAGGATTCTAATTTTAATGTCTTTCCAACAATGGTTACACATTTAAAAATAAATGGTACGGAAAACCGTACTAGACTATCTCTTCCTTAATCATTTCATCAGACTACCACCGAATGCACATATTGTTCTTCTAAAGTTTTAAGTCTTTTAGTGATATTATTGTTATATTTCTATTTTCTGTTGATATTGACCAATATTTTAAAAAGATTTTGCAGCCTTCGGCTGCGGACTTTGCTCTTTTTTGTCTTATACCTACTTAATTAATTAATGTATTGGAACATATTTCCACATTTAAAGTTATTCATATTGTTCATTAATTCTAATTTTCTGTTTTTTGCTCTAATTTTTTCCAATTCTTCCTTTATTTTTCTTTTATGGTAATTTCGTTCGGTGTATAGGATTTTAAAGCTTTCTGCAGGGTGATTATATTTTCAGTTATAAAGTGATTGGAGTATTGTGATTTTCCTCTGTTGTATATGAAATCACTGTGATGTTCAGCAAAGCGTGTTTGAAAGTTTCTGCCAGTTTGCCAGGTGACTTCATATAGTCCAGAGTTTTTTAAGATGTTTCTAGTTTCAGTTACGGAGTTTTTTATTGTTTGAATGACTGTGGGTTGATTTTTTATTGTAATATCAATATTGTGATTTTTGAAAATTTTTATGATTTTATTGGTATCGTAACCTATATCGTATGCTACCCATATATTTATTTTCGTTGATGCTTGCGTTATTGTTATTTTTATTATTTACCTATATTGTTTTTTATTCTTTTGTATAGATTATCAATTAATTAGTTTATCATTGTATCCATTATTTCTTGCGATGTTCTTTACGAAAAACCGAGCAGCACCTATTATGAAAGGGTATCCTAAACTTCACAAGGATGGCATCCCCATTAGACCTCTCATTCCATTTTATACATCTCCTACATACTTCCTTTCTGAAAAACTGACCCACATACTTAAAGAAAAATACGAATTCAACCGCAAACACTCAATAAAAAATAACTTAGAACTAATAAGAGTCCTTAAACTTATTAACTTGGAAAAAAACTATAAAACTGTATCCTTTGACGTTGTAAACATGTATGGAAATATCCCAAGAGCTGAGCTTATTCATTTACTCAAATCAAATAACTTCAATAATTATACATACAAAAATGAGCTCATAACCCTTATAGAAACATGCATAAACCAAAACTATTTCCAGTTTAATAACAACTTCTACGTCCAAGACAAGGGGCTTCCCATGGGCTCTCCTCTATCACCCATATTAGCCGAAATATATATGAACCATTTTGAAAATCTTATTTTAAATAAACCTAAATATAAAGCTTTTATAGTCTTCTGGAAAAGGTATGTCGACGACATTTTAGTTATTTGGAATTCAACATTAAGAACTCTTGAAAACCTAAAAAATGAAATAAATAATGAAAATAAAAACATCAAACTGACATAAGAAATAGGTGGCGATGAAATTAATTTCTTAGATTTAAATATAAATATTGCAAATAAAACTCTGAAAACTAAAATATACAGGAAGCCAACCTATCCTGACACCATCTTTCCTGAAGACTCTTACAACCCTTCAAAATATAAAACATCTAGGTACTTTTAAAAACTACATCCATCGAGCAATCATGTGCACCAACTATGAAGAAGACCTGAAAAAAGAAATCAATATCATAAAGAACATCGCAAGAAATAATGGATACAATGATAAACTAATTGATAATCTACACAAAAGAATAAAAAACAATATAAATAATAAAAATAACAATAACGCAAACATCAACGAAAATAAATATATGGGTAGCATACCATATATAGGTTACGATACCAATAAAATCATAAAAATTTTCAAAAATCACAATAGATATTACAATAAAAAATCAACCCACAGTCATTCAAACAATAAATAAATGGTACGGAAATAAAATTTATGTTTTTTTCATATTTGGGGACCGGCCGGGGCCCCAAATGCAAAAATTCTTAAAAACACCAAAAATTGTCAAATATAATACTTTGGTGGTTGTACCTACATACCAATTTTGATCAAAATCGGACGAATTTTATGTTTTTTCATTTCTGGGCCCCTGCCGGGGTCCCAAAACCAAAATTACTACAAAATATCAAAAGATGTCAATTATAGTAGGTACTTGGGCAACGGTGCATATTTGGGGCCCAGCCGGGGCCCTATATGCAAACAATTTGAAAAACACCGAAAATTATCAAATATAATACTTTGGTGGCTATGCATACCAAATTTAACAAAATCGGCCGAATTTTATGTTGTTTTTTTCATTTGTGGGCCCCTACCGGGGCCCCAAAACCAAAATTACTACGAAATATCAAAAGATGTCAATTATAGTACTTGGGCAACAGTGCATACCAAATTTTATCAAAATCAGACGAAATTTATGTTTTTTTCATGTTTGGGGCCCGGCCGGGGCCCCAAAACCAAAATTACTACAAAATACCAAAAGATGTTAATTATAGTACTTGGGCAACGGTGCATACCAAGATCAAAATCAGACAAAATTTATGTTTTTTTTCATATTGGTTATTTTTAGAAGAAAAAACGGCTATTCGGACCGCTAGAGGCGCCCCTGAGGGCGATATTGAGAAAAAGAAAAATATTGGTCGGGCTTTTTGCCCAAAGATGACCTGTACCAAATTTCATCAAAATGGGACAAGTAGTTTGGCTTCCAGAGCTCTGCACACGATTCCGCACGTACGGTGTACGTAATACGCAGTACGTCGGAAATATCGGTTTTTTTGGACCCCATGGCTCCAAATATTTTCAAACTTCAAAAATGACCCGAAATAGTGAAAATATGGCCCAAAAACAATAAGAAATGTTATATTTGATCTTTATTTTGAGTTTTGGGTTCCCGTCAAACGATTTTTTGGGCCAAAAAAAGTCAAAATTTGCGGCACGAATTCAATACTTTATCTTTTAGAGGAAGAGAAAGTAAAAAGTAGTCCATTGGTCCGGCACTGAGTGGATCTCATATGCGTAGTACGATTTTGAAATTCGAAAAACGCTGAATTGGATGCCTATATTATTCACAATTTAAACTACAACTTGTATTCTAAGTTTAATTCCGGTCCTGTTTTGAGAAAAGTGATCTCAAAGAAATCTCAAAATACATACACTTTTTTTTATATCTCAAAAATATATTACAAAAGTGGTAGTTTTATTTAGGATTCCCTTCTGGCCTACACTGAAAGTGTCCAAAATTTTAAAACCACTGAAAAGATTCCCCTTTGGAATCTCCGCTCCATTTTTTAAGACACCCTGTATATTAACAAAATGAATGTCCATATTTTCAATGACCTACTCTTTCTAGAACTGGTTATCTGAGGAAGCTAAAAGCTTCGTGTATAGATAAACGGGTGCCTGGACTAAAATGAACACTTTTTTCTATAGTGAACAACTTTGACTATGTTGCAGCTATTCTCAAAATTTCTCTCTACAATGAAGATGGCTATATTGAAGATGCCTATATAGTAATGGATCCTGGAAATACTGTAATGCGCGCTGTTCAAATATCTGAGTCAGTGACTAAGTTTACCAACATAACATCAAGTAGGTGACTGTATCAAATGATGCAAATTTATTTGGTCTTCAGACAAACTCAAAAATAAATAATTTAGCATGTTAGCACTTTTTTATCTTCAGGAGTTTATTTCCGATGTTTGAACCACACCAATGCTGTTAATGAAGTGATGAGTTAAATTTTTTAATATCCAGATATTTTCAATAAATGTTCCGATAGTTTCACTTTCAAAATGTTCAGATAGTTTATATAGCAGAATGTTCAGATAGTTTCAATTTCAGAATGTCAGATAGTTTCAATACAGAAAGTTTAGTTAGTGTCAATGTCAGATTGTTCAGACAATCTCATAATTTGATTGGATGGATTCTATGTATGTTTTTTTAGTTCTCGGATACCATATTACACGCCCATACTATACTCAGATCGAACAAGTGCAGTATAAAAATGTTTTATTGCTTCAATATTTTTTAGGTTCTTGCTGTAATGCTGAATCATTCCCAATACTTAATTTGCTCTTTTCGATGTATTTTCAATATGTTCATTGGAAGTCACATATTTGTCAAAAGTTACTCCAAGTTCTTGTTTAGTATTGACATTTTTTAAAGGGGGAAAAATAATATAATAATAAATTATTCTGAAAATTTGAAATTATCGGCATAGAGAAAGTACTTTGAATTTTTAATACTTCCTCAATGCTATCAACCATGATGATAAAAATTTGGATACTAAGCTTGAAATAACAAGGACGTATAATTGTCAACTCAGCGAATCAAACTGAACAAAATCAGAAAAATAATCAGAGTGACAGAATAAACCTTCAGACTCTACTTAAATGAAATCCTAACAGAGGATACCTCCCCGCAAAATAGATGATGGTCATTGTAATCCTTACTCTCGTCATGTTTATTATATTAACCAAAAACTGTACATATAAAAATATATTTAACTTTATATTTCTCATCACGAACTATCCACGCAAAAAATCCCCAATAATAGCTGTAATCTACAGTTACTCCTGCAATTCAATATATTATATTAAGGAGCGCGGTAGCGCTCCGTCAAAAAAAATGCGGTAACTACCAAGAGTATATTATAAGCCACAGGTTACATTGCCGATTTCAGCTACTTCCAAAGGAAAAACTACACACCTCAGGATAAAAATGATTATTTCTTACGTAGGGGGCGAACTCAGACACAAAGTATATGAATTTTTAACAAAATCGGTTGAGTCAAATCGGAGATATAGGCTTCTGAGAAGTGCACTTTTTTTCTCATCGTCTGCAGCTCCTGCTGCTGCTGTTTCTTTGATGTTGACGCACCTACAGCCAAAACTGCTGGACCGATTTTGATGAACGATAGCTCATTTTTTTTTCTCGTGAGTGGCAGATGTGCCTTTTGCTACCTATATTGTCCCCCAGTGGGTCCTTCAGCCCTAAATTTACAAAAACCCTCAAAATTGGGGGTATTTATTTGATACACGTGTTATATATTTTCCGAACTAATGAACCGATATGAACGTATGAGGTATCGTTTTAATCACCAAATCAGGCAGAGGTACATGGTTAGTACCGAAAATATACAGGGTGTCATTTATGAGATCCCCCCAAAAATACCACTGCGTGCTATAAAAATTTCCCGCCAAGTCATCACCACAAAAAAGATATGAAATCTATTTTGTGCCCCGCTATACACTCTTCCGTTCTTCGAAATACCTAATAACTTTAAATTCCGACCCCACCCCAAACGATTTCAGAATTTTAGTCTGATTTCCTCACTCTCTTCACCAACACGCAGTCTTGGTAGGGTACCTCGGTTCGTTTAACCACTAGGAGATAGGGACCACTCTGTTCCTCTGTTCTACTTTAGAGGTTCATAAATTCGTTATGTTTAATAATGATGAGAGGTACCCCGGTACCCCAACAAGACTGCGTGTTGGTGAACGGAAGATTGTATAGCGGGGCCCAAAAGATTTCATATCATTTTTGGGGTGATGACTTGGCGGGGAATTTTTATAGCACGCAGTGGTATTTTTGGGGGGATTACATTGTAGTGTTAAAAATAATATTAAAAAAATAAAGTCCAGATAATTTCATAGAAGCTCCTTTTCTTATAAATTTCAGATGATTTCAGTTTTAGAATGTTGCCTTCTGTTACAATAACTGATGATTTGGACATAGTCCATCAAAAACCTTACATGATTCAAGCTCGCAAAGAGATCGGTATTGATACTTATAGCAGTAATTTGTACTTCATTGAACTTCCTTATTGTTCCGCTGTGGGCGTAACACTCAAAAGAGATCTTTTGAATTTTAAGCGTGAGTTAGAAAAAAGAGACCAAGATGGAAACATGGTGTTCCGAATCGACACTACATTACTTAGTGCAAACGAGGCTTCATTTGAAATTAAAACTATCTACAAAAGAAATAGATGGACTTTCAATAGCACCCATTATCAAAGCACGGTTCGTATGATTTTTGATATTTTTGAATACTTTACAACTTTTCACCATACATTTGACAAAAAAAAAAACAACAACTGCAACATCGTCAGCAAGTAAAACAACACTAACACACTCTACATCATACACAACAAGAACAACAGCAACATCATCAGCAAGTAAAAAACAATAGCACACTCTACATAATTAACAACAAGAACAACTGCGACATCATCAGCAAGTAAAACAGCAATAACACCCTCTACATCATACACAGCAAGAACAACAGCAACATCATCAGCAAGTAAAACATCACTAACACACCCTACATCATTAACAACAAGAACAACAGCAACATCATCAGCAAGTAAAACAACACTAACACACTCTACATCATACACAGCAAGAACAACAGCAACATCATCAGCAAGTAAAACAACAATAGCACACTCTACATCATACACAACAAGAACAACAGCAACATCATCAGCAAGTAAAACAAAAATAACACCCTCTACATCGTTAACAACAAGAACAACAGCAACATCATCAGCAAGTAAAACAACACTTACACACTCTACATCATTTACAACATGAACAACAGCAACATCATCAGCAAGTAAAACAACACTAACACACTCTACATCATTAACAACAAGAACAACAGGAACATCATCAGCAAGTAAAACAACACTAACACACTCTACATCATTAACAACAAGACGAATAGCAACATCATCAGCAAGTAAAACAGCAATAGCACACTCTACATAATTAACAACAAGAACAACTGCGACATCATCAGCAAGTAAAACAACACTAACACACTCAACATCATACACAACAAGAACAACAGCAACATCATCAGCAAGTAAAACAACACTAACACCCTCTACATCATTAACAACAAGAACAACAGCAACATCATCAGCAAGTAAAACAACAATAACACACTCTACAT